>CM077252.1:14347839-14905339 GCA_039654775.1 Spinibarbus caldwelli | reverse complement strand
TTATTATTATTATTATTATTATTATTATTATTTTCTTTTAATAACAAAAGTTTTGTCAAGATGAAGACTCAAAGGTTGCTCTGCATTTATTCTAATCACTGCAAAATAAGTCTATCTCAGAAAAACATCTTTTATTATGTCAAAATCGTGAGAAAATTAAGATTACAAAAAAAAGCTCCCATACACATTAAACATGCTCAGAATACTTTACAACTGGTTTAAGAAGTTCAGGTGAGTTCAGTTTATAACATTTTAATTGCTGATGTTCAGTTCTTATGCAGAGCTCGTTTCAACTCCTGTACAACATAAATAAACAAGACATATTTGTCCATGTGTTGAATAAGAATTTCCATTCAGCGTTGTTCAGCGCAGCTCTTGTTGCAGATAGCGGCTTTCACATTTGTGGAGTGTCTTTGCCGCGGAGGTGCAGATAAGCTGAACTCATTGAGTTTTGTTTTGATGTATAATTCATGGGGGATGCTATTTTATTTTCCTCACGTATAGTTTACCTTTCCCTCCTCTCCACTTAACCAATCAAGCTGCCAGTACAGTGCATCCCATAATTACCCTTCTTTCTCACAACTGAGTCTCTTGATTGACACTTGAAGGTGCTCAGAAGCATCTAAAGACACATTTAGGGAATGTGTTTATATGTCTGGAATGATGGTATATAATTGGATGGACTCTTCAGGGCAAACCTACTTCAGAAAGCCCTCCATGATGTTCTGTTGCTATGCTTGTGTGTGAGCAGCTCAAGCAAATGGAGGTGCAGCTGGAGGAGGAGTATGAAGAGAAGCAGAAGGTCTTGCGGGAGAGGAGGGACCTGGAAGCCAAGCTGATGAGCGCTCAAGACCAGGTACAGCACACAACTTACTATGTAATATATATACTGTACTATATCAAGATTTCAAATATGGTAACTAAGCACTGTCTTAAATAAATATGTATAATCTTGCATATCACCTAAGTGAATTTTTTTGTCATTTTGTAATTTTTTTTATTTTATTTATTTTTTTATTCACTTATTTTTGGCAGACTTTGTTTAAAGAACCAAAATTAAATGTTTTGTAAGTTTGTGGTCAATACGATTTTTTTTTAAAGATAATAATACTTTTATGCAACAAGGGTGCATTAAATTGATCAAAAGTGACAGTAAAGACGTAATGTTCTAAAAGCTTTCTATTTCAAAGAAATACTTAATTCTTTTTAACTTTATATTTATAAGAATAGAAAGAAACCCCATACTTTAAAACAGTACTGTAAACACATTTAAAATGTAACATTTTTCTGTAAATCACAGACCAAAAATGCTAATAACTCATTTCAGACTTTTGGGGTAATTCCAAATCATCGCCAAACTTCTGGTTTAGCACTAGTAGAGCAAATCATGTAAATAAAGTAATTTTTTTTGTTTATCCACCGGGATATGTGTAGAGTGTACCTACTATGAAAAATAAAAATGTAAATAAAACATGTAAAATAAAATTTCCTATATTAACAAATTATACTTTGTGAAGGTTATGTCCAGTACAGTCACAAAATTAAAATATTTCTGCATTTTCCTCAAAGAAACAGTTGCTTGAGTGTGTACTGTACAATAATTAAAGAGTATATTTATATATAACCAGTATGTAAACTGTCTTTGGTGTTTTCAGGTGAGCCACAGAGATGTGGAGACAGAAAAGCGTCTGAGGAAAGACCTGAAGCGCACAAAGGCCTTGCTGGCTGATGCCCAGATCATGCTGGATCACCTGAAGAACAACGCTCCCAGCAAGAGAGAGATCGCTCAGCTCAAGAACCAGGTCTGTTCTTCAGCTCCCCTGGGTTCTGTAGTTAACACATCATATATGACACCCAGTCATAAACATACATTTTATTTATGTGTGTTTGCTCTTCACAGCTCGAGGAATCAGAGTTCACGTGTGCTGCTGCAGTCAAAGCCCGAAAGTCAATGGAAGTAGAGATTGAGGACCTCCATGTCCAAATGGATGACATATCTAAATCCAAGCAGGCGGTAAGTCTGTCTGTGTTTGAAAGAGAACAAAACTGAGTCGTTTTGCTTCTTTTAAATTAGACTCATCCCACACACAGAGACAAAGGACACCACCTGTCTTCATCCACCATAGGTGGCAGCCAGGATGTCATTTCAATTATTTACAGCGGGGAAATGATTTCCGCCCATAATGGCACGTTCCTGATGTTGGCTCTAATTTGAACAGGATGTATCGGCGTGAAATGTATTACACTTTAATAATTCTGTCATTGATTCAGTATTATTTCAGCGTGGAGAAAATTGTGTAATTGTGTCCTCGCTGTAGCGTATTATGAAGTGATATCAGGAGAGACGGATGCAGCCAAATTCTGCAGATGCTGTTCCCCTGACGCTGTCTCCATATTGTTTTCCTTTTTTTTTTTATTTATTTTTTTTTTATTGTCGCCGCCTGTCATATTTGCTCAGCTCTCTGGAGCAAGAGACACTCTGACAGAAGGGTGCAGTGAAAATTTTAATTTTCTATAACGCCGCAGCCACGCTGAAGCATTGTTTTGGTGCAGAGTGTTTTTGTGGGTATTGCTAAACCTGTCTCTCTTCTAAATATTGTCATATTGATTAGCAAGGCCGTGATAAATGGTCTGGTCATGATCACTGTGTGATTAGCTTCAGGTCTGTCTGTCACTCCTCCCCCTGGGAGCTCATGGATTTCCACTAGAGGATTGGAAGGTGACACATAGGTTTGATACAATACACCTGCCAGACAGAGTTTAAAGGTGTGAAATGGAACAGGACAGACAATAGGGAATATCTTCTATCAGTATCTTGTGTTAAAAGAGAAATATAATGGAAAACTGGATTTTCATTACAATGTAGACATAATTCTGCAAAGCCAGTCCGTGTATATAATTTATGAAAACTTAAAAAATGGGTTATTGAGAAATCATTGTAATATTGATGCCATAACCACAGGCACACTATCATATGACCACAAAAATTTACACTACTGTTCAGAAGTTGGAGATTTGTGCGATTTTAAACTTTTTAAAGAAGTCTCTTATGCTCACCAAGGCTCCATTTATTTAATTAAAAAAAAAAAAAACGTAATATTGTGAAATATTATTACAATTTAAAACAGGTCTTTTCTATTTGAATGCATTACCAAATGTAATTTATTCTGTTTTATACTGTTCCAAAGTTTGGGCTTTTATTTTTTTTTTTGTAATGTTTTTGATAATCTAGGCTGTATTTATTTGATCAAAAATGCAGTAAAAACAGTAATACTGTAAAATATTATTACAATTTAAATCAATGTTGAAAACAGTTGTGCTGCCTAACATATTTGTGGTAACCATGATACATTTTTTCAGTTTTTTTTTCAGCATTTATTTGAAATAAAAATCTTTTGTAATATTATAAATAATATTATAATGTATTTACTGTCACCTTAAATCAATTTAATGTGTGCTTGCTGCATAAAATAATCAATTAAAAATTCTGATCCCAAACTTTTGAATGGTTGTGCACATACAGCTAAGGCAATTTTCACATTTAGTGAGATTAACCAAGTCATTCACTTTTAGGCCTCTTAAAGAAACAGTAGGATATTTTTGGTGCATATCAGGCAAGCAAGTAACAATAATTAGAAAAGTGCAGAATATAACTCCATTCATTTTAATTTGTCTTGATTTGTTAAAGAGATGGAATGTGTGAAAGAAATTACAAACTGCTTTCATGGGGTTGTTTTTACAAAATAATGTAATTTCCTGCTTTTATGCTCACTAATTCATAAGTAATGTGCGACATCTACATTTTTTGCTTTTACTAATACATTTGAAAGTTACTCCTCAGAGATTAGCTGCCTGTATTGTTGAGGTAATTATTATTGAATGGAATTAGACCTCTGATACTATTTGACAGAGCAGGCAGTGAAGTGTTCATCTCTAATTGGGAGATGGTGCTGTGTTCTCAGGGATTTATACAATGCAAGCAGCTACTGTTTAGTGACGGGGTGACAGGAAAATTATCTCTTTAAGGAATTAAAGGAGCTGGGCTTTTAGTTGCTGAAGTCAGAGTGGTTAGATGCTTATGTTCCTGACATGCAGAGGGCAGAGGTTTGAGTCTGACTGTGTCTGTGGCCTATTTGCTGCTGTCTGTATCAATAAAAATAGCTAAAAACACATTCTGGCACCCAATTAGTTCCTGATGCATAAACTTAAGACCTGCCAAAATGTAAAGCATTTCAATCAGATTGATTATTTTCCATTTCTCATACATTTTTTTTTTTTTTCAATTTGCAGTCATATTTGTGTTTGTCTTATGTTTTTGTTTGATTTCCGTGTAGTTTGAGGAGCAGCTGAGTCGATTGCAGAGGGAGAAGAATGACCTGCAGTCTCGCATGGAGGAGGATCAGGAGGATATGAACGAACTCATGAAGAAACACAAAGCCGCTGTTGCCCAGGTAACTCTCTCAGGCACTCATGCCTGTCAGATCGCTATACAGAGCCTCTCTGTCATCATCGCACACAGAGTAGATGTACATGTACGTGTATGTACATTTGTTTTTGTTTTTTTTGTATCCTAAAAATTCAATATGAATAAAATGTTATTTAAGAAATTATATAATTTAAATAACATTTAATTAATAATATATTTATATTTTTATGTATAATATATATTTTAATTATATATTTATTTATTTATTTATTTATTTTTTATAATAACAGATTTATAGATTACATTTACATTTAGCAGACACTTTTATCCAAAGCGACTTACAAATGAGGATAATGAAAGCAATCAAAATCAACAAGAGCAATGATATGCAAGTGCTATAACAAGTCTCAGTTAGCTTAACGCAGTACACATAGCAAGTTTTTTTTAATTATATAATAAATAAAAAGAAAACAGATAGAATAGAAAAAGAACAGAGCAAGCTAGTGTTAGAGGCCTTTTTTTTGCTTTTGTTAATTGTATAATAAATAAAAAGAAAACAAATAGATTGAATACAAAAAGATTAGAAAAGCTAGTGTTAGTTTTTTTTTTTTTAAAGAAAACAAGCAGTAAATAAATAGTGCAAGTCTAAAAGGATCTTTTTTTAAGAATAGAATTAGAATAGAGAGTGCTATAGTTAGAGAGTCAAATAAAGATGGAAGAGATGTGTTTTTAGCCGATTCTTGAAGATGGCATAGATAGATAGATATATATCCATGATATATAGCATATCCATGATATATAATTCTAATTCTGATGTGTGTGTGTGTGTGTATATATATATGTATATGTATATGTGTGTGTATGTATGTATGTATGTGTATATATATACATCCATTTATATGTATGTATGTATGTATATACAGGTGCATCTCAATAAATTAGAATGTCGTGGAAAAGTTCATTTATTTCAATAATTCAGCTCAAATTGTGAAACTCGTGTATTAAATAAATTCAATGCACACAGACTGAAGTAGTTTAAGTCTTTGGTTCTTTTAATTGTAATGATTTTGGCTCACATTTAACAAAAACCCACCAATTCACTATCTCAACAAATTAGAATATGGTGACATGCCAATCAGCTAATCAACTCAAAACACCTGCAAAGGTTTCCTGAGCCTTCAAAATGGTCTCTCAGTTTGGTTCACTAAGCTACACAATCATGGGGAAGACTGCTGATCTGACAGTTGTCCAGAAGACAATCATTGACACCCTTCACAAGGAGGGTAAGCCACAAACATTCATTGCCAAAGAAGCTGGCTGTTCACAGAGTACTGTATCCAAGCATGTTAACAGAAAGTTGAGTGGAAGGAAAAAGTGTGGAAGAAAAAATGCACAACCAACCGAGAGAACCGCAGCCTTATGAGGATTGTCAAGCAAAATCGATTCAAAAATTTGGGTGAACTTCACAAGGAATGGACTGAGGCTGGGGTCAAGGCATCAAGAGCCACCACACACAGATGCGTCAAGGAATTTGGCTACAGTTGTCGTATTCCTCTTGTTAAGCCACTCCTGAACCACAGACAACGTCAGAGGCGTCTTACCTGGGCTAAGGAGAAGAACTGGACTGTTGCCCAGTGGTTCAAAGTCCTCTTTTCAGATGAGAGCAAGTTTTGTATTTCATTTGGAAACCAAGGTCCTAGAGTCTGGAGGAAGGGTGGAGAAGCTCATAGCCCAAGTTGCTTGAAGTCCAGTGTTAAGTTTCCACAGTCTGTGATGATTTGGGGTGCAATGTCATCTGCTGGTGTTGGTCCATTGTGTTTTTTGAAAACCAAAGTCACTGCACCCGTTTACCAAGAAATTTTGGAGCACTTCATGCTTCCTTCTGCTGACCAGCTTTTTAAAGATGCTGATTTCATTTTCCAGCAGGATTTGGCACCTGCCCACACTGCCAAAAGCACCAAAAGTTGGTTAAATGACCATGGTGTTGGTGTGCTTGACTGACCAGCAAACTCACCAGACCTGAACCCCATAGAGAATCTATGGGGTACTGTCAAGAGGAAAATGAGAAACAAGAGAGCAAAAAATGCAGATGAGCTGAAGGCCACTGTCAAAGAAACCTGGGCTTCCATACCACCTCAGCAGTGCCACAAACTGATCACCTCCATGCCACGCCGAATTGAGGCAGTAATTAAAGCAAAAGGAGCCCCTACCAAGTATTGAGTACATATACAGTAAATGAACATACTTTCCAGAAGGCCAACAATTCACTAAAAATGTTTTTTTTTATTGGTCTTATGAAGTATTCTAATTTGTTGAGATAATGAATTGGTGGGTTTTTGTTAAATGTGAGCCAAAATCATCACAATTAAAAGAACCAAAGACTTAAACTACTTCAGTCTGTGTGCACTGAATTTATTTAATACACAAGTTTCACAATTTGAGTTGAATTACTGAAATAAATGAACTTTTCCATGACATTCTAATTTATTGAGATGCACCTGTATATGTATATATATATATATATATATATATATATATATATATATATATATATATATATATGAGGCATGTGTCACGAAGCTATATTTCACAGGTTACAGCATTCACAGCAAGCAGAGTGCTATTGCATAGCAAAAGCGGTGTGAAACAGTCCTAAAAAGCATTTTTATTCACAGTTGTGTTGTCCTTTTTGATTATATATTTTTTGACCCCGTGCATATTGCATGCTACATCATTTCAGCATATTTGACATTTTCCAGTATGATTCATTGCTGTTTCTCGGCAACATGTTTCCATCATGCAAATCAAATCGACAGCATCATTTAGCGTGTGCAGATGGACCACTTTGTATTTCTCATTTTGATTGGTCGCTCGTGTCAGTGTGAAGGTGTCACTGCAGCGATTGTCGTGTATTTGAGCGCGTAGGTTGATTGTCATTAAGAGTGTTTTAAACACAGCATGCTGCTATGGCAGCGATGTAGAGATGAGTGATGTGTCTCCACAGACCCTAAGTAAACAGATCCTCTCCAATGGAACAGCCTTATTCCCCTGGGTTTACTTCACCAGGTCTATGGTTCATTTATGGGAACATTGCGCAGGTTTTGAAACACAGTCACAATCATACTTCAGGCATTCAGACAGTATTGTAGTTAACTCTCTCTACGCTTCATTTCACTCATGCTTCTGTTAACATGCCATTTATTGCTGCCATCTCTGAGATGTCAATAACAGACCATAAGATTGCTTGTCTGTCAGTAGCTAAATGGTTTGCAGTGTGCTGTAAGATATATCACCAAAATAGCATACGATCATAGTTTATATTGCCCACTTCTTTGGTATGTTTTCTACATGCATCAATAGAATAAAGAAAATGTGGTCCATCTTTATAAACAATGCAAAATTCCTCAAAACAACTGATCTTCTATTTCAGTCATTTACATATTTCATATGTACATACAGAAAATGTGCACCATTAAGGATATCATGTCTAAAGCATGACAAATGACTTTGGTTAAATATGAAGGAACTGTAGGTTCAGGTAGTCCTATGATGTGTAGAAGACTCTGACCCCTCTGTGGTGTGTTCTTGTGCAGTCCTCACAGAACCTGGCCCAGATCAGTGACCTGCAGGCCCAGCTGGAGGAGGCCATGAAGGAGAAACAGGACGTCCAGGAGAAGGTGAATTCACTTTGGCATCCCTACAGAAATGCATATTCACAAAGTCAACACTGTTACTTGCATTCTCAGAGTACATCCTAAGTGGACTTAAGCATAATTCAGCTTCTGTTTTGTTTTGTTTTAAGTTAAGCTAATTTCATTCGATTCTTTAATGATAGGGTCAAACTCCTTCCCTTTCAACCATTGACTCTTCAGTGATAGGATCAGACTCCACTTCCTCAGCATTTGAATCTTTAATTATATGATCAGACTCCGCCCCCTCAGCATTTTACTTTTAAAGGTTGAATCAGACTCCGCCTCCTCAGCATTTGACTCTTTAAGAATAGGATCAAACACCACCGCACTCAGCAGTCAACTTTAATGATAGGCTTAGAATCCAACCCTTTAAACAATTAACTCTTTAATGATGGAATCAGACTCCACACCCTCCACAGTTGAATTAATGATATGAACAGACTCCACCCCCTAAGTATTTGACTCTACAATGATGGGAACAGACTCCGCCCCCTCAGCATTTGACTCTATAATAATGGGAACAGACTCCGCTTCAGCAGCATTTGACACATCAATGATAGGATCAGACTCCACCCCCTCAGCATTTGAATCTTTAATTATATGATCAAGCTCCAGCCATCTCAACTGTTGACTCTTTAATGATGGAATTAGATTCAACCCCCTCAGAATTTGAATCTTTAATTATATGAACAGACTCCGCCCCTCAGCATTTGACTTTTTAGTGATAGACTCAGACTCCGCCTCTCTCAATTTTTAACTCTTTAATTATAGAATCAGTCTTTCCTTCTTAGCATTTGACTCTGCACTCTCTGTACTCTTTATACTCTCTTTGCCAATTTAATGTCCCATACTATAGGGAACAGTTTGTTTCCTCCTCACAAAACTTGTTGAGTAGTTGAGTAATTTGCGCAAAAACTCTATCTGGACAACTGTGTATTCAGAAAAATTATTATTCTTAGCACAGAATATTTTCACTCTTTGAAATGACTGTGGCTATATGCAGACATGGCACAGTGATGTGGTTTGAATAATACATTTGAGACCTGTGTAATTGAACAAGTATCAGAACCTCAATTCTGGTCTGAACTGGGTTTGACTTATCACTCGATGTAGAGCGGCAGAGCCGGTTTAAAGGCTGATAAACCAGGTAGGCCTTGTAAAAGACACCCCGTGGTGGTGAGGGCTGTGTCTCTTTGAGTCATTGCTCACCAGGTAGTAGTTATATTCAGTATTTCCATGAAATACAGATTGCTGTCCTTTCTCAGTGTATTTGTGTGAATTCTCACTCCGTATGTGTGTGTTTGGCAGCTCACAGCCCTGCAGAGTCAGCTAGAGTTCCAAGAGCAGTCCATGGTGGACAAGTCTCTGGTCAGCCGGCAGGAGGCCAAGATCCGTGAGCTGGAGACCAAGCTGGAGTTCGAGAAGACACAGGTCAAACGCTTGGAGGTGAGTTGACAGGATGCATGTGTTTATGTGGGATGCTGGAAGTGTCAAAAGGTCAGCGCACAGACATTGAAGTGTCAGATAAGAGTGAAATTAATCTACACACCCACCAGGCCTTCCCCATTGGTCTACGCTTTATAGACCTTTAACCCTTGTACTAAAAGTGTTTAACAATTCCCCACCAAAAAATGTCACTATGAATTGAATGTGGATTATTTCTGACCCCCTCTGTGTTTTTCACGTCAACAGTGTCAGTCCCACTTTTAAAGAGGAAATGTACATTTCATTTCATGTGTGATATTTTATGTTGCCGGAGGCAGCGGGTCATCGGTTTTTGCGTTGTACACAACTAGTGTAATTAATGTGTTTCCTCTAATGCATATTATTTCAGCGTTTTGTTTTGTTTGATTTGATGGGATTTTTGCTCAAGTGACATTTTCTAACAGCCAGTCCTCTTCATCATTCATCTCTGCTGGGTGCTCCCGCTCACCTGCAGAATTACAATTGGCACTCTGCACAAATTACAAACGTCTACTGCGCCCACAGCAAAATCTGTCAACAGAAGCGATTTAAAAGCGCTATTATTACTGATTTGTTGGATGTATAGCTCAGTTCAGGCTTGGGCAATGTTGTCTCTAGAGACAGCTTGTTTAAACCGTGCCCATCCGAAGCTGTAAAGAATGTCTGTTTTCCTAATCTCTAGATATTTCTGTTTTTTGATGCCAGCGCAGCCCACCTTTGGTGTGAAAAATCACAGAAAAGTTGCTGTGGAAGTTATTGTGGAGTTTCACACCATATGGATAGCTTGACAATCTTGCATATTTCAGTGCTAGACTTGCAGGATTCTGTAAACAACCACCGTGGGTCCAGAAACACTTAAGCGATGGTGCATGTTATTGCTCCGTATATGTGTTAAACAAATGATTGTGTCTTCTGCAGAGTCTTGTAGCGAGGCTGAAAGAGAATCTCGAGAAGCTAACTGAGGAACGAGACCAACGCTGTGCCAGCGAGAACCGGGAGAAAGAGCAGAACAAGCGTCTCCTGAGGCAGATCCGAGACGTCAAGGAGGAAATGGCCGAGCTGGCCAAGAAGGAAGCAGAAGCCAGCCGCAAGAAACACGAGCTGGTGAGAAGCCTGCTCTGATGTTCTGCTTCACTGACGTTCTCATTCTGAAGTGTCTTGAAGGGATAGTGCACCCAAAAATGAAAAAAAAGTTCTGTGATTGTTTACTCAACCTCATGTCATTCCAAACCGGTTTGACTTCTTTCCTCTGCAGAACATAAAAGAAGATGTTTTGAGGAATGTTAGAAACATTAAAACCTGTTGACTTCCTTTGTATGGACAAAAAAAAAAAAAACACTGAGACTTTTTCTCAGAATATCTTCTTTTATATTCCAGGTTTGTAATTACATAAGGGGAATAAATGATGGCAAGTTAAATTTTTGAGTGAACTATCCCTTTAAGCATGTGATGAAAGCAGAAATGTTACAAACACCCTATATGGACCCTCTAGATAACAGGTTTGATTCAATTTCTTAATTCCAGACAGATTGTAAAATTATAGCATACAGTGACATTCTAAAAAATGGTGTGCAACATTTTGGCAACAGTTTGAAGATTTCTCTCAGATTTCTCATTTCTCTTCCAGCATGATATGAGGTCCATAAAGAAATGATTTACCAAGTCTGGTGGTGAGAAAGAAATTGATTGGCCTTCATAAAATTCAGACCTGAACCCCTTTGGGTTGAATAGGATCAGCGAGTGTTCCGACAATAGTACCTGACCTCACGGATCAAGGTCAAAAATGTACTTTTTTTGCCCACGGCCACCATGGCTGATGAATGCAGAATTTTACTTTGTCATTTCAGATATAGAAAATAATGGAAAAAATGCACAAATTATTACATTTTGATAGATGTATTCTGTTTTTTCACAACTGAATTTATTATGTGAACAATCTTTAAAGAAGAGTCTGTTACAAATAAATAAATAAATAAATAAATCATGATTTACTAAGGATGCACTAATATTAAAATTCTGGCTAATACAGTGTAGCTACTAATTATTTTGGCCAATAATTAATAAACGGCTAATCAAAATTCTTTTTTCTATTACATTTTGTATAAAAAACAAAAACAAAACAAAACAATAGAAACATTGTTTCAAATACTACAAATTGATTTAGACATCACAAAGTTTTAATGTACAGCTGTTATTTTAGTATTATTTATATACTTATATAGTATTTATTAATATTTTGAATGATCTTTTATTTTTATATTTTCATTTGAGTTCATTTTTATTCATTTGTTTTTTAATACTTCTATTTAGCTCTAATTTATTTTTATTTTTGCATTAGTATTAGTAATTTTAATTCTTAAACTTTTTTTTTTTTTTTTTTTTTTTTGCTCAATTTAGTTGCCATGTAACATTTAAATTTTTTTGAGTTTAAGATTATGGTGACTAAGTATCAAATATTTTTATTTAATATTTTTTTTCAGCTTTTTGATATTTTATTTAACAGTAACAACACTGATGTACCGTGAGAAAAATGGATATTCACTTTAAGATTCATAAAAGATTACATTTAACAGTGTTCTTAAATTATTACTGTTTTCAATAATACCTTTAAGTGAATGTTAGATGACAATAGCAAAAGTAATCTAAATGTAAAAATAAGCAGAAACGAGTGCCTCTTAGTTAGACTGAAATGTAACCCTGTCTCTTCAGGAAATGGATATTGAGAGTTTGGAAGCGGCCAACCAGAGTCTCCAGGCGGACCTCAAGCTGGCCTTCAAGAGGATTGGAGACCTCCAGGCTGCTATTGAGGATGAGATGGAGAGTGATGACAATGAGGATCTAATCAACAGGTAACACTTGCTGCTTTGAGGACTCTTTATTTAATGCATACCTCAGGAGAGCTTCTCCATGTGTATAAGTGGGTAAAAAAGAGATAAAAAAAGAGAGAAGACACTATCTGGATGAATGCACTGTTCACTGAGCTTTTGGAGACGGCAATCAGCAAGCCAGTCTCAGTCTCCGTCATCTCTTATTCACACTCTCTTAAATATTTATGCCTTGAAAACTGCCGCACATAATTTGGAGCTCCTTTTTTATGTACTTGGCCTCATCAGTCAGAGGAAGTCATCTCCATTCAGCCTCATTCCGTGCCGCTCCGCTTCTCTCAATGACCTGCACCTTACTGCGCAGAGCTAAGTTTATTTGCTCGTTTATGTATGTAGAAGAATTCCAGTCACCTAAATAACATGAAATAGCGCCACACTCGTACTTTGTAAGGGTTACGCAGAGCAAAAGTCAGCAAAAGGTCAGAATTCTAGGTAAACATCTTGAGCAATACGTAGCACTAGAAACCTTTACACCAGACATTATAAATATTCAACCACAAGCTGTGTTTTTAAGAGCGTGACTTATTTTTATTTTTTTCTTACATCCATTGTTCTTTACTTTTCCATTTGAAACTCACTTATTTCTGCTTCTTGTTTTTTTATGTATGTGTCTCATTTCCCTCCCTCCAGTTTACAAGACATGGTGACTAAGTATCAGAAACGAAAGAACAAGATGTGAGGAGTTAAAGTTTGAACTTATGTTAACATATTTTAATTCTCCTTTGCCCTCACAGGAAGATGATGCAGTATACATGCAGTCATTTTCGAGAAATTAAATACAGAATAGGGAATATTCTGTATTGTAAATCTTGATTTTGACTCAAGAAATGACTAGAAGCATCATGTTGATACTGCATCACACTTCTGGGCATGACAGCTAACATCACAAACATGGTTTTCTCCTTCTTTATGCACGATGCCTCATACATAATGTTTGCGTACTACAAACTGCATGCTTTTTCTAAGCCAAGCATGGTCCCTACTCAGTTACCCTCCCCAGAGGCGATTCCCTTACCCTGAACCCCTGCTTTGTAATGTTGAACTTTTGGATATCTGTTGCTTTGCCATTGGGACTGGCGTCCATCGATGGGTAAGAACCTTTTTGAGTGCAGCCCAGGTGTAGTTACATGTCCGCAGGGTCTAGACCGTGGTCTATCCCCTGGCTGTCTTAACTCGAGAGCCAGAAGGGTCTACATGCAGACTTGTTGGACGCTGCAGGGCCTTGTACAAACATCTGCGAGGGGTTGCTCTGCCCGCCCTCCTTCTTGGCCTTCTTTTACCTCTCTTTCTCTCTTTCTCGCTCCTTTGAATAATTCACACTTCTGTTCTTGGGACTTAGCAGCCTCTTAAGGCAGGAAAGGAAGGCGTGTTCCTCATCAATCTTTCAACCATGAGGGCTAAATAATGAATAACCCTCAAATGTCCTACAAAAAGCCCCCCAACTCATCTGGCAACGGCCTACAACAAAGTACCAGCCCTTGGCGTCGAGCCATTTCATTCCCCTGTCAATAGTCCTTGGTCCGCACTGTATGCCACTTAGAGCGTTTTCCAGTTTTAAAAACCCTTAAGCTCTAAGCACCACTTATTACATCATGTGAGAAAGTATTAAAAGCTAATGGCCAGTCTGTGCATTACTGATCAGGTTTAGATGGATGTGCCATTGCTGAAATGTTTGTTTGAGTTCATGCAGGGATGTTGACCCTTTTGGCCTGATCATTTAATTGGGGGAGTTCTTGTTGCATTACTGTAAATTAGACTGGCTTCAAGAGGTTTGTTAGCTAAATACAAACCTTAGTGGAGAACATTAGTAGAGAACTGATTATTCTGATTTTCATAGAGCATATGAGAGAATAGACAGGGCATAACAAATGTTAAATGAGGAGAACAGATATTTTGAAATGAGATATAATTAGGAGCGTTGTTCCTCAGCCCCTTTCATGAGTGTATATTCTCCTATATACTCCGTGACATGCATTTAAAAAATTTTGTTTACAATATATCATGAATGATTTGAAATATTTATGAAGATTTTCTGGTTAATCAGTGACAGGAAAATTCAGTGTCTTAGTGACTAACTGTAAGTGCCACTGAACATAAATGAATCACAAAACATTAAAACTATAATGTTCAGAGTAGATGCACCTAATTACATTCTAACTGAATAATAGTTTTTAGTGTGTCAGTGTTATTTTAGCATTATATATACACTACTGAAGTTTTTATTCATATTTTGAAGTGGATTTTATTTTCATAGTTTTAGTTTTCATTTTATTTTTGGTTACATTTTATGTGCTTTTGTCTTTTTTATATTTAGGTTAATTTATTTTTATTTTACTTTTAGTTTTTATTTTTCAACTTTAACTTATTTCAGTTAGGCCTACATTTTAAATTTCTGTTTAGTTTAACCTTTTCATATAATATTTATATTTTATTTCAGCTATATTTCAATTAACAAAAATGTTTTTCATTGTTTTAGTTTGTTAACGATAATCCTGGTATAGATACAGAATGTAAAGAGGCATTTGGCAAAGGAAATGTTATTCACATTGTTAATAAATATTCAAGTAAAGCTCTGTCGATTTTATAATTGAATCATTAAGTGATTAATTAATCAAGTTAATTGCAATTAGTCACATAAATTTCAAGTATTGTTAATTTTGCATTTACATTAGTTGCATTAATTTTACAAGCTTCATAAAATTATAATAAAATAGTTGTAGTCCATGCTGTCTATTAATCAAACAAAGCTATCATGATTTCAAAAGACTTAGAATATTGTACCCAAGTTGTATTTTTTTGTAACTATTATGACACTTTTATTGTTCTTTTTTGTAATTTTGCAGCTTAACAGTCCCAGTTCCCATTCATTTTCATTGTATTTAAGAGTATTTTGAACTATTTGAATTTCACAGAAGATAGTCATGTTGGTTTGGAATGACATGAGGGCAAGCAATAACCATAGCTTTAATTTTTTAGGAAGTATTTATTTTTCCCTCAGTTATTTCATTATTAGACAGATGTTAGTCGTGTTTTGAGTTCATATACAGTTAAAGCAATAGTCAGAGACAAAGCAAGGAAACTGTTGTACAATATAAAAGTCCAAATTCTCCCCATTTAAGGGTCTAGACTGAAGAGCCAGCGGGGATAGAGAGAGAAAACAGAGAGACAAAGACTGGAGAGGAAAATAGAGG
Organism: Spinibarbus caldwelli; assembly: GCA_039654775.1. Taxonomy (NCBI): domain Eukaryota; kingdom Metazoa; phylum Chordata; class Actinopteri; order Cypriniformes; family Cyprinidae; genus Spinibarbus; species Spinibarbus caldwelli. Next base: position 14,889,681 of record CM077252.1, on the reverse strand, counting down.
CATTGAGAGAGTTCTGTAGGTGCTAATGATAAATGTAATAGCCTGTAACAGAGATGTACAACCAATGGAGGCATGTTGTCACAGACAATTAATGTCTCTCCTCTCTCACTGTGTTGTTTGTTTGTTCCCCTGGGCTTAGGTGCAGCTTAACTAATGGTATATGGTCAAGGACATAAATTGTGTGTGACATTTTGCATTAGCGCTTCATTACAAAGACCCTGCTGTCCCACTGTTTAGCGATGGGCCGGCTAGCAGAGCTCAAGGCTTATTCACACTACGTTCTCACCTCGGTTTACCTCCAGGGCACTAGGGCTTAAGCAAGAGCCAAAAGGGCTCTTGAAGAAATACGCATTCTGGCACTCGTAAGTTGCCTGCCCGTATCGACGGAGGGCTAATCATTTGACAACAAATTCTTTTGTCCTGAGTGTGTTCGCTTGAGTGTATCAGATCTTCTAATTTAGATCCTCTCTAGCACCCTGACTGTGAGCGTACAGTTAGTGTTTAGCGACATCTGCGCTATCTTGTGTGTCCATGCATATATGATATTCTCATATACATAATACCACAAACGGAGAGCTAAGCAGACCGGAACCCTAATGTCAGAGAAAAGCAGCTGATGCTTCAGAGTTAACCTTCTCTCTACGCCTGGGATAATGAGCTACTATATGTAGTATAATTTCATTGGGAGATATTTGACTCCTATGGTGCTGGAGGACAATAACAATGATTATTAAAATTTAAATTGAAACTAAATTGTGGAAAAAGGCCCAGTTCGTGCGAAATATTCTTTAAAGGTCTCCTGTCTGTGCATATATGGAGATGTTTTAGCGCTTTAGGTCCTTGAAGGGCGATTCATAGTTATTCAGTATGGTGTGCTGTGCGATAAGTGAAGGATAAGACTATTCTAAAGAGGCAGGGAAGCATTGACTTGCAAATCCAGCCAAACATAAATCCAATGGTTTTATCTGGTCCAGAGAAATGAGCAAAGAGGACTGGGATTCACAGCGCTGCTTTCCGTGTGAGGTGCTAATGCATCTGCTCCCAGGGACATTCAGCCTGTGTTTACTCGTTCTTATTGACAGCGCAACACTTCCCCACAAAACCCATTCGTATCCAGAGATGCATGGTATTGCTAGCATAGTGAGTCAAGTTAATTGCAGTCCCAGAATGGCCTATTCCTTCATACCGTCCTTTAACATGGTAGTCCAAGGCTAAATTAGCCTGAAGGCCTTCTTTTTATAAATGAGGATTTTTCACAAGCATTGTACTACCTATAATTCCTAATTCAGTTTTTATTCAACTATACATCACAGTATTTTTATTTAGTTGTTTCAGTGGCTAGTTAGCCGCCTACTGCCTACATAGGTATACCTAAAATCAGGAGCATGTTAATGATCCCTTAAAATGCTGCCTCCGCAGGCAGCCAGCTAGATTTCGGAACAGAGCTATTGTCTGGTAAGCTACAGTCTGAATGGTTTTTCTCTTTTCACTGCTCTCCTTTCTTCTGGTTTGGCTTGGAGTTGTACTGACCTCACCCTTTTGGATGCTTCACACGTTAAACAAAGCCAGCTAGCTGCAGGATACTGTTGTTGGACTATGAGTCTGACTTACTAACACATAGGCCTTTTCCAGTTTTCTAGAGTTCGGGCGCATGTATCCGTACTGTTGTGCCTCCACTGTAAATCCCTGTGTTCCTCCTACTAAACAGTATTTATGTACAGATTCTACTTGTTCATTTTGTTGACATTCCCTCTCTTCCTCCTGCACAGTGAGGGCGGCTCTGATACCGACTCTGAGGTGGAGGACCGCGTTGACGGGGTGAAGTCATGGCTGTCCAAAAACAAGGGCTCTGCCAAGAACCTGTCAGATGATGGTAGTCTGAAGAGCTCAAGGTCAGTCTTGTAACCTCATTTCCCCCTTTTATCCCACAGAATGGTTTAACCCAAACCCAATGCAGCAAGCTAGAAAAATGTGTTTGGAAAAGCTAATTAGCTAACGCTAAGGGATTTTTCTGTTGGTATTTTCTAGCTTATTCTCCCCATTGTCAGCAGTTTGATAACAGAGGCTTGTATAAAAGGGAACGGCTTCACAGGCAGATTAATGGATATGCCCATTGGCCAATTGGCAAGCCTACCTGTGCCTTTCTGCTGAAGATGAATAGGTCTTCCCACCGGCAGACACTTTCGATTTTTTTTTCCTGTTTTTTCTTTTTACCAGAAGATTTAAGTTTGGCTCTTGAAGTTCTTGCACCTTTTTAAAACCTTGAGAACGTTTGAGGCATAATTTCAATCATTTTGATCATTTCAATCATATCTGTAAGGTGCAGTCTTATGGGAAGTTGGCTACAGATTACAGTCTGTACTTTTTTTATTAACATTTTCTATTATAAATCATCCCGTGAAGGGAATTATAGTCTTTGTCAGTATCCGTTTTAATGCAATTACCTGAAAGATGTCCACCTAAAAGGATCTTTATGTCCACATTTATATGTAGATACCTGAGTTTATGGATTGACTATTGATTTTGAATCACAGAAGCTTAAGAGTCTTCCTTGAGTGCCTTGTATTCCCTGCTGTCACTTCAAACTTTCATCTTTATTCTACCCTGTCTGCTTGAATAAACCTGTACTGTTATTTCTCTCTTTGGGTGTCAGTCATCTTTTAAGTTTTTATTCATGTATTTTCTCATTCTCATTCTCATATTTCCATCTCTATCCTCTCCTCCCTCCATCTGTTTGTCTTTCTACTCTGTGCACACCCCGTCTGCCCCTCCTTCATCTAGATTTGCTGTAAATGTTGACGGAAAGGAGGGAAAAGAGTGGGAAGAGGGTAAAGAATGGAAAGACAGTGGCAAAGGTAAAGAGTTAGAACCCAGCAGGCCTGTGTCTGTCATGAGTTCCCTCAGCTACAGGAAACGCTCCAACATGAAGGACTCCATAGGAGGTAAGGGAGACGAGAGTTCACTCCTAAACACCCTCAAAGAACAATCAGATTCCCAGGACCTCTCCTCTTTCCGCAAGAACAAAGCCAAGCAGGAAACTGAGGATGACTCCTATTCTGTCAACTCCTGGAGGAAAGCAGGAAATGATCTTGACGATCGCTGTTCTGTCATCTCTCAGGCCTACTCAGAAGCCGCCAGTCGGGCAAGGAAGGGCATGGACAGCCGTTGGTCTGAGTTTGATAAGGAGTCTGTTGTGTCCTCTGTAGCCCCGAGCCGGGTTTCCACCTGCCGTACTGCAATGGACCTAGATGACGATGCTATTTCCAGCACGAGTCGCATGAGTTCAGTAAGCCGGCGTCGGAGCATGCCTCGTCTTGACGATCGCCAGAGTGAATACGGTTCACCCGTAAGCCCCAGCCTGAGTCGGCGCAGCCCAGGTAGCGCAAGCCGTGCCGACTCCCGTATGTCACTATCTCGCAGCTGTCGCCTCAGTGAATTTGACGTGGACGATGATGCCCGAAGCATAGCATTCAGCGAGGCTCGCTCCAGCGCTTACAGCCCTCACTCCACCTCCGGCCGAAGCTTCTCCATGCCTCCGCAAGCCCGGACCACCGACTCTAGCCCGCCTGACGTCTCGGACGTCAAGCCGGTCAGTCACCGCAACTACCTGGACCCTGATCTGGAGGCCGCCATTAATGAAGTGTTAAGCTTCAAACCTATCAAGTTCAAGCGCACCAGCTTGGAAGACTCTGAAGTGGAGAAAGATAAGCCAGGTGAGGATGAGGAGGATGACTGGAAGAGCGTCAGCAGCTCCAGGATCGGCAGAGACAGTAGGCGCTCTTCCAGCTTACGCCGCTCTGCTTCAGCCGTGGACTTCATGCGTTCCAGCAGTAGCCTCAGCACCCGCAGCAGCCGAAGCAAGAAGAGCAAGAGCAAGAAGAAGAAGAAGAGAAGCCACAGCTCAGAATCAGACAGCTCTGACGATGACCGCAAGAAGAAGAGCTCCAAGAAGAAGAGTAAGAAGTCCAAGAAGAAGTCCAAGAAAGAGTCTTCGTCTTCCTCCTCATCCTCAGAGTCTGAGTCTAGCACAGAATCGGACTCCAGTTCAGGAGCGTCCACTATTTCTTACAGAAGCTCCAGCAGTATCAAGAAAGCCCCTGGCAGGCAGGCCTCAAGCTCTGAGGGAGAGCTGGAGCCCGAAGGCCCCTCTGAAGGAGCTCCCCCAATGTCTAAGAAAGAGGAGAAGAAGAGGAAGAAGAAAGTAGACAATCTTATGATGAAGTACCTGTACAAGCCTGACAGTGACTAAAGATGGCAGTAGGTGATACCTAGTGTGGAGTGAAGGAATGCAACAAGCATGGTGTTAAACTAATACTCAAGTACCTCAGTACTGTCTGATATCATTCTTTGTGTTTTACCATAACTTTACTCTCTACTTTCAGTTTTTCTTTACACTGTGATGATTCATTTTGTTACTCACACATTTTTGAGTGATTTTTGTAGTTCTTTAGCAGTAGTTCTCAACCTTTTTGACTTGAAGGCCCTCCTATCTAAGTTGATTTGTACCTCTAAATATGTAGCTCTAAATAACTAAATTTATATAATTTAAGAATTGGGCCCCCCTAGAAGTTTTCTGAAGCCTCCTGGTTGAGAACCACTGCTCTATATCATTCACTGAATGTCTTTGTGATGTAGTATCTCAAAATAACAGTGTAACTAAAGTCAGTTTGAAATTCTTTCTTTGGTCTTGGACATAATTAAACAGAAAATCGATTAGGACTGCTTGCTAGCAATTAACCTGAAGTTTGTATTATTATGACAAAGGGAAGATAAGACTCAGTGACACGAAGAGTTATCGTTGACTTTTGGAAGAGGGTGAGGTATTCATGCTTTCTCTACAACACTCTGTTCGCTTTTGTATAATTAGAGGACACAGTTCATTTATATGTTAATTCACTGATAAGATTATGAGTAGACATCAAGAATATTACAAGTTGTTTAAAATGGATCACAGATTTTTATAGCAAGGGATTTTTAATAATACATCATTTTTATTTGTATTCAACTCTGTACAGGCTTGACTATGTATAGTCAAACAGCGAGAGGCTTGACTGCGATGGCACCTAAATCAATACTAGTAATATATTGCTACTATATCAGTTATCAGTAGATATTAGTTATTCATTATTATACTGGATATTTAAAGGGATAGTTCACCCGAAAATGAAAATTCTGTCATTAATTACTCACCCTCATGTTGTTCCAAACCCGTAAAACCTTTGTTCATCTTCAGAACACAAATTAAGATATTTTTGATGAAATCTGAGAGCTTTCTGACCCTGCATAGACAGCAACGCAACTGAAACATTCAAGGCCCAGAAAGGTAGGAAGGACATTGTTAAAATGTACTGTACACATGGACTGATGTACACATGTACACATGGACTGATGTCACAGTCCATGTGACATCAGTGGTTCAACCGTAATTTTAGTTTTTGTTTAGTGTTTAACTTTTTAATTTATTTAGACAAAATAGTATAGAATTTTAATATCAGGCATTTATACTTTATCAGCCAAAACACACAAAATAATTAACTTACCATTAAAAATTTTGGTATTTTCTTGGTATTTTTTGCTGTTTGCTTGTACAACTTCACTAACAATTATCCAATAAGGTGATGTTTCAGAGCACTACATGCGGTGTGATTTGCATGTGATTTGTGTGGCTGCACCTCTAATGCGTCACCAAAGATGATACTGAATTATAGGGCCTGTTAAATATTGTTACCCCACATTCTGAATTTTGATAACCCAACGTTCTTTCAGAGATTATCCTCTTTGGTCTCTCTTTCCACATGCTGATTCAAATCAAAGCTTCTCTATCTCTCCCTCCAGCCCACCCTCCAGTCGCAGACGCATCTGCCTTGACAGATCTGATGAGGAAGAGGAAGAAGAAAAAGAGGAAGGGAGCACGGGCCGAAGCACCTACCGCTCCCGCTACAAACGCAGCAGCTACCTGAACAACAGCGATGGCGAGACCACCGCTTAGCCGCCCCCCCGCGCACACATTCACATGCACTCATGTTCACAAAAAGGAGGACTTCATATCAGTGTCTTCCTTGAACTCGGATCCAGGATTTCAGCGAGTGAGGAGCATGATGGGACGCACTCTGGCAAAGATATACCCCTCATTTCTTTCGACTTGTTATTAGTATTATGATTTCACATGTGCTTTGTGTTTAGAGCTTTAAAGGGTTTGTACAGCATCATGAATCACAGCACTGTTGACTCTTTCTTCTTTGTGTGCTTTTACTTCTGACGTTCTTCCTCTTCCTTTCTAAATAAGCAGTGACTTTACCAAACGCTGTGCTTGCATTCTTACTCCGGTCAGGATTCAGTAAAGGATATTGCTTGAGGCAACATGCTACAGTCTCTTGCATGGTCAGGCCTGAGCCAAAGATACATGGCATCGTGTAAACGTGAAATCGCTGGATTTTTCTGTTGTGCTACATTTACAAGAAATCCAAGAGAAAAAGGCAAAGAAAATATTGTATTACCAAAAAAAAAAAAAAAAAAGCATTGTTTTAGGTATGTGAGCAAATTAGTTTTTCGTTCTTGACTTGAATCGAGGTGGGATTGATTTAAGACCACCTTCCTCTCCATCTTTGCGTACATATGGTGAAGGATTCATGTTTTTTTGCTCGAGTAAGAGAGGAAGTCCATTTCTCCTCTTGGCCTTCACTTTGTTTTGATGTTTTATGTGGAGAGGAAAAAAGCGATCAGGTCAATGATACGAGAAGAGGGCAGCATTTCAGGATGTTCAAGTCTGGACTCTAAAACCTTTTTTTTTTTCCATAATATGCCTGTCTTGTTCTGTTTTGACTGAATTGACTAAGTGCTTGCTCATAGTAGACGTTGTATGGTTCAGCGGTTTATTCCCACACTTTTTTTGTGGTTGTTGTTGTTCTCAGGCTTTTTTGTTTTGGTTATCATAGATGTCTGGCTTTCCTAAGGGAATGCCAATGATCTTTGGCTATATTGGGCATTGTGGTAACTTATCATCCAACTCCACCCATACTGGATAAACAGCTTCAAAGTTGCTTTTTGCGCTGATGTTATGCAACCAGAAGCACGAGATGGAGACGTTTGACAGAACCGATACTGTGAAATCCCAGCTTCCCTGCGGCATGTCGTCACATTGGATTCATCTGTATTTTTGGCCTTACCTAATGACTTTGAGAATCACTTGAACCCGTACGGACACTCACCCCTCCGATTTCCATTGTTGCCTTCTGTTGTTTTGTTGTTCTGCTTTCATTGTAGTATTTATGATCTAGCATTGATGGATTGAGCGAAGCTGCCAAAATATAAAGCAACAGCATATGAAATAGCAATGAAAGGATGTCATTGCTTCTCTTTGATTTTTAAAGGGAGACCACGTGTGTATTTTACATGGTTTATAGACCCTCTGCAAAGGTCAACCACTTTATCCTCTTTTCTATGCAGTCAATATTGATTTTAATATGAAAAAATGAGCATTTTATGATGTTTCTTGCGAATTAAAACACATGGCAACAAGATGCATAACGTTTGCTGGCTGTACACATTAATATAAAAATATATAAATATCTGTATGATTCATTCTAGCTTTCAAAATAGCTAATGTTTATTTTCTTTATTGAATAAATGACCACTTGATAAGTAATAATTTTGCATTACAGTTTAATATATTGTAAATAAATGATGGTGATTGTTTTAGACTTGTTTCAACATGCTTATTTCATAATGCATTTTTTTATTAGCAGACACAAAAGGAAAAAAAATAATTTCACCATGTTCAACATTTCTCGCATTTTAAAGCTGCAGTGTATTATTTCTGCATCATTAGTGGCATAAAAAAGATTTTTTTTTTTCAGTGAAATGATTTCAATAAAAAATTAAATAAATAATAATAATGAGATGGTTCATCTTAAGAGGTTTATCCTTAAATAATTCATTTATTGCAATAAATAATTGAAGTTTTCTAAATAGGTTTCATTATTTGGATTTTTTTTTCATTATTTGCTGTAGGTTGAGCATATAAATGTCTCTTCTCAACTCTATTTAAAAAAGTTACACACACAACAGCTTTATATATATATATATATATATATATATATATATATATATATATATATATATATATATATATATATATATATATATATATATTCATCCAAAGCTTTTATATTTTAATTTATCATGTTAGTAGGAAGATAAATTCTGCAATATTTGTCATTTCTGTAAGAGCAACACATCTCAGAGATCAGGTGAAATATCTGAATGGAGCCTTAAATTTCAGTATTAAAATCCAAATTTGACTGGGAGGCAACAATTTGTTATATACCAGAATCACAGATCATCTACTAAATCCATCAGTTCTGGTGTACCTCAGGGCTCTGTTTTGGGCCCTCTCCTCTTCACCATTTATATGTTACCAATTGGACAAATAATCAAGCACTATGGGTTTAACTTCCACTGTTACGCAGATGACATTCAGATTTATTTTAGCACACCTTCCACTTCAGTGTTTCCTCCGCCTACGTTAACAAATTGCATCAAGGAACTCAAGCTTTGGCTAGAGGCAAATTACCTTAAATTTAACTGATAAAACTGAGGTAATTCTGATTGGCTCTTAAGCTGTTGTATCTAAGTTTTCTGGTCAACTGATGGATTTGGATGGTGATCTGATAATGCCCTCCACCAAAGTTCGCAATCTTGGTGTTCTCATTGATTCCACTCTTTCATTCAACGATCACATTGGTAAAGTGGTAAAGACAGCTTTTTTCCACCTGCGTAATATTGCTCGTATTCGATCCTCTCTCAGTCAGCAGGATGTTGAAACTGTTACACATGCCTTTGTTATGTCTCAACTAGATTACTGTAATTCACTTCTTTATGGCCTGTCAGCTAATAATATCAAACGACTACAATATGATCAAAACTCTGCAGCTCGCTTGATCACCGACACAAGAAAGAATGATCACATTACACCTATCCTCTATCACCTTCATTGGCTCCTGGTTTCCTTGCGTATAAACTACAAGATACTAATTTTCACTTATAAAGCTCTCCATAACCTTGGTCCTACATATTTATCTGATTTACTTTTGCCTTATGTACCTGCCCGCTCCTTAAGATCTTCTAGTGAGGGATTGTTAGTCACCCCTAAGTTTCGTCTGGTGACTATGGGAGCTAGGGTTTTCAGTGTTGTTGCTCCCAGATTGTGGGATGCTCTTCCCCAAAACATCCGTCAAGCATCCTCCCTTCTCTCCTTTAAAAACCTCTTAAAAACACATTTTTTCTCTGAGTATTACTCTTCAGTTCATAGTCTGTGAATTGTACCCTGTTATGGACGTTTATCTACACTCTCTCTGTATCTCTAATCTAACCTTGTCAGTGGTCTCTGTATATTACTCTCAGCTCTTGGTATGTTCTGTCTTCTGGTATTGATGTTTATTTGTTTTTGTTCCTTAAGCCTGACTTGTAAAGTGACCTTGGGTGTTGGAAAGGCGCTATATAAATAAAAATTATTATTATTATTATTATTAATATATGCAGCCAAATTACACAGAGTACAAAAGCTCGGCCTATGGTTCATATTCAACAAGCTTTTCTTTTCCATTGGCTGTTTGCTTCATTGCACAATAGGAAGGCTTGCGGTAATCTGTATGAGCTAACAATAGGAAAGGCATCTTACTGGGCGCAGTGCAGCTTGAGCTTTCCATTGGCTCCATCAGTGCAGTCAAAGCAGAGAAGTAGGTGAGATGAGTGTGAGCCAACAGCAGTCCTCTGCAAAATAAACCAGCATTTTATCTTGAAACACATTCAAATAAATGCTGATGGTAGGCCAAAATTATCTTGCCTAAAAGCTTACAATTATGATCCATATTTCAACTACCCATTCAATAAATAATTGCTATCTTGAACACACATTTGAATGTACTTTTCTATGTCTTATGGATTATATGCAGATGTGCTTGAACAGAAACACCTACAGTACAAATAACATGCTGTTTTTTGTACTGTAAGAGTCTGACCTTTATAGCCATTTATAAATGCAGGTTGTAAGCGTCAATTTTTTATAATGGACTGTTATTATGACAGCAGTACAAATCAATACAATAACATGGCCTTGCATAACATATAGTGCTCTTTAAAAACACTGTGTCAGTCTGGGTGCTGCAGTCTTTTCACAGGAGCATCCTTGAATTGTGTTACACAAACCCCTGCTGTGCAGATAAATTGAATTTATTGATAAGATGCTTCACATCAAACCAGTGTCTGTAAGACACCTGTCTTTTCAAATCCTATATTCAAGTTATTTACTTATTTTTTCTTTTGTATTGTTGGAATTTGCAAAATAATTCCTGTGTTTTAACTATTATTGTTGTTATTATTATTATTATTATTATTATTATTATTGATCATATTAATAGTGTTGTTGTTATTGTTGCTGTTATATTTTATAATAAAATTGATATAAATTAAAAAGTTATGTAATAATTCATTGTATAATAATAGAAATTATAAAATTATTCAATTAAATTACTATTATTTATGAAACAAAATGTATATCAATTAGGGCTGGGCGGTATATCGAACGAGATGATCACGCGCATCTAGTCAGTAAAGCCTGTTCCGTGATTATCAATTAATCTCCAACACGTGCTTTCAGATGGAGCGGCATTTAATACACAGAGCCGTAGTTCGCCGACAAGCTACGCAATTTCGCGTCCAAAATCGAATGCGGTTCATATGCGATTTGAACACGATATTGCGTAGCTTGTCGGCGAACTACGGCTCTGTGTATTAAATGCCGCTCCATCTGAAAGCACGTGTTGGAGATTAATTGATAATCACGGAACCGGCTTTACTGACTAGATGCGCGTGATCATCTCGTTCGATATACCGCCCAGCCCTAATATCAATTCTAAAATTATATAAATAAAACATTCATAAACATTTTATAAATGGTAATATTATTATTAAAATTTAGAATTTATATCCATTTTATTTTATTATATAATTTGTGTGTATATATATATATATATATATATATATATATATATATATATATATATATATATATATATATATATATATATATATATATAATTATTTTATTTTTATTTTTATTATTTTATTTTATTTTTTATTTAACATTTTTATTTGGCCCAGAAAGCCAAATCCTTATTAAAATCTAAAACACACAAACACTATATATATATATATATATATATATATATATATATATATATATATATATATATATATATATATAAGGATATAATTTATATACAGCAGATATATATAATTACAAGGAAATGAAAGTCATGGACACGTATTGTATAAAAGCTGTGGCAACCATATAATTAAGAACAACTTAAGCATCTTTAAAACTGGTTTTACAGCGGTATGAAGCGAGTTTATACATGGCTGTGGTGGCAACACTAGCAATTACACCCCAGTTTTTTGTCCTTTGTAGCTGTGTAACAAACAGCAGCTGTCAGTCTCATCCCACTCATAAGCCACGGGTGTCATGAACTCAAAGAGCTTCACTCCCTCCAGCAGTCCTGGGGCACTGCTTTATGTGTGTGTTCCAATTATGGCATGCAAGCTCATCTGTGTGACTGCAGCTCAGGAAGAGGGTGGAATGGTGTGAGGGATGATTTAGGGAGTGTGATGCACATTTGCTGTTTCTAGGTCAAATTTTAAGACCATAACATTTAAAAATACCTTTTTCCTGTCATCAAACTTTTGGAGGTGTGAAACACGTTTGCCAGTGACTACATTATTAATAGTCATGATCTGTCTTTCTTTACCGTGTCCTGCTCATTATTCTATCCATGTGTACAGAAACAAAAGTCTCAGGTATAAAATGAGCCACAAGAGGTTTTTTTTCCCTCAGGCAAGGTGTCTTTAAGGCACAGAGTGAAACAGTGTTGTTTTTTCTTCTGTAATAAGGCAGCAACAGCAACATGATAAGAAGCTTATCAATAGTCTTAATCGTAATCATTTTTACTGATCAATCAATACTATTTTGGCTATTACGCTGTGGCTTAAAACATGGATTGTCCAATCAGAATTTAGAATTGAAAGTTGGAACTATTGTTTTTTTTTGTGTGTGTCTGTCATAGGATATTGTGAATAGGCTACAGCTTGTAGGAATGTGTTTGCTTCCTCAGAGGCCTCTTCCACTCCGCCGGATACAATTGTCTGACACTGTCTGGATTGTAATATCCTCTGATGAAAAGGAGTGATGTAATATTCATGGGTGGCCATTATTCCCCTGCTGGGCTGTGGTGTGTGCTGAGAGAGGTGGAGGTACAGTACAGACACAGGGTGGGTAAAGGTGCAAGTGTTGTCTCTCCCCATCATACATGTGACGAGTAGAGGCTGTAACGCTGTTTGATGCCCTCTGAGTTTCCTCCCCGCAGCGCTGGCACCAGGCTCATTACCCTACCAAATGCAGCTGGCACATCCTGTAACCTCTCTCCCAGATCCCTGATGACAGCGTCCCCAAGACAGACACGCGCTTGCGGTCACCAGCCACTTTCGGCATCGGAAAGCAGCAGGTAGTCCATATCATGATGGAAGTAAATGGATATTGGAGTGAGTGGTGTTATCAGGCTGTCGGAGGCCAGTGTTTAAAGATTTTTAGTGCAAAACCCCCAAAATTGGTGCCTTTACTCCAATCGAGGTTCACATGATGGTTTGGTATTTTTAATATAGTAGTTAAGTAAACAAGTTAGCATGAAGTAGCGTACCTTTTAACAATACGAGTTAGGGACCACAGTTTTGTTTAAAATCGCGACATGCAGAGCAGTCGAATAAGAAAATGCAAAGTCTAAAGTTGAAGTTCTTTTAACTTGAGTGCCATGTTTTTAGAATTATGAAAAACAACTGTAAAGCAGCGGAATAAAATGAAAAACCTTTTATTTTTTATTTTTTTTATTTATTTATTTTTTTGCTTTGCCAATGAAAATAGTTCAAATAGTACAAATGAATATAATCAACTGCAGCTGGCCTGCAAGCAACACATTAGTTTTGTTGCTTAATAAATCAGTGATTTGAACAAATCGGTTGTGTAAATGATTCAATTACTCACTCATAAAACTAGCTGTGTTTCTGAAAAAATGTGTGTTTTGAACTAATCAGTTGTGTAAATGATTCATTGACTCACTCATAAAGACTTGTTGCATTCCTGAACGAATCAGTGTTTTCAATGAACTGGTTGAGTAAAATTTTCCTTCACTCAATTCATAAAGACAGTCTCTTACAGTTCTGATCCTTAAAAAAAAAAACATAGAAAATAATCAAATCCAACAAGACTTACTGTAGTTCACTTTCAGAAAAGGATTAGTTCACTTTTCAGATTAAAGGGGTGGTTGACTGTTTTTTTTTTTTCTAGGCTTGATTGTGTTTATGGTGTGCAATCTAACATGTTAATGGTTCGTTTGTTAAAAAAACATTATTTTTCACACAATTTACCTTTATTTCACACCGTTATGTCCCTTCTCTGATAAACGATAAATCACTTCTCTGAAATGATTCTCTGATTATTTCCTGCTTTTATGAAGCCCCTCCCTCAGAAATACACGATGGGCTCTAATTGGTTAGCTGGCCCAGTGTGTTGTGATTGGCTAAACCGCCTCTAGTGCATGTCTAAACGTCCAGCCCCATACCGTCAGTGGCATGTGCTCTGGTTGTATTGTAAACAATGGCATCGTCTATATTGCTTATCAGTTTGAGCCCGATTGAGACGTAGAGGATGTTAGTGAAGAGGATCATGCAGTACCTGTGCAAGCACGGCTTTTAATGGCAGGCCTATGGTTTGTGTTTGTTGTTGTCTCATACTTTTAGATATGCTGTTATTATGCTACTGCTTATGTTAGCTTTTAATATACGGTTTTATCATGATTAAAGCTTTAATACAGTACGGCAACCACATGCGCATCCATGTTTAATGCTTGTCATAGCTATGTGAAAATAAGTGTATAAATGGAACAGTTCATTGTTGGAGCTGAGCTGAGCTGATCTGAATGAGAGAGAGAGAGAGAGAGAGAGAGATGCAGAGCAGGGCGATGCAAGGAACAGGATTGAGAACCGCTGGTTTAGAACATTGATGTGAATCCATTAGAATCCTTAGAAGACAGAATCGTGATTCATACAGTATATGAATAGATTTTTACGTGCACCCCTAGTTTTCTTCCTCTTCTCTAAAGCAGCGCAGCATGGCCTCACCCCCTTCGTTGCATGTTCCCGGGGGTGGAGTTCATCTGGGTTTATGATGTCATTAAACCGGAATTATTTTGTTGTAGTCCCTTACCAGCCGTTCGCTGTAGGCGATGCTATGCTAATTCTGTAAAAGACCATTTCTCCCTCTGCATTGAACTTTGAGCTTCGTAACTTTGCAGATGTTGTTTATGCTCACACAGCAACAATAACAAAAGTTAAAAAGGTGAAATCGTATTATATGACCACTTTAAACATTTCCTGATAATTTACTCACCCCCATGCCATCCAAGATGTTCATGTCTTTCTTCAGTCGAAAAGAAATTAAGGTTTTTAAAGAAAACATTCCAGGATTTTTCTCCATATATTGGACTTTAATGAGAGCTAACGAGTCGAAGGTCCAAACTGCAGTTTCAGTGCAGCTTCAAAGGGCTCTACACAATCCCAGCTGAGGAATAAGGGTCTTGTCTAACAAAATGATTGTCTATTTTCTAATAAAAAAAAAATATATATATATATATTTTTATACTTTTTATCCACAAATGTTCATCTTGCACTAGCCCTGCGATGCGCATGCGTGACTTCACGCATTATGTAATCACGTTGGATAGGTCACACATGGTTAGTTCTTCATTTGTGTACTTCGGTTCAAAAATGCACGATAGAGCGAAAAACTTAATTTCATTTTCTTTTCCAACTTCAAAATTGTCTGTCATCATTGTTATACCCTTTTTATAAAGGACATTTGAATTTCTTTGCATGTTTGCTTTGTAAACACTGGGTCGGTACTTCCACCTACGTCACACGTGGCCTTTCCAACTTGACTACGTAATGTGTGAGGTTGAGCTAGTGCAAGACGAACATTTGTGGATAAGTATATAAATGGTTATTTTTCTTTGAAAATTAAACAAGATAGATTCGCTAGATAAGACTCTTATTCCTCAGCTGGGATCGTGTAGAGCACTTTGAAGCTGCACTGAAACTGCAATTTGTACCTTCAACTCGTTGGCTCTCATTGAAGTCCACTATATGGAGAAAAATCCTGGAATGTTTTCCTCAAAAACATTAATTATTTTTTTCGACTGAAGAAAGAAAGACATGGACATTTTGGATTACATGGGGGTGAGTAAATTATTAGGAAATTTTTATTCTGGAAGTGAACTAATCCTTTAAGGAACACCATTCCTCATTATTTCTACTTTGCAGATCGTTTTACTTTATTTATTTACAACATTTTATCTTATATGTCACTGTAATTTATAGTTAAATTCCTAATTCACTTCCAAGAATGTTTTTAGTAAGTAAATTGCATGCATTGTCTTAAATGTAATGTGTAATAATAATAATAATAATAATAATAATAATAATACAATTAATTAATGATTAAATCAATATTTTCTTTATCATTTATGGTAACTAAGTTGACCAAATAACAGGTTTTTATTTCCACTTTTTTCCCCAGTGTAATTCACTGATTTTTAATATTCGTAGCTGAACCCCAAAGGCAAACTCTGTCCAAAAAAAAAAAAAAAAAACACCCAAGGGACTGGGGTATAAGGGATATACTGGCACTACACTGCTGTGCTCTGTCATAACCCAGGGATATTGATCTTTACTGGTGCTGTCATCAGTCTGCGCTGCCATGTTCTCTGATCCCCCTGCTGGAATGAATCCTGGCCCTCTTGACCCTCACAATGTCTTCCTGCAAAGAGCTCCTCTGGGGTTTATGCAGGCGGCCGATGTGCTGCAGGATGATTACCCCAGGGATGGAGCATTTTGTTTGCCGTTGGTGTTTAAAGGAGCGAGTGGTTTTGGTACACAGCCACTAATTAATGTGCTTCTCTTGAGGCAGGGTGTGCAGCATTAGATAAACCTTGGGGTTTGACTGGCAGGGGTCAGGAAGGCCTGACCTCCTTTTTATTACACGCTCATGTGTGGATATAAAAATCACAGAAGGGCAAAAAAACATCACGGCTTTGAGCTCTGGAGACTCGATTTCAGGTTCCACAGCAGGTGCAGGGTCACAGATTTAAAATGAATGGGGTGTTTGCGCTGTAAACATCATTTGTTCTGTATTTCAGATGGCAAATAAAAAACACAAGGATGTAAGACAAGGTGGCATCTACAGTGAATTGCACAGACAGCACAGAGAAGCAGATAGAAAACAGATAGAAAAAAAAGTCCAGATCTGGTTGGAAGTGAAGAGAAGACAGTGGACTTGCATAAAAATGTCAATAATTCAGTAGGCTACTATGTTACCTGTATAGTACTTTTTTAAGAGAATGGTTTGCTTACATGTATTTTAAAATAGTAATTATTTTTATTAGAATAAAATAAAAAATAAATAAGTACAAATTAAAAAGCAAATTCCCAGTGCTGCTGGATCAAACGCTGCTCAGTCGATTTAATTTGAGTATCAGAACTAACTGTTGTATCATTAGAAATTAATAAAACAACAACAAAAAAACTTACTTTTCTCATTTAGTATACTTTGCTACTTTTTTCCTCATGCACGGTAACCTAGTTGACCAATTGCAAATATAAAAAATAGCAGAATACATTTCAAATAATGTAAGTGGAAATAAAAAACTTATTTGAAGTATACTTTTTGGCCATGAATATGATTAAAAAGAAAGAAAAAACACCACAGTACTTGTTGTAAGGATATGAAGTTCTCACATGTATCTTAAAATAGTTATTCACACTTGTTTGAGAGCAATTAGCATTTTTGTCTGTGTGAAAAAAGGAGCAAACATGGTAACATCTAAAATATATATTTTTTTATGAAAGAGTAGGAGTGTTATTCTCATTTCAATGCAAAATAAATAATTTTTTTAAATTAATTAACCCCAGTTTACCTGTGCCTATTTACTTAAAATAATAAAATGTTGAAGATGTACCTCTAATAACAGCCTAAATGAATCAAAAACAAGCAAAAGAGAGAATATGACAGTTCTAAATAAAAGTTGATAGAGTTTGTTTGATTTTGTGTTTAGATGAGATGTGTTGTGTCATGGTGAGGACAGCAGCGGGTCACAGGCAGGCTGCTCTGAGCTCTGTGCTTAAAGTGGCGGTCACACTGCACTTTTCGTTCCATTGACTTCCATCAATACGCATGTGAATGCTTCAGACCGGAAACGCAAGCCCGTGCGAAAAGTTTCGTATTTCGCTGCGTTACAAAGTTCAAGCTTGGTGAACTCTGGCCTGCGAATTCGCATCACGTGATACCATGTGACCAACGGCAGATCGATACGTCACAGCATGACCTTTTATCTGAATTAAAAGAACAAATTTAAAACTGCAGCGCTGCAGGAAAGTGGAGTAGACTGTATGTTTTGTGTTGAATTTAAGTTTTTGAAAAGACGCTGCACAGCCTGACGTCATATCACGACCGTTGCAGCATCCGAAACGATTTTGCATGCTCAAAGTCTAGTATGACCGTGCCTTAAATCAAACCCCCTGTTCAATCTGACCAGATCTCTAGAGGGTGGTAAACATCACTCTTCACCATAGCAACGCATGCCTTTCTCCCTCTGTTGTCAGTCAGTGTGCACTTTTCTTCGTCCTTGTGCATGTCAACTCAATACACTGACACCTTCCAGAAGGCCAATCTTTTGGCATTTCCTGGGAGAGGGCAATATTTGAGAGACAGAAAGACAACATGAGAGAAATGCTTATGAGAAAAACCCCAGCCCAGCAGTCTGTATTTATTACCTCAAGCTTTGAGTTACGGTTGCCTTCATCATCCTCCTCTCTGCTGTGAAATCTACTACTGATGGCTGATGAAAAAAACAAAACAAAACAAAAAAACACTTGCATCAGAATTCTATTTTAACCCTCTATTGCATGCATTGGCAAATTTCTGTTTATTGAAATAAATTTTGTGATGCTATGAAAAGAATGTTACATTCCGGACCAATGTTAGCGTTACAAACTTTAACTGCTACTGCACAGAATCGAATAGTCTTATAGCGAGTCTTTTTCTTAAATGTTAATACTAAATTGTTTTTTTTTTAAAGAAAAGTTTATTTTAAAAAACGGTTTTATATATATATATATATATATATATATATATATATATATATATATATATATACACACACACACATGTATACATACATACTAGTAATTTAAAAAAAATCAGCAAGGATGCACTAAATTGATCAAAAGTGAGTGTAAACATTTACATTATTTTAACATTGTCTTTTTATCAATTTAAAGAAGAAATTCTAAAGAGAAATTCTATTTCAAATAAATTTTTATCTGAACTTTCTATTCATCAAAGTGTACCAAAAATGTATCATGGTTTCAACAAAAATATTAAGCAGCACAACTGTTTTCAACATTAATAATAATAATATTAATAATATTACAAATAATGAATGTTTCTTGAGCTCCAAATTGGCATATTAGAATGATTTCAGAAGGATCATGTGACACTGAAGACTGGCGTAATGGCTGCTGAAAATTCAGCTTTGCCAAAACAGAAATGAATTACATTTTAAAATATATTACATATTAAAACCGTAATTTTAAATTGTACACAATATTTTTTTCACAATATTAGTTTTTTATTTATTTATTTTTTTAAATCAAATAAGCCTCGGTGAGCAAAAGAGTCTTCTTTCAAAAACATGTAAATTACCTTTCTACCCCAAGCCTTTGATTGACCTCTTCCTTGTTAACAGTTTTATATATACAGTATATATATATATATTGCTTTCATATGTGCATCATGTGCTTTCAAAATAAAGAAAATGATTTCGTTAAGTCACCCTAGTAGCAACGTCATACAATTTTGAGTTAAATCACTTTTTTCATGTATTTTTAATGATAAGGACACTTCATGGTCACTTTAAAGAACAGTGAGGCCAGTGTTAAGTGCGGTTAAATCCAGCTGCAACTCTCTAGGACAACAAAACCATTTTACTGAATTATCTGTTATGAAAGGACAGCGATGAGCAAGTGTCCATGGATTCTGTGGATTCTTTTGTGCACAGACGTCTTCCTTCAGACATCCTGCACCTGCATTGTTTCAGAGAGCACGTTTGCCTGATTCTCTCTATCCCGATCATTATAAAGCTCCTTTATCATTTGCGCCAGAGAGCTATTTTGTCTTTTCTTGGAAAAAAAAAGCTCTAGTTTCGACCGAAGCCACGGAAATGACCCTTCCACGCATGTGAGCCAGAAAACAGGCCTGGAGCTGCATTTATTAAACCTCAACGGGATGAAGCCTTTGCCTTCACAATAGCTCCTGTCGCTCTCATGGCATCAGGTTAGCTCTCATCAGAGGTGGTAAACATTAGCTCCTGCATGTTTGATGGCATTTTAATATGGCCATCGATACACTAATACTGTCAATGCATGCTAACTTCTAGCCAGAAGGATGAATGGGCCCTCGGTAACCTGCTGTCGCACTGTATAATTTCCTCATTCCCCCTGATGGTGCCGGTGGACGTCTAGAGTAAAAGGCTGCCTGATTAGTGATTAACATGTTTACAGGGGAAAATGGGTTCAGGCAGCAAGTCAACAAATGACTTGCTGCCTTCACCGAGACAAATGGCTCGACGGCTGATGTCTTTTTAACAATACGCTCCGTTTGCCGCCAGACCGCTCTCTCCGAGCCATCGAGGACGAGTAATGCATAAAATCATAAAAACTGACAAGTGTGCACTTTAATTTTAATGCCGTTGGCCACAGATGAATGCGTGCACAATCAGACAATATCAGACGATACTGTTAGAAACTCATCGCGGGAGGCTAATGGCTCCCTTGTCAGTGTAGCAGATGCTGAAACATGGCGGGCTTTACTCTGGTGACCAGCATCGGAGGGTATTGATCTGTCATCCTTCTCTTGAAGAACGGAGCGGAAATCTCTGCAGGCTTTTCATATAAACGTTAATGGTGAAGACAGATTTAAAATGGTTATTAATCACATTCATATAATCACATTTCCTCACTTTTATGATTAGGTGGCGTATTTTTGCATTCAAAAACAGCTTGGCGAAGTGCGTATGAAGAGGATGCAAGAGATATCTCATGTATCATGTTTTTGTAGATACTGCTTTTTTAGATTTTAGTAGCATTGAGAATATTATCATTTTTATAATAGAGTTTTTTAAAAACAGTTCTATATATTTTCAAATTTAATTATTTTAAAGTTATAGGTTTTATAGTAGTTTTTATTCTTGTATTTTCCTTTTTTTTGTAATTTAAATGTGTAATTTTCCAAGTTATCCTTTTTTTATTTTTATTTTTATCTTTGTCTT
The DNA here is from genome assembly GCA_039654775.1 of Spinibarbus caldwelli. Lineage (NCBI taxonomy): Eukaryota > Metazoa > Chordata > Actinopteri > Cypriniformes > Cyprinidae > Spinibarbus > Spinibarbus caldwelli. Next base: position 14,869,195 of record CM077252.1, on the reverse strand, counting down.
TTCAATTTTCATTGTAATTTTAAAGTTGTAATTTTGTTGTCTGTTTTTGACATTTAAGGAAATGTCTGCAGTTTTTATTAATTTTATTACAGTTTTAGTTATTTTAGTACAAGTTAAACTAAATAAAATAAGAAATGCTGCCTATGCAGCTAGCTGTAATAAAAAATAATTAGTCTACTTTTTCATTTAACACTCAGTAGTGACATTTTTTTTATGGTTTTAGTTTTAGTGAACTATAATAACCCCAAGTATTAAAAAAGTAATAAATTACATTTTAATTCAAATGTGCATGAAAATTAATGAATATGGCTTTAATTTTATATACAAACATTAAATCATCAATAATGGTTATAAAAAACCCGCCCCCATGCTTCTCTTTTAGAAATATTAAATGGATACAATGCAATGCAAAGAAAAAATTATATCAAGATTTAAAAAATAACAATAAAAACAGTTAGACCAAAGACTAGAATACCCAAGATGTGTCACTTGTATAGTTTTGAATTGGGAAAAATGCAACACTTAACATGGCCGCTCAATCACTGGAAGCCCCGCCTTCGCTATTTGGTAAAGTCAGCGCATCACTACAGCTGCCGTTAGAAGTCCTGGTTGCTATAGAAACTGTCAGACGTGCGCCTAGGACTGCGCATGTGCACTGGCTGATCTAGCCTGAAAAACAAGCTTTTTATAACGCTATTTGAGCAAAAGAAAAAACATTTATGACACAGTTGTTGTCAGATTTCATTGGTGATTTCAAATATGAAATTTAATCGTAAGTTTAGTGAGCAGTTTTGGAGAATTTGATGTTTCCCCATTCAAAGAGATAGGAGCTGCACTTGGATGCCCGAGAGGCATTTCAAAGATGGCCACCGAGTGACATGACTTGCCTTAAAGGGACTTTGGTTAGACTCACCCAGAGTTTACACAGAAACAATATAAAACAGGCTGTTACCTAGAAACATAATTAGCACATGTACAATCTCCATGTCTTCATAAAGCCTATGGTATTTTTATCATTTGTGAAATAAGGTGGTGGAAGTAAACTTCTTAGCAGCCTGGTAACAAAAGGCAGCTTGAAAGCACATCACTTCAACGGCACAATTCCACAGCACAACCAACACACACACACACACACACACACACACAGGATTCCGTGGGAAAGAATATTTACTTTTTGCACATCTTTAGTCTAATGTTAACTTGACACAACCCTGATATTACAGAAAAAAAGCATGTATGAATTAGTAATGAATTAACATAGCACAGTTACCATTCAGACATTGTTTTACATTGTTTGACATTGTTTTATTATATTAAATGTAGCTGTCATTGTAGGCTTCTGGATTCAAAGTGACGATCTGGTGTGAGACTGGAAACGTTGAATACGGAAAGGTGAGAGGTCGTATGAGGGAACCTGCCCCAAGGCCAACTGAGAGAGCAATTTCCCTATGATAGAGCCGAACTTGAAGCCGTGGCCTGCGGAGAAAGAATGAGAAAAAAACAAATCACATTTGCTGAGAGGTGAATCATCAGAGGATGGAGTTTACATTCATTCAATACACTGGGTAAAAGCAGCGCACCTCACGGGAATCTACAGCAGCCCCTCTATAAATAGCCATTATCTGTCGTCCACTGTCTGACTCAGAAAGCCTTTGCATGAGAGAGCATGGAGAACGAGAAAAAACCCTCAAATCATGCTGGCACCATCACACCCGCTGTCACAGGACATTTGTCTTTTGGGTGGGTTTTTGGCAAAACGCTAAATTAAGAAAATTTGTCTCGCTTATTGAAGAAAGTGGACTGTCAGAGGATTCATTATAGCATGGTTGTGTACATGTATGTTTTCTCTGGTGCGTTAAAAAGATAATTTTAGCTTAAAATGAAAATTCTGTCATTATTACTCGCCTACATTTAATTCCATACATATCTTTTCTTCTTTCACTGGGGCAAAAAAAGGAGAAATTTGGAATAATGTACACTACCATTTAAAAGTTTGGGGACGGTTGGATTTTTTTGAAGATGTTTTTGAAAGAAGTCTCACCAAGGTTGCATTTATTTGATTAAAAATACAGTTAAAACAGTAATATTGTGAAATGTTATTACATAGCTGTTTTAAATATATTCAAAAAAGTAATTTATTCCTGTGACGGCAAACTGATTTTTAAGCATTATTCCAGCATTACTATAAACGTTGAAAACAGTTTTGCTGCTTCATATTTTTAATCAATTTAATGCGTCACTGCTGGATAAAAGTATAATCTTACTAACCCCAAAATTGTAAAAGGTAGTATAAATGTCCATATTTTACATGCAGTTACAATAAACAGAGACTTCTGCTTCTGAAGGAATGTAAAAACACCATAAAAGTATCATGAAATTGGTCCATATGAAACATGCACTATATTCTAGGTCTTTTAATGCCATGTAACAGTTTTGTGAGAGATTAAAATGCAAGGTATTTTATTCACTGACAATCTTAATATCCGTCCGAACTCTCCTTTTCAATTTCATGAGATGTAGTGTAAGATTTACAGAACCTCAGACACTTAGATCTTCTGAGATGGACAATACGCACACAGTACATTAACATACAGACATCTGTTTCCACACAGAGAGAAAATACGGAAAACTAGAAGGTAATACAGATCCTAAGATTTTTTAGATTTTGCTCACTACAGAGGGTGTGCCCTTTTCCCAGTGTCTTTCATGCTAAATTACCTTTTGTCCCAAAAGGTGTTAACTCGATCAATGCAAATTCCAATTGTTAGTTCCTGCCTCCATTTTGGAGGATGTTTGTCTTGGTCTGAAGTACTTAAGGAAATGTTGCAAGAGGATCAGGGCCTTCTGTATCCAGAATGAGCCCGTGGTAGGAAGTGTGTTCACACACTTCATACTATGTATTTTCGGGTATGCATCTTACTCTTAGATTCATCTTTGAGATTTTGATGTCTTGTGTTGATTTGATATCTTTGAATTGGCTATGTAATTGACATATATTTACCTGACTGATAAGAAATTGTTACATTTAATTTATTCTGACTTATTCTGAGATTATTGACTCTAATTAATTATGTTAAGTCTATAACACCACAAATCTGCGCTCAGGTTAGCTATGGACTAAAATTATGTTTTAGAGCTCTGGCTAACACATTGGCATTATACTTAGACCGTAGAGGCTAATGGGTTTTCCGTTTAGGACAACAGTGAGTTGTTGACCAACCTAAATTTGGGTCAGCCTCAGCCTCTGATTATTGTAAAATTATTCTAAGTATGTGAGAATTCACGGCATGATTATATAAAGTTATATTAGGAGTTAAGTTGGTCAACTTGGTTCTATAGTAATGGTCATGACCTCTGGTTAGATATAGTCTTACTTTAATTAAGTGTGTACGGATCTATGGAGACTTATAAAAGTATTCTGGAATGAGCAAAGTATGGCACGGGCCGTCTAGAATATGAGTCAATAGCCTCTTTCTAATGACTAAGACTGATGAGTTTGTGAATATGAGATCCGTATACCGGCCGGTACGAGACTCAAGTGTTATAGGAATAAGATTAATGAGATTCAATACGATTAAAGAGCGAAATAATAGAGTAATTAAATGTGAGAATAATAATAATAATTAGAAATGAACAAACAACCAATTGGCATTTAAATCTAAATTCGAGGTCATAATAAAATGGAGTCAGATTTGAATTTAACCTGAATATAATAACTTTGCGCGCTGAAAAGACCGAACACGCCAGAAACCTTCAGCCCACCATTGGATACCTTCCCTGGGTCAATCGGGTGGACCTTACAATAGTAATATCTGATTCATGAACAATGTGATTTTCTCTTTAATAAATCAGCTGATAATGTTCACAAAACTGACCTCGTTTTCAAATTCAACTCATTGACGTAATGATCAAGTCAAAATGATTAACTGTCCACTGGAGGGGAAGATTATGAGTGAATAATGATTTAATTTTGGTCTGTTCCTCACACAAAGCTATTGTATGACTAGTCATAGAGACTGCTTTTATGATACTTTTCAGTCTTTTTTGAAGCACTGACAGCTTTAGTCCCCATTTATTATACAGTAGCTACATGAAAAAAAGTACAACCTGTGCAACCTTCTGTGCTACACAGAAGAAAGTAAGTCATACTTTAGAGTAAACGATGACAGAATTTTCATTTCCGGGTGAACTATCCCTTTAAGACAGAGATGGAGCTGGGTAAGATGTTTAAAATGCACTGCATTCTTCTCCGACGCTCTCGGCTCTTGCCTTTGCGGATTGGGTGGCCGTTTGAAGTCTGCAAGGCTGGGCTGTGAGTGGATACGGCTCTGACCAGCAGACGGTCTCTGTTCTTTCTTAAACCCCACTGATGTGACTGGGTATCCATGGCAACCGAGGGCCTTGAGCTGAGAGCTTGGCTTGAGACAAATTCCGGGTGGAAAGAGGGGCAACTTCCCACCCAAAAGCTACGGTCTGTGTTTGCCCCTGAAACGAATTCAATTCACACCCTTTAGTTTTTCCCAAGCTGCAAATACAACAGCTGCGCTGAGGGCAGGAGAGCAGCGGGGAGGCGAAACGCTGTCATTATGGCAGACAATAAAACGAGAAGAGGCAGGGAGAGGTTAATAGTGAGCATTCCTCCGCTCCTATCAGAGGTGTAATGTATTATTAAGGCAGAAGAATATATGTCATAAATCATTAGTGCGCAACGTGCCAGAGCATTGGGATGGTACCAGTACAGTGAGGCAGCCACACAATGCTTCCTGTGACACCTCCTTTACCCGGGACAATGCGTTACAAGATGAATAGCTACACCATGCCGCCACAGTAGCGCTCAGCTGTACTGTATTTTTCTAACTCCTTCCCACCAAACACCACTCTCCGCACCCCATGCTGCTAACCAGCGTTTCTCTGAAGTGATTACCAGTGGAATTTAATTAGTCCCATAATTAGTCTAAGGAAGAGGTGATGGGAACAGATGGAACAAATGCCAGGTGAGCCCTTTGGCCCCCTGAGAGGCGAGTTTGGGAGCACGCAGGACCCGGGGAGCCAGCAACCACCTTTAATTAGACGATAAAAGGTGCCCGCACTGGGGGCTTCGCTTCCTGTCCTTCACTAGTGCCCTGTTCCCTTTCCTCATTAAAAAGTTCGGAAAGCTCTTCCAGTCGACGTGAGCGCGTGTGGCTGTGTTTTACAGGGACGGGTGTGTGCCGAGTTCATCAGTGCTCGTACTGACCTGAGAATCCAGCACCGATGATGATGTTGCCGTAGGTTGGGTGGGAATCAAGGACGAAGTTATGGTCTGGTGTGACCTACAAACAACCAAGCAGGGGAATGTTAAACATCAAGACTGGATGGTAATTATTTCTGCAAATATTTGACCTTTTTGTACTTTGAACATGCATGCGGCATGAATTATGAGCGCTGTTTGAACTGAACTTAAAAATTAAAAAGCTGCTTAAGAGATAAGCCACTACATGCCTGAAATTGCTAATGAACAAATTGACTAAGTGATTTAGGAATGACAAACATTTAATTGAATGTCTAGTTGGGGTGTACCATACCATTTAAAAGTTTGGGCTTGGTAAGATTTATTTTCTTTTTAAGAAATTAATCATTTTATTCAGCAAGAATGCATTAAGTTGGTCAAAGGTTACAGTAAAAACATTTATAATGCTACAAAAATTCTTTCTGCTGATGAAAGAATCTTGAAAAAAAATGTCAAAAATGTGACTGTTTTCAACATTGATCATAATAAGAAATGTTTCTTGAGCACCAAATCATCATATTTGAATAATATCTGAAAGATCATGTGATACTGAAGACTGGAGAAATGGCTGCTGAAAATTTAGCTTTGCCATCATAGGATTAAATTAAATTTTAAAATATATTCCAATCGAAAAAGGTATTTGAAATTGTAATAATGTTTCACAATATTTTTGTTTTTACTGTACTTTTGAACAAATAAATGTAGCCTTTGCGAGCATAAGAGACATATTTCAAACACTTTCAAAAATTAAAAAAATCCTACTGACCCCAAACTTAGTCACTTCACTTCTAAAGATTCAGAAACAAATGTAATTTCTGACTACTACTAACATAAACCTATTCAACAGAAATTATTCTTTGATTAATTTTGAGCCACTTGATATTTTTCCTTTTAAGTATAAAAATAATCAATACTGTGGTTGTCTGACTGAGACATTGTTCTGTAGATGGTATCGAAGAGGACAGCTCTGTGCATCATGCTGCTAGTACTAGGTAACCGTTTTATACGGTTCCACTCAGTTTCTTGCTTTAATACTGAACTTTATCTCTGCGTGCTCACCAGCATTCTGTGGAGCTCCTGACAGGGCAGTCAAGGAGTTTATAAAGGATTTAGGTTGTGTTGCATCACCGCTGTCCTTTTCCATGACTGATGTGATTGTACCTTGCATTTGTAAGCTGTTTGTATTATTTTTTCATTTCAGCCATCTGGATAGAAACTTTGTTTGGTCATGCAGAAGTTTACAGAGCAACTGAAAATCTGCTCTGAAAGAAATTACTTTTTTGATGTACTGATGCATTAAATGAGAGGTTAACACCACGTCCCAACCAGATGCGATGCGGCAAGTTTCCCATGACAAGCAATTTGTCTGTCTACACTGAATGTGAAACCGCAGCGTGATGACACAATCACAACCAATCAGAACATCAGGGTTCCTACTTTTTTTGACCAATGAATTTCCATAACCTTTCCAGACATTTGTGATGACTGTTTTTTTTTTTTAAGAAATCATCGTAGAGATTTTCATTTGATTACCAAGCATCTGTCAGCATGCATCTGTCAAGAAAATTTTTTTTTATGATGATTCTCATTACTGTAATAGTCATTTTAATTTTATTACAGTAAATGATTTACTGTTTTTTAATTTGAAATTAATTTTTAATGAATAAAAACAATACTATATAGATTTTTTTTATATTTATTTTTACTATTAATATTATCATATTATTAATAATATACTATTAAATTATTATATATTTTAATGACATTTCAAGGCCTGTAAATCATAATTTCCTTTCTAAGACTTTTGAATGTTCACTGTAATATACAGGACTTCAGAGAGATGAGATTTCACTGTGAACAGGAAATAGATATCGAAATCAAGCGACCCACAAAATATCCTGTTGTGGTCACATCTGGTTAAGACAAAAAGTCAGATTTACATGGAAGAAATAACTTTAATGGCTTGTCTCCATATCAGGTGTGTCTGGTTAAGATGTGCTGTAATTCTGAGTGTCTAGAACAAAAAAAATCAATTTAAAGTAGAGCCAAAATAAATGGCTTGGTTCAATTCCAGCAACTGTTCAATCAAATGACATGTCAGAATAAAATATGAGCCATGCATTCAAATATCTTTCTTCTCTCCACATGAGAATGAAAGTTTGGTCCAGACACACAGTGATGGCACCTGAGGACGAGTAATGAAGCGACTCACCGTGTACATGCAGCTCTCCACCACAGCAGGCACTGGCACCAGCCCAGGGAGACAGCGGGTGACGTAACGCACCAGAATATCGATGTCCCCTCTATCCGTCTGTTTATCTCGCTCATCCGGTTGGGTCTCACTGCCCATGTGGTAACACACCTGCTCAGACACATGCACGCACACTATGATCCATAAAAACAATCTGACCTATGATACATTACGGATCTGTGATCCACTGCTCGGTATGCTTGGAGGAGCAGCAGATATACATGCAGAAGCCAGGCTCCAGCGACTGGAGCAGACATAATGCATCTAACATGACACAGCCATCTGTGCTCTCCCATTCAGCCTTGCTAAGTGTGATGAGATTGAAGACTCCTGCTGGGCTCTCCCGCATACTGAAACCGGGCCATTAGTACTGGGAGAACAGACCAGAGGAAAGTGCTGCTTCTCTGCTTTTGTAAAAGCATCGAGGTCCATGGATCCATTCAGAGAGCTATAGAACCACTCCTGTTTGGGCTTGCATCTGATGCACTCGAACTCTGAGTGGAGATGTGTGCTGTATTGCTACATGAGGGAATTGTGGATTAATTAACAAAGAATGAAAACTATGGACTATCAGTCTCTGGTGGCTTTTTTATGAGATGTGGGCAGGCAATTGCATTAATGCAGTGGTCTGTGGTACATACTTATATAGCGGTTTAGGATAGGCTATATCTATTGTTTCCACGGAGAAGTGGTCTTTCAAATAAAAAATATTGGACAAACAGGAAAGCAGGCTAAAGTTGTGGTTGAAACTGTCTTTTTTATTTTATTTATGTATTTATTTTTTACATTTTTGTCACTATTTTTAAGTGAAACATGGTGCGGACAGGATCCAGGGTCATTTGATTCTATTCTGTTATAGTACTTACTTTTAATTTGTTTTATTTTTATATTTATACATTTATATATAAACTTTTTTAATTTTGTTAAGTGATTTTGGTATTTTTGTAATTAGTTATTTATATTTATATTTAGCTTTAATTTGTTTTTATTTTAGTTTTAGTAATTTTACTATATATCTCAGATAGATGCCAAATTTCATTTTGCTTAATTTTGTGCATGCAATATTTTCCTTTTATTGTATTTTAATTTTATTTCAATGAACAAAAATATTTTTAATATTTCATAGTTTTACTAAACAATCCAGAATGACGCAAGTAAGACTTGAAACTGAGCACCATAAAGTTAACCATTAGGCCATGGCTAAACCTGTTCTTTTAAAAACAGCATTCCTCCTGTCACTCACCTTCATTAGTCCTGGATACTCATTGGATGGAAGGCCATAAATATCATATTCCCCCTCTTTTGGCTCCATCTCTATAAAACATGGGAAACTCTGGCTGACACTGTAGGTGCCTGGGATCTTCTCCTTCCAATAGCATACGTTAATCTTTACAATCTGCCCAGAAAAAAACGAGAGATTCAAAGTCTTTTCACTCCAAAGAACAAGTTCTTACACAGATTATTTTCTTTGTGCACAAAAAGTAATCTCGTAGCTTCATATAATTAAGGTTGAACCACTGATGTCACATCCTTTCTGGGCCTTGAACATTTCAGTTGTTGCTGTCTATGCAGGGTCAGAAAGCTCTCGGATTTCATCAAAAATATCTTCATTTGTGTATGAAGATGAATGAAGGTCTTATGGGTTTGGACGACATAAGGGTGAGTAATTAATGACAGAATTTTCTTTTTTTTTGTGAACTATCCATTTAACTTTAGAGTAAATGTAATAAGCAGTAAGGAATCGCTAGCTCAGAATAGTCCAGCCTGTCTTCTCATCCAGAGACCATAAAAATTTGCCAGTGCACAAATTCATTGCTTATATATTGTTGTGCTCACCCAAGCGCAGACTTTCAAGCCTGTGCGATCCTGAAAAATGCAATTCCAATCCTAGGTCCAATTCAGAGTTTAACTAACACAGAATCCTTTTTCCATCACTTCTCTCGTGGCGTGTGACACATAAGAGATCTCGGTGGACTGGAGACTCTGGGAGCTGTTAATAGGATCGGGAGGTGAGTATAGGGTGGTTTCTGTGCATTCACAAATAACTCACTTTTCATTCTGCCCAGGGGTGTAATCCAGATCAATCTATATGTGCCTGTGTGTGTTTCACAAGCTACGGTTGATAGTCAGTATGCCTTATATATTCCCATGCTTCCATTTTTCAGAACCTGTTTTCCAAACCCAGACATTTCACACTGATATATTGTTCCATGATGCTTTTAAAGAAAAAAAGAAGGTGAGTAAATGGATGGTTGAAAGAAAGAAAGAAAGAAAGAGAAAGAAAAAGCGAGCGTACGTACGAGAAATAAAAAAAAATGGATGGATGGGAAGAAAGAAGGAGAGTAAATGAATGGATGGATGTACTGTATGGATGGATGAATGGATAAAAAAAAAGAGTAAATAAATATGGTAAAATAAAGAGTGTAAGCAGGTGAAAATATAACAAATGGATGAATAGCTGAAAGAAGAGAAAGAAAGAAAGAAAGAAAGAAAGAAAGAAAGAAAGAAAGAAAGAAAGAAAGAAAGAAAGAAAAGAAAGAAAGAAAAATTGTGTAAAACAGGAGTAAATGAATAAATGGATGCATGGATGGATAGGTGGCTGGACGGAAGAAAGAAAGAAGGGGAGTAAATGCATAGATGGACAGAAAAAATGAGTAAATGAGAATGAATAAGTAAACATGAAATAAAGAGGATAAATAAGTGAAGAAAGAAATTTAACAAATGGATGGGTGAAACAAAGAAAGAAAGAAAGAAAGAGAATGAATGAATGAATGAAGGTAAGAGAAATGAACAAATGGATGGGAGGAAAGAGTAACTGTATAGATGAATGAATGGAAAAAAGAGTAAATAAATTTGGTAAAATAAAGAGGCTAAGCAGGTGATGAAAAATATGGCTGGATAGTTGAAAGAAAGAAAGAAAGAAAGAAAGAAAGAAAGAAAAAGAGAGAGAGTGTAGGTAAGGAAAACTAAAAAGATGGATGGATGGATGGGCAGATGAATAAAAAAGGGGAGTAAATGAATAAACAGATGGATGAAATAAAGAGGGTAAATAGGTGAAGAAAGAAATCAACAAATGGACGGATGAATGAAATGTGAAAGAAAGAAAGAAAGAAAAAGAAAACAGAAGGTAAGTAAATGAATGAATGAAATAAATGAGAAAAATTAGGTTAGTGAATGAAAGAAAAAAAAGAATGTATGGAAGAAAGAAGGTAAGGTAACACTTTAGAATAGGGAACACTTATTCACCATTAACGACGACTTTTCCCTCAATAAATTCCTAATTTGCTGCTTATTAATAATTAGTAAGGTAGTTGTTAAGTTTAGGTATTGGGTAGGATTAGGGATATAGAATAAGGTCATGTAGAATAAGGCATTAATATGTGCTTAATTAGTACTAATAAATGGCTAATATTCTAGTAATATGCATGCTAATAAGCAACTAGTTAAGAGACCCTAAAATAAAGTGTTACCGAAGGTAATTAGTTAATTGAATGAATGAATGAAAGAGGGGTGGCTGGATGTCTGCTGAACCTTGAGCGGGAGCTGCAGTCCTGTATGTGTCAGTAGAGTATTGGCCCAGGGTCCCGCAGTGATCACCAGACTCCTCCCTCTGTACTCTCCAGAGCCCGTCGTTACAGTGACCTTCGCACCAGGCCTGATGTCAGTCACTTTCTCCCCGTCCTTTATCACACCCCCACGGGACTGAAACAGCCTCTGAAAAACACACACAGACCAACAGATTCAAATCAGTCTGAGTATAGCATGCTCAACTTTACTGCATAGACAAAACTTCTTCAAAACACCTCATCTATGACAGAAAAGCCTAATCAGAGCAGTGAGGAGAGACTTGGGTAAAATTTACAGGGGCTGAGTTTGACACAGAGAGATGTCAGCGGGGATCAGTTAAAACTGGAAAAAGCTGGTCAGATTCGGGCAACAGATAATGAAAGAGTTTCCTTAGTGAGAGCCAACAGGGAGCTTATCACTGCACACTGTAGCTGCTGTAGGCAGAGCTTATTGAATCCAGAGAGGCATTGTGTATAAAAGTGCATGGCCATATTCCCTAGATAGGGTGTAAGGAGCCTTTAACAAGCTAGTTTACAGTCATATCTTATCTTTGAAAGCTTTAAAAAGCACGGTGAAGTCGACACTGAAGTACAATTATGTACACAAAGAACATTGCTCAATGCCTTTGTGACATTGAAAGTTTAAGAGTTTTCACACAGTAAGAGATTTATTTCCACCGTATGCTGAATTTCACAGCACTCGCTTAAACTGAACTCTTATCTGAGAATAAAAAACAATACTTTTATTAATTACAACAGCATTTATCTTCAAAAAGGGAATCTGACTTGTCAAACAAATGTCTACCCTTTATTGTACCTAAAACTCATGTCATGTGATTTTTTCCCCCCATTTGTATGCCCCTTTTTAACTGCTATGGTGAGCTAAAATTGATCTACTGACTCCAATGAGGAGAAAATCCATTTCAGTGATACTTCTATGAGGATAGACACAATCGGTCCAAAGCAGGTTTTGGAACGGCTGCAAATGTATTCATTTCGCATACATAATTAGATGAGCATCTGATAGCTTTGAGTTGCCAAGCTAAATATAAGATTGATGTGTGACATTCCAACAGCCTCCCAGAGATGATTTTAAATAAATATTTTAATAAAATGGTTCACTAAAACAAGAAAATGTCTCATTTTACACTGCTGTTCAACAGTCTGGGATCGGAGAAGATTTTTATTTGTACCCAGGCTGCACTTATTTAATCAGAAATAAACAGTAATATTGTGAAATATTATTAAAATTTAAAATAACTTTTCTAGTTTTATTTAGAATTTTTAATTTATTTACTTCTACCTTTTAATAGAATTGTGTTTTCTATTTTAATATATTTTCCATTTTATTCTGTGATGGCAAAGCTGAATTTTCAGCAGACATTACTCCAGTCTTCAGTGTCACATGATCCTTTAGAAATAATTCTAACATGCTATTTTGGTGCTCAAGAAACATTTATAAGTGTTCAGTTATAAATGTTTAACATCCAGTTATAAGTGTTTTACTGTCACTTTTGATCAATTTAATGCATCCTTGCTGAATATAAAAGTATTAATTTCTTTAAAATCAATCAGTCTTACTGATCCGAAACTTTTGTACAGTAGTGTATATGATCAGCTGACCTGCACAGCTCGGAGGGCTCTGTCCGCATACAGCACGCCAGCAAAGGTGTCTATCAGTGCTCCGTTCCCATCAGCGAGATTCACATTGGGAATGTGCTGGCTGAATTCCTGCTTCTCCAGAAACACTGTGGGAATCTTGTGCCTTTGCATCGTGGCCTTTAGGCGTGAGAAACCCTCTCCGTTCTCTGGACCCATAACCAGTAGGCCTGTGCGCCTGCGAGGAGAAGTTCATAAGACGACCATGTTAAACAGCTGCACCTTGATTTAGGTGGAAGTGCTTACAGGCATGTATAAATTGTGCAATGTGCTGTCTGCGCCTGCCTGTGATGCAGGTGTCTTAATGTGAGGAGTTATGGCAGTATGGATGAGAGGTTGGGAACACAGGCTTTAAATCAACAATGTGTGATAGACGGTCGTGCTGTTTTCTGTAGATACTGTTTTTCAAGGCCTACTTCATCTGCCAGCCATCATGATGCATGGCCAGCATGAGTTCACAGGTCCAAGTCATTCAACAGAGATTTTTATGACTGAATCCCACACTGTGTGTGTGTGTGTGTGTGTGTGTTTGATTGGGTATGCTGAAAGACCCTTGTGCCTAATAGCAAAGAGGCGGGTCACATCATGGTGGGGCAAGATCCTTGCTGAGGTAATTTTAATACCATCTGAATCAAAAGTGCATTGCAGTTTCTTACACAACCTTACTGTTTCTCAACTACCTCGGGGTCCTATACGAAATATAATCCTGTCCCGGTTAGGAACATCCGTAATTGCAGCATCCTCATTTATTTTGACCTTCGTAGAACACTGTAACTAAAGCTAAATTTGTCACTGCACTGCCTGTCAAATATTTATTATGGATTTTGACCTTTTTGGCAGCTCTCTGGGTAAAATAACAGTTGGTGGTTCAAGCTGCCGGCATCCCATCTAATGTAAAAAGAAAATTAAATCACTAAGAGTCAGAGCAGCCACTGTAAGAGTGTCAGGTGTGAGCTTCACATAATTAATTCAATCACTTGATTATTTGAATAATATTGTAATATTTAGAAGCGACCTGGGCAAAGTGGTGTTTTGGACAATATCTGCTTAAATCTGTATCATTTTGCGAGGACACTGCATTGCTAATGGACAACATAATCTATGTAACTATTTAATTTAATAAGTAAAAAAAAAATTCTAAATAGAAAAATACTAGGTCTATGTATAATAAAGCATCTCTAAACTAATTGTTCTAATTGGTCTGTTATATAACAATCTTAACTAGCTAGCAACCAATAAAGCTATAAAGGTGTGCTGAATCGATAATCCTCAGGGAAAAAAAGACTTTGATGTGTATATATATCACCAATTAATAGAAATTAATACTTTAATTTTGTAAGGATGCATTAAATTGATCAAAAGTGACAGTAAAGACATTTATAATGTCATAAAATTTCTATTGCAAATAAATGCACATTTTCTATTCATCAAAGAAATAAGTTTCTACAAAAATATTAAACAGCACACCAGTCTTCAACATTGATAAAAATAAGAAATGTTTCTTGAGCACCAAATCAGCATATTAGAGTGATTTCTGAAAGAACATGTGACACTAAAGACTAGAGTAATGGCTACTGAAAATTCAGTTTTGCCATTACAAGAATAAATTACATTTTAAAAATAAAAAAAAAACGCTATTTTATATCACAATAATATTTCACTGTTTTTCACTGTTTTTAATTATGATCAAATAAATGGGTCCATAGCGTAGATTACCCTGATCAGAGGTGGACAGTAACGAAGTAAATTTACTTGAGTATTGTACTTAAGTACACTTTTTGAGTATCTGTACTTTACTTTAGTATTATTTTTTCTGGAAACTTGCGACTTTAACTTCACTACATTTGAAAGACAAATATCGTACTTTTTACTCAACTACATTTATATAAAGGTCCCAAAGTAGAAAGTCGTTATATATAGCAGTTTTTACAGTGTGTGCATTTTCAGATTCACTGAACCCTTTTTCTGCGAAAATCCGGCCTGCGCTCTGCCAGGACCTTCCTGTGTTGCCAAGTCTTACAATATTTCTAAACCTGCAGTTTTCCGCCTAGCTTTGAATGGACATTTTTTTTTACACAAATCTGGCAACCTGGGGATCTTCACTACTAAACTATTGTAAATGTCCACGCTACTGCACAGCTAAAAGCGCTCTAAAAAGGCATGTGTTAACTCATTAAAGCCCTCTGGAAAATTAACCATGTTTTTACTATAGTAACCATAACTATGGTATTTGCAGTAAAATCACAGTATCCACAAATTTACCATTATCTCACTATAGTAACCATACTTATGCTATTTGTAGTAAAACTTCAGTAACCACAAATTTACCATAGTTTCATTGTAACTATAGTTTAATTTTTGTTTAATTTATATACTTCCCAGACCAGTTTTTAGCAGCAGTTTACCAGTAGGCAAACTGCTGCTAAAAACTGGTAAGGGAAGTATATAAATCTGAACATTATTGTATTGTCAAAACACTGCACATAAATACATATATTTTTTGCAAACAAATGATCAAAAAGTAGGCTAAATGAAAACTTTAGAATCTAAAATGGGAATTGATAAGAATTTAAATCAATCAGCAGAATCAGAATCGGAATGGATAAAATTCAAACAATACCCAACCCTAGCCACATGCTGTGAAGTTCACTGATTTCTGAGCATTTTATGAAGACTGATCAGTTGATGGCAAAATTAAAAAAGACGGTTCTTTGGTGCAACGTGCACACCCATGGCCATACTGAGAGAGTATGTTCCAGTTTTCTGAAAAGATTAAAGATTTGTTTTCTTTTCAGTGTTTGCTTTGCTTGCCTAAAATGAACCATATCATAGTCTTCAATATCTCTTTGAAAAATAACTTTGTAACTTTTAAACAAGTATTAAAATGAGTTCAATGTAGTTGTAGGAGTGTTAAATAAAAAAATAAAGATGATTATCTTCATTCAGTTGTTCCATTTCAATAGGTTTTGTAACATAAAACCTCTTAATTCCAAAGATAATACAAGCTAATCAGTATATTCAGTAGGTTGCCTTAGTAGCATAAGGTATTGTAAGTATACAACAATGCGACAATAAAACAATGCATTTACTTTTTTACTTTTGATACTTAAACACATGTACTTCCGTACTTTTACTTAAGTAAAAATCTGTCTTTACAACTTTCACTTGTAGTGGAGTAGTATTTGACCAGTAGTATCTGTACTTACACTCAAGTAAGGAAGTTGTGTACTTTGTCCGCCTCTGACCCTGATTGACATTATGCAATCAAAAAGAAAATCATTAATGCTGATCTTAAATGATAATTGCAAGTCACTATTGCATTTACTCCAAAAATGAAGATTTATTCTCCAAAACCCCACTTTGCAAATGACTTTCCAGAACCACCACATCCACACAAATGACCCTCTCATCTAAACAAATACTAATCCTGTCCAAATCAGTAATATTTTTAATAACTGTAATTTGTTTGGAAAGCAAGTGTCATCTAAATAGTACAAAGAAGAGAACAAATCCAGCATTCTTTAAAACCTTGCACACATTTTTCACTCGCTGCCCAGCAGTCTCTGAGATGCTCAAGGGTACAGGTGGCCTCTCACCAGGACCCATCCGTCAGAGAGCTGAGATGGATAGTGGCGAGAGAAAGAGGAAGGCGCCTGATTCTGCATCAAGGCTGAGTGGGCTTGATCCACTCGTGATCCATTACACCTCTCAGACACTGTAGAAACAAGTGCGCCCCATAGTCTGTAGATGATGCTCAGGGACTAGAATGAAAATGCTCCTTTAAAGTTATGGGTGAGGGCTATGCCAGTCTGCAAGTTTCGTTATACAGCGTCTGCATGTTGCATTGTGGAGAAAAAATTTCATCATTCTTAGATGCTTACAAACACTCACCTGTACAGTTCAACACCTGCTTCTCTCTCAAGCTGAGCCCAGAGCTCATAGCTTTCGTGCATCATCTGTATGTAGACATCTTCCTCATAGGTTTTCCGTATAACCCTGGTTTGGCCATGAGAGCTCCCTCTGGAGTGGGGCAAAACAAACTGGGGAGAAAGAAGGAATTCAAAGAATACTGTCATAACTACTGTCAAAACTACAATAACAGTCAAATCCCTATATGCAAAAAATTAACGCTGTCTCTTACATTTCTTTCTTTCTTTAGGTGAGTATTCTGCCTTTATAAATTTACTAACAATTTTTATGCTGTCATTTAGAATTAAGTGATTAATCATAACAAGACTGAGCAAAGGATTTATAAATATTGCATACTGCACCGACCTGCTCCAGCAGTAGAGTTTTCTGCTTGTTTTTGGCCAGCTGATAGGCAGTGCAGGACCCCTGGATCCCTGCGCCAATAACGATGCAGTCGTACACTTCAGATGACATTTCCAGCTTTAATTCTCTCTCGTAAGATTCTTCTGACACACAAACACTACGAGCTTGCATTAACCTCCTTTTCCTATTAGTTCAAAGTTCTGCGGTTTCAGTTATGTAACCATGATCAGCTGAATGTAAGACCCGCCTTCAGGGTTTACAGCAGCACACGAAAGTTTTACAAACAACTCCTTGTGGATATCGTGGACTAGCCTAGAAAATAAGTTATTTCAGACAGCCATCAAGAACAGATATAGTAGCCTATTCACCATGACATAATTACGTCTCTGACACACGGCGTAAAACAATCCAAAGCTTTCTGAATAGTATGATTTTTATTTGTTTGTTGTAGTTTTAGGTTGTTGCAGCCATGATTTAGTTAAACTAAATCATTTTGAACCTAAATATAATCTTATATAGTGCTAAAATTAATTTACTTTTATATATCTTGGCTGAAAATGTGAGGTTAATAGTGCTGCTGTATATTACTTAAACCAAATCATGTTGTATGTGTGTTATGTTGATTAAAATATCATAGAATCATATCCTAAACATATTTCCAGTAGGCTACAATGTATGTTTGTGGTCGCATGTTGGTTCATCTCACTTTTCGGTTCCAAAAGAGAGGTTGTCGGTTCATCGAGTAGGTGTTGGCTCGAGTTCCGCTCATTAAGACCGGTTGTTCAGTCGTCGAAAAGACCGAATCGTTCAGGACAGTGTTGCCAACTTAGCAATTTTGTTGCCAAATTTAGCAACTTTTCAGACTAACCTAGCAATTTTTTTCTCCCAAAAGCACCTAGCAACAAATTTAGCAATTTTAAAAATTTATTTGGCAACTTTTAGCAACTTTTGATAAGTGACTCAGACAATAAAAAGTCACACATTTTCCATTCAAATTACACAAAAAGAGGAAACCGAAGATGCCTAGCTGCTATTTGCAATTGTTCAATTTAATAATAATAATAATAATAATAATAATAATAATAATAATAATAATAATAATAGCCTAATTGAATAATATAACTTTTAATGTATGCAATAATACAAATCGATTAAACAACACCACCATTTGATTTGAAGGTATCAAACCAACTGTAAAAATATCTAAATATTATTCCCTATAATGCACAAGGCTTGTTTTTTTATGATTAAGCCTTTATTGTTTTAAATACAGTACTGAAACCTTATTTTTGATATGTTTTATTTACTTTACGTACTTAAATTCATTAAAGGCTAACATAGTTTCAGATAAATGTATCAAACCAACTGTAAAATATTCAGACTATTATTCCCTATAATGCACAAGGCTTGTTTTTATGATTATGCCTTGATTATTTTATATACAGTACTGAAACTGTATTTTTAATATGTTTTATATAATGTACCCACTTAAATTCATTAAACTCTGACACCATTTGAGATAAAGGTATCAAACCAACTGTAAAAATATCTACATGTTATTCCCTATAATGCACAAGGCTTGTTTTTTATGATTATGCCTTTATTGTTTTTATATACAGTACTGAAACAATATTTTGGATTTGTTTTATATACTCTACCCACTTAAATTCATTAAACTCTGACACCATTTGAGATAAAGGTATCAAACCAACTGTAAAATATTCTGAATATTATTCCCTGTAATGCACAAGGCTTGTTTTTTATGATTATTCCTTTATTGGTTTTATATACAGTACTGAATCCATATTTTTGATATGTTTAATATACTGTACCCACTTAAATGCATTAAACTCTGACACCGTTTGAGATAAAGGTATCAAACCAACTGTAAAAATCTCTAAATAGTATTCTCCATAATGCACAAGGCTTGTTTTTATGATTATGCCTTTTATATACAGTACTGATAAATCAGCCCTGTGTATAAGGAATAATAATTTGTATTATTTTACAGTTGTTCTGATACCTTTATCTCCTTCACGTGAAATAAAGTACGTGCATCCGTAATAAAACGTGCCTCACACGGCTCAGGGGGCTGAATAAAGGCCCCCTGTAGCGAATCCATGCGTTTTTGAAAGATAAATATCCATATTTCAAACGTAATAAACACTTTTCTATCACTTCCGCTGACTGTGGTACGAGGAAGACGTTCAGGCGGATGACGTAGGACGTATGCGTCGTGCCTCTGGGAAATGTAGTAGCAAAGGAAACAAAGTTTCCTTACTTTAGCAAATCAAGACCAGTCTCCTCTTGGCTTATATCGAAATCTTCCAACATTTTTCTTTACAAATCCTCGTTTTGTGCTTCTGATTCGTGACCAGCGTTTTGTTTTGTTCTCTCTCCGCGCTCATCACTAATCACGCAACGCCGACGTCTTACGTCATCCGCCTGAACGTCTTCCTCGTACCACAGTCAGCGGAAGTGATAGAAAAGTGTTTATTACGTTTGAAATATGGATAGTGAGTAAAACACAGCCTAATTTTCATTTTTGGGTGAACTAACCCTTTAAGTGGGTACAGTGTATATAAAACATAGCAAAAATACAGATTCAGTACTGTATATAAAAACAATAAAGGCATAATCATAAAAAACAAGCCTTGTGCATTACAGGGAATAATATTCAGAATATTTTACAGTTGGTTTGATACCTTCATCTCAAATGGTGTCAGAGTTTAATGAATTTAAGTGGGTAGAGTATATAAAACATATCAAAAATATTGTTTCAGTACCATATATAAAAACAATAAAGGCATAATCATAAAAAACAAGCATTGTGCATTACAGGGAATAACATTTAGAGATTTGTACACTTGGTTTGATAGCTTTATCTCAAATGGTGTCAGAGTTTAATGAATTTAAGCAGGTAGAGTATATAAAACATATCAAAAATATGGTTTCAGTATTGTATATAAAAACAATAAAGGAATAATCATAACAAAACAAGCCTTGTGCATTATAGGGAATAATAATTAGATATTTTTACAGTTGGTTTGATAACTTTATCTAAAACTGTGTTAGCGTTTAATGAATTTAAGTAGGTAGAGTATATAAAACATATCAAAAATATGGTTTCAGTACTGTATATAAAACCAATAAAGGAATAATCATAAAAAAACAAGCCTTGTGCATTACAGGGAATAATATTCTGAATATTTTACAGTTGGTTTGTTACCTTTATCTCAAACTTTGTCAGAGTTTAATGAATTTAAGTAGGTAGAGTATATAAAACATATCAAAAATATGGTTTCAGTACTGTATATAAAACCAATAAAGGAATAATCATATAAACAAGCATTGTACATTATAGGGAATAATAGTCTGAATATTTTACAGTTGGTTTGATACATTTATCTGAAACTGTGTTAGCGTTTAATGAATTTAAGTAGGTAAAATAAATAAAACATATCAAAAATAAGGTTTCAGTACTGTATATAAAAACAATAAATGCATAATCATAAAAAAACAAGCCTTGTGCATTATAGGGAATAATATTTAGATATTTTTTACAGTTGGTTTGATACCTTTAAATCAAATGTTGTTGTTTAATGGATTTGTATTATTGCATACATTAAAAGTTGTAAAATTATTATAAAACCCATAAAATACTAATTCCAAAAACAGAGCCTTGTGCAATAACAGGGATGTTTTTCTGAACATTTTAGTATTGGTTTTATAGTATAATGTAATGTAGTTAAATTGTTTAATTAATTTATATGGTTAATTTTTATTAATTGTTTTTTTTTCTTCTAAAAATTAAGCCTTGTGCAACATAAAGGGCATATATTTATGTCCATCTGAGTTAGTTACGGCTCAAAACATAACAGGCATTGAGAGTTTAATTATGAAACCGAATGTCTAATGAATGTCAAACGTAATAGTAAATGAGTCGTTCCTGTTATGTGTATACAGTACATTTAGTTTGTTTTGTGAGTGTACATGAGCAGATAAATATGAGAACAGGCCGAAACAAAGAGAGAGTGCTGTGTCTGGCAGGGTTGTGACTGTGTTCCTATGTGTGTGACATGGTACTGTGGAGTCAGTCGCAGGCTGAGCAGATGGATCCTGTGGATGGATAGGTCTGGAGAGGGTCAGATGGTCCTGCCCCCCTGCCGTCGAGGCCTGTCACAGACAGATGTAGTCTGATCTTCCCCACAGAAATTCTGGTATAGTGCTTTTTGTGTTTAGTATGCAAACAGGTTTACTGAAGGTATAGCTTATTTTAAAGAAATAGTTCACACAAAAATCAATGCACTATAAGGGTCCAAACAGCTGATAAAAACATCACAGTAATCCACAAATGACTTTAACATGAGTCCATAATCCATAAAGACATGAATTGTATGGCAGGTATGGCAAATGCTTTTCCCTGCTACTATGACAATGCTTGACTAATGCATATAATCAGATCTGATTAGATTTCCAAATATTAGAGATATTATTTAGCCTATATAATTAGGATTGGCTGCCTGTAACTGGAAACTTGTGGCAGAAGGACGTGCATCTGACAGAGAGCTTTTGTGTTGTCATGCCGTCTCGGCTTGATCAAGACACCCCCTCAGTCTCATTCATCTTCGTTTGATTCTGTTCCCTCTCCAGCTTTTGAAGGATGGCTCCAACATCCCAATTAACCCCTCTCTTCCCCCTCAGCTTGTTAGGCTGGATTTGTGCTCCATCAGACCGGTGCTCTCACCGAGATGTATCAGCCTTCCGAGACATATCTGGAAGCTTATTGATTTTGGCATATTATTTTATGAGTGGGAGTTGGGAGGCTGTAAATGGTGAACAGGCTGTTTCATTGTTTGAGCTGCTAAGCTGCTGCATAATTACATTGGTGACCGTAAAGCCCACTGACTGAGCCCACAACTGGACAAAAACACAGCTAGTGAAATAAGATGGTGCCTCATGCTCTTTATGAGCCAAGGCCTTGCTGGGACCCCAGAATCACCATCTGTAGGCAGTGAAAGTTTATTTCCTGAAAGGCCTTTTGTGGCATAGGCACGCACAGTCTCCCCATGACATGATGTATGACAGGCCTCTTAAGCATTAAGCAGGGTTTACTGCCTGGCTGTACAGCAGTGTTTAAACTGCAGTGTCAGGACAATCTCATGAACATCACCGTGTCTCAACATCAATAACTATTTGAGTGGAGAAAACGATGCTGCAAAGATTTTACTGCCTGTGGGATAAAAGTGCTGTCACACCACTTCTAGCAATGCGAACTCATCAGGGAATTGCTGAATTTTCTTAGCTCCGTGGAAAGGTATAAGCAAATTCCATGCAGGGACAGGAAAACATTTGTTGACCAAAACTAAATAGTGCTATAGGCTTATTCGGCACGTATCTGCATTTTTACATCTGTGCTATTTTTTCTGTGTTATTTTTTGAAAGTATTTTTCCCATCGGGATTTGAAAAACATTTACTCTTCCTTACTTACATAATCTTACTTACATAAACTCTTCATTTAAGAGTTATAAACCTTGAACCAAACCTGCCAGCCAGGAGGTGAAACACAACAGTACAACCTTTAATTTGAAGCAAAAAAATTGATTTTAAAATCAAACAAGAAGACAAAGGTATAAGACTACCTACGTAACACTTTCATGAAGAAAAGGACTACAATCCCATGAAGCATTGCGAATGACAGTCAAAAAAACCTATTGATTTAAAGATTGATTTTTATATATATATATATATATATATATATATATATATAAAGAAACAAGAAATGCAATTTATGTTTTATGTTAATATGCATCTAAATTATGTAATATAGTGGACGGACGCTAAAGAGCACTTTTGGCACAGTTTGCTTCTTGTAGGTCTCTGATTGGTGCAGATTACTTTGCAGAATCATCGATAATGTAGTTTTTAAACTGCTATGAAATTATTACTTCTTAAATAATTTGAAATAATGGGGTCTTGTGGCTTGTCAAAAGTAAAAACCATCGATTAACAACCTTGTAGCTCACAGTAGGTTTCTCGTTAAAGATTGGTGTGTTACTGTTAAAAATGAATTCCCCTATCGAGAAAATGAATGAGATTTTTTACTTCCAGAATCCGACTGTTGCACTCTATAAATATAAGGCCATCGTTCCATCATTTTTAGGACATTGACTTGGCTAGCATGTGGACCTACAGCTCTACGGCCTGAGCCTATTGTTACTGTTTGAGTGTGGAGAAATAACTCAGCCTGGGTCTGCTCGTTTTTTATTCATAATTTTATTTATTAATGTCTCTCTTTTTTTACTCCCAAAGTGTTTCAAAAACCAAGAGAATAAAGTAGCAATCTTGCAATGGAAAGGTCATGCTTTAGAATAACAACAGGCATTGGCAAGCTGCAGCACACTGTAACTAATGTACTGTGCTATGTACTTGCAGCGATTTATTCCACGCCATGTTTAAATATCAAGTCTCCCTTGTTAATATTCATGGTCTTCCACACCTACAGTATGGGATGGTGCCCGGTCTTGTCTAATGAATAACTTAAGGCCTATAAATAATGCATTAGAGTGGCTGCATTACTGTGGATGCTTCAGGTTTTCCAGGTTTTCTTTGGAGAATAAACTGAATTGAATTTGAAGTTCTTGTGTGGTAGATCGTAGTCACGAGAGGTAATGTTTCTCTGAGCTCTTGCTCCTGTTTGTAATTGGCTTCCCTGCTGTTAACGCAGAGCTAATAACTTCATTTGACTGTGTGCTGTGTATGAATTGGTGTAGGATTAAACAATTTAATCTCTTCGTGGCCTCATTGGTGCCAATTTAAATGGCTGTGCTATTGCAAGAAACTGTTGTGCCGGTGATCACCCAGGGAGAACGGGATTACCTTGAATCTTAACCGAAGGATTCTCTCTCTCTTTTTGTGTCTGTCTATTGAGACTGATATAAACAAATAGATAAATAGAGAGGTGTGTGAAAACAATAAATTTAAAAAATATATATATTTTGTTATTATAGTATTTGGTATTTATTTAGTATGTAGTATTTATTAATATTTTGAATTAGCTTTTATTTTTTATTTTTGATTTTAATTTTTGTTTAATTTTTAATAATTTTGTTGTGTGCTTTTGTCATTTTTTGGATTTTTAATACATTTAACTTTTTCCAATGTTTTTTTCTTGTACTTTTAGTTCTTCAGCTTAAACTTATTTTAGTTACTTGCTAAGACAACATTTCTGTTTTATTTTATTTATATTTTTACTTTATTTATTGATAAATCTACCCTAAATCTATCTATATATTCCCAGCATTAAAAGAGCAGATTGTGAATCCACTGTAAATATATATATATATATATATATATATATATATATATATATATATATATATATATATATATATATATTATATTAAAGATATATATCATCTCTCTCATGTGTATAGACAACCCCCTTCTTTTCCATACATCTTCATCAGGGCTGTCGCGATTCGTCGATTTTATTCGATTATTCGATTTTTTAAAAAATCCTCGACTTCATTTTGCTCGTGTCGACTAACCAACAGAATACCGGAAGTGTTGCATTTCACGGACGAGAATCCATAAAACACATTATTAGACTGTTTTCCAAGGCTGCATGATGTATTAAACCCATTTAAAGATCATAATTAAGCACAATTGTGAATTCACAAACGCTACGATTTAATTAAATAATTATATGCGATGCAGTTCTAATACAGTAAATGCGCTTTAATTATTTACATGCGTGTAGGTTAAGTGCGTGCGTCTCACAGCTGCTCCGTTCACAGTATTTACATCATTTACATGTGTGGAGCATCTCAAACTCCATCTCTGCATGTTGTTGTGAGTTTGGCTTTATTATAACGTTCATCTGGGAACGTAACGTGCGCCATTTCATCAGATTTGTAAGCTAAATCATTTATAAATCTACGCAAACACAGGAGAATACATCGCGGTTTCAAAATAAAAGCTCAAACCCTCACTCTGAGTTTACACGTTTTGATGTCCACATATTCATGTAATTACAGTGGCTATAGCATTTCTGTCCTAAAGAAATTGCCAAATATTAAAGATTAATTGGACATTTGAATTAAATGGTGCTTGGTCAATATTAAACAAGGATTAGATCGCACAGTAATGTGTAAAAACAATCATCAGGCCGTTAGCGCCCCCTGCAGGCCTTTGTTGTTATGCGTAATTTACATTAGCTCTATTGTTTATAATACATTATGTATTTTAACAGTTTTGTTCAATAAAACCATATGATTTCTTGCTTTTGATACTTTATTTGAACTAACTATTTTTGCATCATTGCTATTATATAGGTATTTTAAGTAATTTTAAAGGCTATTGTTCGCTTACATCTATTTTTATTACCACAAAAAAATTTATTATAATTATAGGGCCCTATGAAATCCTTTTTATTTCCAAATTCAGTTTTTCCGTTTTCATTTTTCTATACTCTGTTTTAATGGTTAAATTAAATTTTATTAATCAAAAAGCCTGTCTAATTAATTGAGTTTTACAGTTTTATCTTTACCAAATTCTGTTTTCCATTATTTTCTGGATTCCATTTGAATGGTTCCATTAAATTTTAATAATCAAAAGCATCTCCAATTAATTGATTTTATTTTTCAGAAATACTGCACGTTTACATTTTTCTCCTAAATAAATTCTGGTAAATACTATTTCTGGTAAATACTCCTTTAAAAAGTGTTTTTTTGATTATAATTTTATTATTAGTAGACTAGAACACGTGGATATGTTGTCATTCTTGATTTCAGTGATTTGGACTGAGATGGACACTTGCTTCTTGCACTCTATGTTGCACTTTACTTTTGCTTTAAAAAAAGGATTTCATAGAAATTTGGATTTAATTTGGTTTAATAAAATATAGTTTAATAAAATATTCTTAAGTACAATTGTTGATTTTTTGTGGGAAATCGTTTAGTTTAATCGATAAATTAGTCGATAGATTAATCGAAATAAAAATAGTCGTTAATGGCAGCCCTAATCTAAATGTATTTTTTTATGTTTGGGCCTTGAGTGTAAATATGCATCCAGTTGACTCACAGTGTACTGACTTTACATTTATAACTGAGGTGAGGAATGCAGTGGAGGTAACATGATCCCAAATACTGCGCTGCCAATTCCTTAAATGAAATGCGTGAGTGTCTTCAATTATTCAGTTACACATAGTCTACCCATGCACCGTTTAGAAGCATCTCAGGGGTGAAATCACCTACTGCTCACACAACTACAGCGTCAGAGGATAGCAAGACTCCCAGACACTGAGGAAAGCCCTTCTTCCTTCCAAATTTTATTATTACTTATACACAATTATAGTATTCAGTATTTATTCAGTATATAGTATTTACAGTTTTTATAATTCCTTTTAATTAGCTTTTTGTCACAGGTTGGTTGCAGGCAAGGAGTCGAGGATCTAAATGCAGCAGTCTTCATTAAACAAAGCTAAAAAGTCTGGAATGTAGGAGAACAGGAAAAAATGAAGGAGCAATGCAACCCAAAACCCAGACAGTGACGATAACAGACCAAGAACAGAACTAACAGGTGATATAAATGCACAGGACTAAATAAGAAACAAAACCAGAAACAGGAAAAAGTAATTGTTAAATATGCATATTTATGCATAGAAAAAAACATAACTCAAGAAACTTCCTTTTACATTAGTTTGGCATATTGGTTTTGGCATTTCAGTTTTAAAATAGTTTGCGATACATTAGTATCTTCTATACTACTGTTGATCAGTGAACGCTAAACCACTCTTACTCTTTGAACAGCCAGATTTCTATTGGCAGCTTTGTCCTAGTCTCTTCAGATAATAGAGATCCGACTGACCCCAGGGAGCAGAAAGCACTTTTCAGGTACAGTCCGAAGCTCTGTCTTCAGTACAATATGACCACAACATCTGCAGAGCAGTGAAAGAGCGTGTCTGGTCCCTTCACCCGGCGGCACTCCTATCTGCTCTGCTGAGCGTTGCCCTTTAACTTTTGATGTGAGGTTTATGTGTCTTGGTGCATTGCTGACTGCAGTGTAAGGAGCTTAGGGTCACTATCTACTCACAGATGTGTTGCTTGAATAAATAGGGACTCGGAGGAAAGGTAAAATATAGTTTTCTGACAGTACAGTAGAGTAGGCTGGAGTCTGATGGCTTGAGACATACAATCATGTAGTGTAGTTTATGTACTCTCTTCTACGCTCTTATTGCAGCCCCAGGGATTTTTGCCTGAATTCATTACTCTCAAATATTCATACATTGAAATTTCTATAAAACAATTCTGATGTTGTTTCAGGCAGGTTCAGAGTGGCAAAGATCTTTTTGTGGAGCTTTTGAACTGTACGGGATTTTCTGAAGCATGATTTGAAGTCTGTTTCTGCTTGGCGAAGCAAGTTTAGGAATTAATATATTGAAGTATGGGACCTCTGTAAAACACATGCGTTAGTACTCTAAAGTTGCAGGTTCAGTGATTTTTTTTTTTCTTTTTTGTGCTCTCAATTTAATTTCCTACTCTCAGTGTTTTGTTGGACTTTTTTTTTTTTTTTTAAGATGGTCGGAAAAACAGAAATGCCACTTGCCACAATTTTTCTTTAGGACAGATGTCACCATGGTGCAAGGCTTTCATTTCCCCTCGAGCTAGATGCTTTATGCTTGCTCCTGCATATACTGTATGTGTGAGACAGAGAATGCAGGTGGACTGCTTGATAGATCCCTGCCCAGTGGGGCTCAGTGGCCGCTGGGTCTGTGGGTACTTTTTAACCCAAACCAAGGCTCCACTCCAGAGATCACCTAAGCTATGGTGACTGGTCAAGCCTCAGTCTGTCCCGAGCACCGAGTGCAGCGACCGTAAACAGCAAAGCCCGCGCTGATTGACGCGCTCGTTACGAATTCAATTATTGCCGCTTCAAACGACAGGTTTTACGGCAGGATAATCGAACGCTCATTGGCTCTCGCCTGCATTCGTCACAGATTGCGACATGCCGTGAGCGCGCGCCTTCACGAGTTCACTGAGAGCGAGAGGATCAGGAAAATAATCTGGATAATATTTTCAGCGATTAACAACATAAATTCTGCTCTGCACCTCACACAAACCTACTGTACTCCGTCAGAGAGGACTGCGGCTGCAACGCAAATGACGATGTCATTTGGATTACTTTTGGTAGTGCTTTTGAATTTTTTTCAATAAATAAATGATTGTAATTGTATTTATCTGTCTGTCATGTTTTTCTTATACTGTACAGAAATATCTATGTTTAGGTTTAGATGTAGGAGTGGGATTAGCTACTATAAAAACATTTTTAATGCTATATTGTTACTAAAATGGTTATTTTCCTGCATGTTTCGGTCAGTTGCGTTTTATATCCTTTTATATTCGCTATAAAATGGGTAGGTTTAGGTTTGGGGGCAGGTTAAGGGGTCTAAAAGTCTAAATCGCTTATTAATAAAATGATAAAAATGCATTGATACGAATATCTTGATATAAAAGATACATAAATATTTTTACGGTTTTTAGCTAAAAATACGTATCGATTTGTACGTTTTAAACGTTGAAATACATCTAAATTGTACGTTTTAGCATCAATAAAAATTGATGCGTTTTGTGCTTGTAAATGTTAAGTATTAATACCTACGTATGAATATGACACCAGGCTGCAACATGCTGCTAAAAACTTAGGACATACAAAAGGGGTTACTAAAAACTTTTGCGCTCGCCAACAGTGTTGGGGAAAGTTACTTTTAAAAGTAATGCATTACAGTATTGCGTTACTCTTTAAAAAGGAACTAATTGCGTTACTTAGTTACTTTTTATGGAAAGTAGTGTTACGTTACTTTTGAGTTACTTTTTAAATCTGGGCGGGACTTGCTTGTTTGTTTTTAATATAAAAACTTCTTCTTTTACGAATGTAAAAGTCCTTTCACACCAAAAGTGAAATGAATTTTCCTCAGGCTGAAGGAAATATAAATTCACGTCTGTACAGTAGAGAACACAGATAAAAAACAAATTTTATGAATATGACGCAGGAGAAGAAAGTTCAACATTATTCAGCAGTAACAAAAATGAAACACAAATGTGTCATTTTTGCTTAGTGTGGTTGAATTGGATCATTGAAGGTCAGTGGCAAAGACACTGCTTAATAAAATGGGATTAAATACATAAATGATATTTGTCTTGTTTAACATATAATTTTTTTTCAAGTTTTTTATAATATTCTGAGTTTGCAATTGACTTACTGTTTTTATCCATTATGACATACTAAATCTGTTTTTATGCAGGTGAGATGAGTAAATACATGTTCATATTTAATCTAGAACTACAGTAAGCAGTAACTGATTTGAAAAAGTAACTCAGATATTTCCTTCTACATTGAAAATGAATGTATTACTTTACTAGTTATTTAAAAAAAGTAATCTGATTATGTAACTCGTGTTGCTTGTAATGCGTTACCTCCAACTCTGCTCACCAGTGCTGCAATTATTTGATCAAAAATACAATAAAAATTGTAATAATGTGAAATAATATTACAATTTTAAATATCCATTTTCTATTTGAATATATTGTAAAATGTCATTAATTCCTGTGGTGGCAAAGCTGAATTTTCTGCAGCCATTATTCCAGTCCTTCAGAAATCATTCTAACATGCTGATTTACTGCTCAAGAAACATTTATAATTATTATTAATGTTGAAAACAGTTGTGCTGCTTTAATATTTTTGTGGATTTTGTGTGTGTGTGTGTGAATAGAAAGTTCAAAAGAACAGAATTTATTTTAATTATAATGATAAATGTCTTTTACTATTACTTTACTAATATTTGAACAATACTGTATGTGAAATTTGCTTAATAGCAATAATTCAGTGCATATGTCAGATGTATTTGTGATATACATATCGTACAGTGCCTTTTATAATTGTTACAATTAAAAAAACAACACTAATTAACATTTTTAAGTCTTTTGTAAAATTATAACAAAATTAACTGGAATACATATTTAGATAGTAGCCACTGAAATTATTATTTCCATATGTTTTGGATGTGAGTCATTCTATCAGCCTCAGGATCCACAAGACAATAAATGCAGTTTACAGAATGCAGATGCACTCAGGCTTGTGTGTCATAAACAATGAGAGAGGCCATTTTCTCATGGCATAAAGAAAGAACAAATATTCAAAGAATCACACTGTGTATTATAATGCACAAAACAAGATCTTGAATTGCAAGGCTGTTTGTATTTGGTTTTGTGGCTTTGCCAGATGGCTTGTGCGGGAAGAATTACCTCATCATGAACAAGCTTGCGATCGGCTCAGTTTGTGGTATGGGCATCATAAAGAGAAATTTCTGCTTTTTGCATGAAATAAACCGAAAGAGTTTGAAGATGTACATTTTAAATAATTTAAATAGCCCTCAGTCGACTTTCGACAGAAAGATCTGGTGGTCAGGCTTGATGAGAGTCGAATGCTCAGTGAACGCAGGCGTCTAAGATTGTATAGAACCATGGTGCATTGACAGTTTGAGATCCTGTTCTCAATTATTTCGACGAGATCAGAAACACAGATTTCATTGTGGTTGAAGTAGAAAGTATATTATTGCCTTTCTCAGCCTGGCTGATAAAAGGATGATGAAGGTTTTGTTTTTGCAGCATGTCGAGACAAGCTTTGGTGAACAGGAACGAAACTAGATACACTATCTGTGTCAGAATAGCTCTCGAGTTGTTCTCTAAATAATTTGATTTGCATCTATTGTATTTTTTTTATCTGTGATTTGTAGACATTTACAGTTCAGAGAAAGGGAATTGTCAAGCGTCTTTCATTCCTTTGGTGTTGGCTTGTCTCCTTTGCAAACAGTAGGAGGTGTTTAAACTGTTCTCAGACCTTGCCCCTGAATGAGAGGGTGATTGGCAGGCGATGAGCAGGCAGGAAATGAGGCCCACATCCTATCTGGGTTGGCTCAGCGGCGTAGAAAAGACTCTTATTAAACTCGTTTAAACCCTGAACTCTCCAGTTTGTTTAGCTATAATCTCAAAAAGCAAGCAAATTCTTTTTGAAAGGAAGATATATTGTTTTGCACCGTGAAACAAGTGACCCAGCTATTAAAACTAAATTACACACACACAAGTTTTACAAAAACAAGTCTGAGCATAATTCCTCGAAGTAGCGTGACTGAGGTCCTGAAATACGGACGATGTCTGAACTGTTTCTTGCCATTAGCCTTTTGCAAACAGCAGGCGAAGACAATTACTTCTGAGCGGAGAGAACTCACATCTCGCACTTGTGCTAAATAAGTCACAGGCTGCCCACATTAGTTTGCGCATTTGATGAGTAACTTTCCGTTCTGATAAAGCTCACAGTCTCTAGCATGGACATAAAACCCCATTCAACAGTTACGACTAAATATAAACCTCTGAGCTGCTTTGATGCTCCCCTGAAGCCATCCAGAACCCATAAAGACTGACCTTTTTCTTGTCTTCCAGCTGCGTGCGACGGGCCAGAATTGCTTCCCTTTGATGACCTTAATATTTAATTTGCATGCATTATTGTCCAAAGTGGAGATTAGTGTGGGTGTGTTTGACTTTCGAGTTAATTTAGATAAATGCAAAATGTTGCTGTTCTTGATTTATAGCAGGAGGCATAATATTAATTAAAACGCCTAGATTTTACATAGTTTTCATTATATGGACATGACTTTGATCATTATATGCTTATACAGGTTTACTTTTTCAGCACATGCCTCAAGAACTTACCATAGCAAATCATATAAATTAAATACTACACTGATAAATCTTTTATATGAATAGAATATGAAAAAGACTTTCTGCTTGATTTTTATCTTGCAGTTCTGACAGAATTATTTAAATAATTTTATGTGTGCAGGGTAAAATCTTATGTTGTGGTGTGATACATAGCCTATGTTATTATGTCTTTTTTAATCCATTATGTTTTAATCTATTATTTCCCTACCTTCAAATATTATATAGTAGGCAAAAACTGTACATGAAATATTAGTATGTCCAAATTTGCAGTTTTTATAAAACAGTACATGACAAGAGTAGTGTCCAAATTCCCTTTTTTATAAAATATTATGTGAAGAGTAGTATATCTGAATTTCCAGTTTTTATAAAACAGCATGTGAAAACAGTAGTTAGTATGAATTCACAATATCCATAAATTAATGTGTAAAAGTAGTGCAGATGTAGTACGTCTAAATTTAACTCATACTACACATATTCATAATTTAGTAGAACATACTTTTTAAACAGTTGTGAAGTATGTTCTTATTCAAATGTACCTTCTAAGGGTGTGTTTACACTTAGCAGGTTGGGTTTGATTAAAATGAACTCTGGTACAGCTGCTCTGTTAGTGTGGTTCATTTGAATAAGAGTGAATGCTGCCAGCCGGATCTTGGTGTGCATCAAACAAGCAGACTGAGACCCCCTGAAAAAGTGGTTCTTGGTCTGCTTCCACATGAACTCTGGTGCTGTTCAACCGATATATGTATAAAACAAAGACTAAAGACATCTAATCAACCCCAAAACAGGACGTGATGTCACAAGTTGTGACCCTAAAGAGGACAGAATGCTCAAGCATGGTTCTTTTTATCATAGGAGCTTTATTGACCATTACATTTTAGTGCAGGTGTCAGAACTGCCTGCTCGTTACAGCAGATCTGTGTGCAATGGAGGAATTCCTGGATCTATTTTGACTCCTTTACACATTTTATAAGTTCTTTGTGAGTTATAAGCTGGTAAAAACAATTTTAAACACATAAAATGAGTGCATTTAGCCCAGCACACAGCATTGTTTAGATGTTTGGTAAATTTACATTATATTTACATTTACATTTAGTCATTTAGCAGATGCTTTTATCCAAAGCGACTTACAAATGAGGACAATGGAAGCAATCAAAATCAACAAAAGAGTAATGATACGCAAGTGCTAATGCTATGACAAGTCTCAGTTAGCTTAACGCAGTTCACATAGCAAGGTTTTTATTTTTATTTTTTTATCCTATAATAAATAAAAAGAAAACATAGAATAGAAAAAGAATAGAGCAAGCTAGTGTTAGAGGCCTTTTTTGTTAATTGTTAAATAAATAAAAAGAAAACAAATAGATAGAATACAAAAAGATCAGAGAAGCTAGTGTTATTATTTATTTATTAATTTTTTAAATAAGGAAACAAGCAGTTAGTAAATGAATAGAGTGCAAGTCTAAAAGGGGCAAGTTTTTCTTTTTTTTTCCATTTATTTATTTATTTTTTTCATTTGCAAGATATAAGTCATAAAAGCTGTCCAGTCAGGTTATGACTGTAGACTTATACCTTATGGCCCGTTTTCACAGACGGGGCTTAGCTTAAGCTAGGACTAGGCCTTAGTTAAATTAAGGTATTTAAGCAGCTTTTAAAAAAAAATGCCTCAGAAGAAAACATTACAGGTGTGCATCATTGTGACAGAACAATGGCATTGACATATTTTAAGATATGTCAGAGCAAGATATTTTCAGTTGAGACAGCTCAAACATGCATTTTAGTCTGGGACTAGCCTAAAGCCTTGTCTGTGAAACCAGAGATATGATTTGTATCTTTAGGTTCAGTGTTAAAAAAGACAGCGTGAACGCAAAGCAAACCAAAGGACCAAAAGAACTAAGAGAATCAAACTACAAGTGTAAACCACTGATCTATAATAGAGTATATGCATGATTTTTTCTTCGGTGTAACACAGAGTATATTTTGAAGTATTTTGTACATGAAATTAAAGTCAGTGGGGTCTGTTGTTGTCTTGGACCCTGTTGAGATTTATTTTATGACACAAACAAGTGAAACTTTTCTAAAATGCCTTCCTTTGTGTTGCACAGAACATACAGGAACAAAATAAGGGTGGTTAAATGATGCCAGAATTTTAATTTTTGGTTGAAATATCACTTTAAGCATTGACACACAGAGATGATTTAACCTCAGGATACTGGCTTGTAGGCACAGGCGACCTTAATGCTTCAATGAACCCCGGCCCAGTCTAGCTTCAGGGGAATAACCCTGTTCTTGTGAAACATCTGCATTCAAACAGGCCGAATACAGTGTAGCTGGTTAAGACCGCTTCGCTTCAATCAAGAAATCAATCATTCTCTGCTTGTTAAGTTTGTCTAAATAGGTTGTAAATTCAGCATTCTTACTTTTGTAGTGTGCAATTATAATTACCAGTTTCAGTCTCGCCACTGCGCTTGGAATAGTAATTATTACACAGAGAGGCAGAGAACATTTCCACATAAACATGAACAGGCTTCGAGGGAAATATGGTGGAATGAAAAGGTGATGATGGCTTCCTATAATTCCAATAATGGCCGGCAGATGAAGACTGCATTAACATTTGGTGGTTAACGTTCATAACTCTTCGACTCTGCAGCATCACTTAACATTTCTATATTATTGCCACAAAGTCCTCTGTCTCACCTCATGTATATTTCATGAGTGTTGCTCTTTTCCTTACCATTTAGTTTGTTGTGGAGTGCAAATACTGGGAACTGATGAGCAGGTCATTGTATGGGTAATTTCTAAGAGAGGCAAGTTTTGAGATTTTCATTTTTCCTTTTTCCTCTCTAGATTCCTTTAAATTATCGCTATAAATGGAGGCGGTTTGCTCTTAATTAGATGTTTTTATTCACCAGAATGACCCATTCCAGAGGGAACGAATACAGCAAAACAAAACAAAAAAAAATCTTAACAGTGGCTCTGTTGCAAATAGCTTTGATATTGCTGTAATTGGAAAGTTATTGTTTAGAGACAGGTCTAAAAAGCTGTGTAACCATCAGGTAAATACTAAAATCCGTTTTCTTACACTTTAAATGTTTCAATTGAAAAAGTTTTTAAACATAATTTCAAGGCAAAAATATATTTATAAATGTTTCTACTTTAAATAATGAACATTTAAGATTCCTTCTGACCTGATCAAAACCTGACTGAAAAAGGTCAAAATATATGGATTTTGAGTTTGAATATAACATGAACATCATGTTTTTTGGTTGAATTGCACAGTTTAACCTGAACTAAACTTGCTGTTCGATAAGAAGGTTTAAGTATGTGGTATATATCGTTCAAATGTTTGAGGTCAGTTTTTATGTTTTTAAAAGGTTCTTACAAAGGCTATATTTATTTGACCAAAAACACAGTAAAGACAGTAATATTGTGAAACATGATTCTGCAATAAAATCACTGTTTTCTGTTTGAATATGTAATAAAATGTATTTCATTCCTATAATGAATGCAAAGCTGAATCATCTGCAACATCTTCATTGTCAAATGATCCTTCAGAAATCATTCTCATATGAGCTATTTGGTGTGACAAGTATTAATGCCAGTTGTGCTGCCTAATATTTTTGTGGAAACTGTGAGGCTGATGATACATGGGGCAACTTTTTGAGCAATTTTGCTGGGCAACTTTTTTTGAGCAATGTTGCTTGGGCACTTTCCCACTGATAATGGGTAACAAATTTCCATCTGGATACTTTAGAACGGTTGTGGGCCCTGTGTCTCACCTGGTTGGCCATTGATGGCAACATTGCTCAAAGTGTTGCGCGTGTATCATCAGCCAAAGGTGCCCCATGTATCATTAGCCTGATACTTTTTTGTGTATTCTTTGATGAATGGAGAGTTCAAAAGAACAACATTTGTTTGAAATATGTTTTATAACATATTGAATGTTTTTTTTTATTGTTGCTTTTAATCAATTTAGTGCATTCTTGTTGAATAAAAATGTTAACTTCTTTAATAGAGTAGTAGTATAAAACAAGTAAATATATACAGTATCATTCAAAAATTTAGGGTCAGTAAGATTTTTTTTTTTACCCTAAACTTTTAGAATGGTATTTTAAAAGTACTCTTCAAAACCCCCTACTGGTTTTCTTGTCCCATGAAAATGAAGTTGCTTTTTAGTTTAAGTAATTATAATATTTTATTTGATTAATATTTTTAATTACATTTTTATTTATTATGAAATAAAAATAAAACATTTGACAACTTCTTTCACCATATTTCAGCCTCTTAATGCTTTTCTTTTTTATAATCTCTAGACAGTTACACTCCATTCCATTTATTACACTATGCCCTACAAAATATATCAATATGACTTTTGTTACAGAAAACACGTATGAAAAGTGTATTTATTTTTTGGAGGGGGAATTACATTTTAATTATTTTTTTTTAATGTATTTTTGACTAGTGCAGTTGGTGTGCACCCTAGAGTAACCTGTTTAATCCGAGCACTTTGGTTTTATAGAGCACGGTCGATCACTTCCTCCTTTCCCTTCAGTCAGCAGTTGAAATGAAACACAAATGGTAATATTCAAGCCATTTAATCGAGGGCACTATTAGATTATGTACGGTACAAACTTTGCGCGAAGCCTGAAGTTGTTCCAGTTGCTGACGCTAGGAGCTGTCCGCGGTACTGAAACGGCTCGACTCAGTCTGAGAGGTGCTGACAGAAACTGAACATTCTCTGGCTCTCCTCCGTTCACAATTACAAATCTGATCAGAGCTCCCCGTCTCGCGCAGCGACCTCGTTCCTCACGGCGCGGAACGTTTGCGTCCTGCTCCTCTTTAATTATTCGGAAAGTGTTTTAATACAAGGACATATTCTGTGATAGGAGCCCACTGCCGCGAGCATGAACTCGACAAGAAATTACAAACCAAACATGGTCATTCTGATTCTGGCCGTATTTGCTGGCGTGTGGATGGCACGAGGGCAAGGTAAGAATTTATATTTGTAATTCTAAACATTTGATACTTGTTCTGCCGTCCACGCGATTAGCGGAAGAGGGTACGCGCAGCTCCACAGACCCCGACGGGTAGACCCATTTCTCACTGTATTGTACATTTGTTGGCGGAGAAAAAACTCCAGCAGATTTGTGCCGAGGAGGTTTATTTAAGACGTTCCACTAATACTTTGGTTGCACGCGAGCAGAAATGGGTTCTCTCATCACGCATTTCACAACAGATGCATTCGTAAGTCACAAAGTCATCGGCGTAATTGTGATAAAGCACGCACAGGATGGACAGCACCGGGCCTGACAGCGTATTTCTATTTACTCCATGCTCTTTCGTGTTTATTTATAGTATTGTATTATTTTTATTCGAGCCAGAGGTCTATATGTTTCAGTCTCTCGTTTTCATTTCCCATTTTTCTTGTGTAATGGCTGTAAGTTCTCATTCAGTTTTATGTGATGTAAAGTTACTACACAAGCCAGATCTTTGGTTATAGATATATCTGATCAGTATACTAAAAGTGATCATATATAACAAGCGAAAAAGTTTGAGGTTCAACAGGTTTTTAATTTGGGGATCACAGTATGGTGAGACTAAAGGAACATTATTTATTTACTGATTTAGAAGTGACTTTACAATGACTTTCACTAGTCATTGTAAGGAAAATTCAAACAAGTAAACTTATTTAAATATCTTAGAC
This sequence comes from Spinibarbus caldwelli, assembly GCA_039654775.1. NCBI lineage: Eukaryota > Metazoa > Chordata > Actinopteri > Cypriniformes > Cyprinidae > Spinibarbus > Spinibarbus caldwelli. The sequence continues at coordinate 14,831,702 of CM077252.1, read as the reverse complement.
ACTGTTTAATTTATTGCCACAGAAAGAAATCAGTATAATCATAAAAAAGTGTTTAACTAAAGCACAATGTTTGGAATATTAGAATTATGTAGATGACAGTTTAATTGGTCTTTTCTAATATAAACTGTAGGCCTGTTTCATCCAGATTTTCTTTACACCACACTGTTGACAGAATAAGTGAGTGACATCTTCTGTACAGTTTTCATGTTTCATATCTAATATTTGTCACTTAACATAGGGGACTATAACATTCTTGTCAGTATTATTTGATGTTGATACTTTACATTAGTTTCTCAGGATTTGCATGGGTTTTGAGGATTTTATCAGTACAGAGCTTTACAAAGTTCATGTTCATCTTTAAAACATTGATTAAAAATCATACAATACACATAAAATATAACACTAAATGCTAGCCATGCATTTTGGCCACTGAAACCATACAGTCATTTTCCAGGCACAGAGTAGTCCATGTTGCTCTTCATTTTCACTCCAGAAAGCTGTTGTACACCACTACCTCAGAGCTCTGTGTTGTTTTTAGCTTTTGTCTGACAATTCCCCTAACTCTTTTTATTTTTTATTTTTTTGGTCTTACTGTAAAAGCTCTGCGAGCAATACAAGGGATAATCCTGTGTTATTTGTCAAGAGCTGCTCCATGCAGTATACTTCTGAGAGATGCACAGCACTCAATTTTCTGCATAAATGTTATATTCGGTTTCATTTTCCTTAAAGTAAGAATGAGTTGGAATTTGATTGCATGTCAGCCAAATTATATTTTTTAATCTATACATAATTTCCGTCTTGTCATTCTTCCAATTCAAGAATACCTTTGCACTTTTACTCACCTGTCACTCGCTTCTGCGGAGACACTTGCAAAGCAATCATCTCACAAGCCCCTCATCATTCGGGAAGAATCTTTCATTTGCAAATGTGATGTTTCATAGTTTTAGGTGGCAGAATTTAAATTGCACTTCATATTTGAGACAGAGCGTTTCCAGCCTGAGTCTGTTGCCTCAGAGTCATCTTTTCTGTCTGTACTAATTACATTTTGCACTGTATTGATTACATATTGGTGATTGGAACATTGACCTTTTAGCTCTGAGAGGTGTATGAGTCAGTGTTTTCTGATCAGTCACCTTCAGGACGGGTGTGATGAGGTTTCAGGGCTGCACGCTGAATGGCTCTTACCTTGAAAAGCACTCTGACTAATGCACAGCTCCATCATTCCACATTGAGCACAGACAGCAGGCTAAAAGCAGGGCCCACCACTCACAAATGGATGATGGGCTATACAAGAAACACAGGAAGGTTAGTGGGTCAATTTGCTCGGGTCTGCACTGTCCTGCTGTGATAGATGCAGATGTAAATACACATTTAGTGCATGCACACCAGGAAACGCACACAGGAACAGACGAATGTTAATGTGTAAAAAAATATGTGACTCATGTTTCGGATGTTTTGAACAAGGCAACGGTGCATTAGCAAGTATGAATGTTTTTAAATGAGGTTCACTGGTGAACAGGACAGCCCCACGGCTCCCTCATGGCATTGTGAGCAAATGATATATGGTTAAATTTGTAATCTGCAGCAGTGTCTACTACATACAGTAGCTGCATATAAGCATATATGTATGGTTTATATGTACATGAAATCAGTGAATATTAATTTGCATGAACAAGCCGACAGAAATCAAGTGCTCTGATTGTCATGACAGAGCAGCTGGTGTAAAGATGTTGTAGGAACCTTTACCAGCTGCTTCCCTGTAATGCAACGTTAAGATTTTAATGGAGCTCCATTCTAGAATCTTAGCTGCGGAATCGCTTCTCTCATTTACAGCAGATTTACACTTTGACAGAAACCTATTAAACTAAATATTTGAACACGGCAATGAATGCATAATAAAGATAAAAGAAATAGGGATGCGTGATGTATCTGTACCATAGTTTTGAGTAAAATATGCTGGTTAAAATTACTTTAAAAAAGACTTTGCAATTTTTGTTCTACAAAAAAAAAAAAAAAAAAAAAAAATGCCTCTGACATTTTGAAGTTGCAAACAAGTTGCTATATAAGGACTACAATGGTTTCCTCATTGATCAAACATGTAAACTTTCATTCTTGTGATAGCTGTTGTCTATATTCATATTGGTTAATGATTGCTATTAGATATTTGTTTTAAATATAATACTAAAATTGTAATAATAATGTTAAATGTAATCTTTAGCAAATCTCAAAAATGAAAATAAATTGTTAATACTGTGCATTATAATGTGGTGATGCCTAAATTCACTTTTCAGTTTTTTTTTTTAAATTTCACTTTTAAGAAATTCAGATCATTCACTTTAAATTTTTATTTAGACAAAATATTAGAGAATTGTATTATCAGTCATTTATTGGTTATTGACCATAACATAAAAATCAGCCAGAATTGTATTAGGGAATTGGTGCAAAAAAATAGTATTAAGGCTAAATTGCCCAAAATAACTAATATCTAATTAATCTAATCTAATCTAATTAATATCTAAAACTATTCTAATTATTGCTAAAAAAATATTGCTAAAAGCTATGTATTCATGACATCAGTTTGGAAACCAAAAAGCTTGTTCACTATTGGTTCCCTCTCACACTGAGTATTGCGATGAGAATGTCAGTTTACGGTTTTGAGAAAAATATGCTAGGAAATTTTCACGTTTTGTTGTATAAAATCAACTCATACCTCTTACATGAATTTTAAAGTTGCTAGCATGTTCTATACACTGGAAAGAGTACATACTGAACATACCATAACGTAACAAACTGAATTAAACATGAAATTTTTAAAAGTTTTAAAGATTGTAGTATTTTTTTGTAAAACTTATACCTGTTTTATTTACAACTTTGAAAAATCATTTTACAGTCTTCAAGTCCCACAACGGTTGTCTCATTCATCAAGCATGTAAACTCAAATCCTTGTAGTAGCTGTAGTCCATATTTAGCCACTTGTTAACAAACACAGCGGCATTAAAATCCACATCTGAGGTATGACTGTAGTGCCGAATGGTCTCAGAGCAGCACGAGTAACATAGTGCAGCCGTCTGATCCGCTGTCTGTGCTCTGGCACTGTGTAAGATCAGACATCCCAGGTCTCCACTGAGAGAATAAGAGTGTCAGTGATGGGTCGACTTAAACAATTAGCCTCGAGGAGGGTGAGTGCCACAGCCTGACTCCATTACCTGAAGCACCAGGGGGAGGATTCGGCCACACTTCCTCCCAAAGCCACTCATCCTGCTCCGATAAGCCATTAGGCTCGCACCCTGTCTTTTAGGATCAAGCAATATCACTCAATCAGCAATTTATCAGTGCCCTGGGTCGGCCCAGGCAGTGCTGGAGAAGAGGGATAGAAGGGGGAGTGATTGTCAGCTTGACCTCTTGACCCTACCCCCCACACACACACACACATTCGCTCAGCTGCGGTTCAGCTGGAACTATGAGGTTGAGCGTCTGCTCTCCTAGTCTTTATTACGACCCTGATAAATGAGTCAGCCGCCAGGCTGGATGGCCTCCCACGGCCACACTGGCAGACCTGCCACTTCTGTAATGCTGACGAATGGTCAGCTGGGACGGCGCTCAGCAGACAGTACTGCTGGGAGAAATCTGGACGCTGCCAGGGTGCCCCACCTCCTGCTGCTAGCACAACTGGCACATATGCACCACAGGCGTTTCCTCTTAGGAGGTAAGGGAGGCAGTGCCTCCTTGAAAATTGGATGAGAAAACATTCGTAGTACAGAAATAAAATAATTATGAAAATATAACATAAAAACATGTATAAATCACTCGTTTTATAGCATTTGTAAAGTAAAAACAAAAACACTGTGGGTTTGGTGGGGGATAATGGAGAATGAATAGGAAAACATCTCTTAAGAGGAGGCAGTGCCTCCATTGCGCTATGACTGGCCTATTAGGCAGTTAATAAATCCTGTCTCTTGTTTTGTGCGTGTTGCTCTTCTACACATCAGTCTGAATGAATAAATATAATGTGAAAGCTAATTAAAAGGAAAGTAAACAACTTTATATCAAAGATATCGTGTAAAAATCAAACATGAAACGAGTTGAAAACACAATTTGTAAGGGTTTTTTAGTGAGCAGTCAGCTTCTTAGTGGTTCATCTCCGTGTCTGTGACCATCATGACTCTTTTCACTTATCCAAAAATAGGTTGGCTATTAAAGAGAACATCAGTTCACAAATAAAATAAACATGAAATTCAAAATTTGTTACTGTTTTTAATTATTATTTTTGAATACATGTAAAATGCTTAATACTAACTTGATAAGATATATATACTTGTAAAAAAAATGCAAAAAGAATTAAAATACATTAAAATAAAAAATGGAAAGTGTAAGTAATGTTTATTTAACCTGGAAAATGTGTCAACATTAAAGGGATAGTTTACCCCAAAATGAACATTTTGCCATCTTTTACTCACCCTCGTGTTGTTCCAAACTTGTATGAATTTCTTTCTTCTGTTAAAACCCAATGAAGATGATATTTTGAAAAGTGTTGGTACCCAAACTGTCGATGGTAGCCATTAACTTCCATAATATGGAAAAAAAAAATGCTATGTAAGTCAAAGGCTGTTTGGTTACCAACATTCTTCAAAACACCTTCTTTTGTGTTCATCAACTTGAGAGTGAGTAAATGATGACAGAATTTTTATTATTGGGTCAGTTATCCCTTGAAGTGTAACTGGAACATTTGTTTACATTGGATTAAAATAAAGCATGTGAAAAACAGTGAGGACTTTGCCTCAGAACACCACAGATACACACACAGAGTTCTTCCTGTGTTGCGTGCCCTGCTCTTACCATCATACAGTAACTGACCCACTTAAATAGCATTTGAAGTTCTTTTGTAGCGGCTACATCTGAACATCTGTGCAGCCTGGATGATCAATGACTTTGTCAGGCTTCCAAAGGCCAGATGGTAAAGATGGAAAAGTAGGGAGTTCAGATGTAGAGATGGGATTGAAATAACGCGATTGCCTTACTGAACTCGTACTGTAATGGATACGATCTATATATGGAAGAGAAGAAGGCATAATGTAGCCCAGGAGTCTGACAGGCTTGAGTCTAATTATAAAACTCGTATTTTTGCAGTCTAGTCTTTATGTTTGCTCTTGACCTGAATATGCCATAGTCTATATCCTTTTCTAATGATTCCCGTGCTGTTTTGTAGCGCAACATTGCACTTGCACACACATCGCACTCATGTGACTTGAAAATGTTGTTGCCCATTTTTGCTGTTTTCTCCATTAGCCCTGATAAAAATGGAAGACCTTGCCGCGGCGCTCTCATCCTTTAACCCATACTGTATGTATGTTTGTCTTTATGGCCTGTTTTAATCATTGGCCGTGGCAGGAGCATGGGGTGTAATGGTACTTTATGTGCTTGTCCTGCCCTTTCCATAATTCAGCCCGCCCTGCTTTTTACATCACATTCTATGGCATTCTAGGAAGCACATTACGGTTTACAATTAAATTCAGTCTTGTCCTTCTCCAGAAAATGAATGGGAGGAAATTGCTGACGAGAGCATGTTTTGTAGATTTAAACCTCTTATTAAATAAATCCAAAGTGTTATTTGTATCTGATTGAATTCACGGACCCCCTCCCCCAGCTTTCATCATACACGCACATGGTGATATGTCAAGGGTGGCGAGATTATGTTTATATAGATTAACCGCAGATGGTATGTATTATGAAACAGATGAGGACAGATGTAAAAAGATATAATCAGATAGATTAAATTTAAATAGAGTATCTAGTGTTATATTAGATATCATGTTAGGTACGTTGTCAGATGTGTTTACGCAAAAAGGTCCGTAAAACAGGGCTCCAGACTGTGACTAAAATGCCCTTTCATTGAGATATTATCTTGTGCATGAACTGGGATGTCCAATTCATTAACAAATGACTCTTACAAACCAGTTCTTTTTAGTGAGTCAGTCAAAACATTTAATGAAACAGCCTTTAGTTAGTGGTTTAAATCTGACAAATTTGGTGAATCATTCAGAGGTGTTCACAACTGACTCTTTAACTGAGTCCTTTTAGATTATGTCCGATTCATGAACAAATGATTCTAATGAACCAGTTATTTTTTAATGAGTCAAACAAAAAGTTTAATGAAACAGCCTTTTGTTAGCAGTTCGAATCGAGTACTTTTTTAATATATATCGCAGTAAAATATATGTTTATTAAGGTCCAGTTGTACGTTTTTATTTATTTTTTTCTAAAGCAGGCAGAAAAAAAAAAACATCTTTATTGAGTGATTCTGTAATATGGCTCCTAAATGTTTACTTTAAGGAGCCAATGGCTCCATAGTTATTTTGTTTTCAGTCTAGATCCCTATAAAATATATATTGCGAACACGTACAGAGACTTCAGTTTGTGTAATATTTGGTATTTCCTCTATATTTGAAAAGTGACCTTTGAGTGTGTTTGGGCTTTAGACATAAAATATGTCTTTACCGCCGTTCCAAAACCCTGCTGAAGGGCCCCTAAATGTTTTGAGCCACTGATAAACGACAAACTCCCTCTATCCATCCACCCCCCCCATCACCCCCACCTCTGCCTGTCTCTTCTGCCGAGGAAAAGCAATTTGCTCTTGGTGATCCGATGCAATCAGTCGTGCTTCATGGCTTTCGAAAAAAGTCTGAAAAAAAGAGAAAATAAACAGAAGGGGGAAAAAAAAAACTTGCGAGAGAGGGACATCACTATTAATTAAACCGCACGCTCCCGAGTTCTGATGATCATGTGCAGGAACTGCAAATATTCAACACCTGTTTTTTGATTACCAGTGATTAACCTATTGCAGTGTGCCTCAGACTCTCATCAAGAGCTATTCAGTGCATGAAGACCCTAGTTTTCGCAGCACTTGCTTGAAAATGAGTGTTATTGTGCCTGTGCGTCTGCCCCTCCTTTAGGACAGAAGTTGTGAATCAGGCTTTGACAGTTTCCAGGTGCCGAGGCGATGGTAAAGCTTTATCACGCTCTCTCTCTTTTGCTTTTCCTCTGCCATAACAGTCTCTGAGGCACGCCTGACGCTTCCACAGCCTTGTGAAGTGTGTATCCCAATCGCTTTTTTCCCCAGCGCCGCTTCTCTCGGGTTGTGTTCGTTCGCTTCAGAAGCCCTTTTGCGTTTTGCCATGTGTATATATGCCTTTTCCCCTTTCGCGCCTGCTCCTCATCTCGCTCAAGAGCTTGTCTGATGCGCTAAACATCTGCGGCACTCAAAAGCACCTGCATGCCCGCTCAGCCTCTGTATTCTGACAAGCCTCCACTTCATTTGAACTCCACTTCCACTGTTTTTTTTTTAATTTTTATTTAACTGTATATTATTAAACCGACAGCTCACGTCGTCACATGATTATGCCTCTCCAGCGGGGCAGGGTATGAATGGCCACCTCCCCATCTGCGGCTGCTATCATCTATCTCTTGATAGCAGGCAGAACGCCATCTCTGTGTCAATACTGCTTTTCAGAGCCGATCCCTGCTGTCCTTTCATTTAGATTTCTTCGCTTGTCCACCAAGATGCACAGCTGGGGTTCCACCATTGCCGCTAGTGACGCCTGTAAGTGGGCCGTGGGACATTAGTGGGACGCTATTAATGTGTAACTCCACAATAAAGGCTTTCAACCCACATGAGGGAAGGAAGGAAAGCTTGTGGATATTCATTACAAATCAATAGGCCAATCTCCCACACCATCGGCTGGTGTCCACCGCTCTATTTCTCTGCTTGGCTTATGCTGATGATGTATTGTGCTCATAAATTTTATGGTTCTGTACTCCTTTGTTTTATGTTAGCAGTATTGACGGATGGACTGTTTCGGATCTGTGAGACACAGATTGACCTAAACGTTTGCTTCACCTCTTCTTGCCTCCTTGTCTCCCCTTGTGAAAAATAAGTACACTTTACTTATAAAAGGTTATTATGGAAATAATATATTTTGAAAGAATATAATATCAAGGGATAATTCACCCAAAAATTAAAATTCTGTAAATATTTACTCAATTTGTTCCAAACCTATATGTGTTTCTTTTTTATGTTGAACACAAAAGATATTTTAAAGAATGATGGTAATCAAACAGTTTTGAGCTGGTAGCCATTCACTTGAAAAATATTATGGAGGTCAGTGGTTACCAGCAATTGTTTGGTTACCAACATTCTCCAAAATATCTTCTTTTGTATTCAACACAAGAGAAAAAAAATGTAATGTGTTTTGATTGCAAAATAAATTTAATTGCATGTTATTTTCAATGAAACGAAAATGTATTGTAGTTTATATACTAAAGATAGAAGATAGTTGAATTTAAATGCAGTTAACTTGCTTTTTTGACCCACTTAATAAGGACGCCAATATATCTTTAGATATAATTTCACAATTCTATTGTCTTTAAAATATGGTTAAATTGTACTGTTGAATGTACTGACAAGAATTCAAGGTAAACTAAAAAAAATTTTTCTCATGTATTTAAAAAAAAACATATTTAGTAATTGGACATTTGTAAGATGCAGTTTCAATTTATTGTTATTATTTAAAGCATGACAAAAGATTATTAAAACAATAATTTAAAATGTACTATACATAAGTGAAACTTTTTATTTTACATTATTACAATGTGTACTTCTATAAACGTGCACTTAAGTGTGTTAAGTCACTAAGTACACTTAAATGGCCTTAAACTTCATTAATACTTAGTTAGATTTGAAGTCCACTACAAGTAGACATGCAATACAATTAATAACACTTTTTTTTCACAAGGATCATCACTGTAATTATCTCAGAATGAGTCCATCCATCCAGCCAGTGTCTGAGTTAAAAAAATAAAGCAGAAACCAGGTGTAACATGCATGCAGATGGCATCAGTTGGCACGTCAGCCTCTCTGTCGCACGTATATATCTCCCAGGCCCTGTCTCTGTATCGATCCATTAGTCAGAGGAGAGCAAACGGTGGATCAGCCGCTTCTCGTCCCTCATGGATTGGCAGACTGTGTACGCCTGGTTAATTGGGCCTGGCGTCTCTGGCGCATGCAGAACCGCGGGCTCTCCGCCACAATTAAGTCTCCGACAACCTTCCCGTCCCTTCCCTGCGTTTGAAGTGCCAGCTCCCATCTAGGAGCTACTTCATCTAGAGCTTTCCCCAGCAGGGTGCAGCAGTTAGGGAGACGGCAGGTAATCACCGGAGGAACATTTGGAGTGGAGCAGGAGTGCATCCTTGGCTTCTCCGCATCAAAGCATTGAGCAGAACGTGTCTTACCTTACAGCATACTTATGTGGACACTGTTGTTGGCAACTGATTGTGATTGTGTGTAGATTTGCTAAATTAAATCATAACTTTTTCATTTTGGATGAACTGTGACTTTAAATGTTAACTTTTGCATAACTAAAAATAATTTTGTAAGTTTTTTTTTTTTTTTTTTGGGGAATTACTGCCATAGCCATTTTTTCTGGGAGTGGTAATAGCACCATGAAAATAGCACTGTTTTCTGAGGGCATCCATTGTCAGCCAAACTTGCATAGAAAGGAGGTGTGTTAGTGCTGAAAAGAATAACAAAAATGTAATTTAAATGCATAAAAGCATTATTTCTGTGCATTTTGTCCCTGGTTAGGCTGGATTGTGGGTGTTTTGTAAATAAAAAACAAGTTTTTTGTTTTGAATTATCATACATAAAACTGTTTAGTAAATCCTCTCCCAATATATCTGTAAATCCATAAGTTGCCACTCAGTGGGATTTCAAACTGTTGAATCATCTATGTGGCACAAATGATATGTCATTAGTTGCATGTTTCTTTAGAGAGGAAGAGGGAAAGGGAGGGATTTGATCTAAGCTAGCATGGGCGACGGCAGACCTCAAAGTAATTTCCCTCCCATCACATTTAGCATTTGCCATAAAGTCCCTCATTCCCCATAAAGGACTGATTGATGGCTTGCCAGGGATTGTGCCTTGCATGCACCCCCAGTGCTTAAGGATATTCAAATCGCTTTGTGCCCTTGCTCTCACAGGCCTCGCACTAGCAGGATGATTTAAAGGTGGTAACAAGATGAGCTCCGGGGCACAAAATATTGAACACCATCAACGATGCAGCGACTGAACAAAATGCCTGTCAGTTAAAACAAGTTATTAGATCACAGGCGAAACCACTCTTCTCTTGCATATAAATCCTGCCCTCTGCTCCCAAATCTATCACGCAGATGAAGCAAATCCCCAAATGCACTACTTTTCTCTGCATTAATATGTATTTACTTGTGAGATGGAAAACATATTGTGTGCTGGCACAATGCAGAGATGATTCACCCCTTTAAACACTTTTAAAACCCACCCGACAGGACATAATACCTTGCAGGGTCTATTTTCGTTCCTCTATAGTCCTTTTCTATAGACTAACGTAATGAGCATCCTGCCGTAGATTGTGAAGAGAGCTCGTCCCGCGGAGCTCCAGCTAATGAACTTTAGTGTATGTGCCGAGCCGATGTCAGGCCCTTAAGAGTCCCAGACTTGCCATAATAAAGATGAATCATGCAAATCCAGGGTGTTTGCACTGGACGCCGTCGCTGTGAATCACTCCGCTCATTATTTACCTTTACTAAGTTGTCAGGAGCGATGCCACGTTGCACTGAAAGCTAAATAGATGGATTTGGAGTGTTCGGAGATGCCAAAGTAAGACAAATGTCCTGACATGCTGTTTTAACACATATTTTTTGCACATATGCACATAGTTTTAATGGTGTTTTTGAGAACCAAAAAGCAAAATGTCAAAGTATGGACTGGACCGATGCTTCAAATGGCTTTAATCTGACAGTTCTTCAGTGATTTTTCTCCCACTGTGTTACTGTTAGCAGGAAACACTGTAGCATGGAAGCACTAACAGCCTTGGTTTGCACTGTTCTGGCTGCCAGTTATGATTCTAATGATTACAGCTGAACACGTCTTTTGTTTGCAAGTGACAGATTTTTTTGGAGGCAATACAGCATACTGGGAATAGCAAGGTTTTTATGTTATGGAGGAGATGGCAGGAAATGGGTGATGGGTGAATGGCGTTATTTGCCCCTTACCGGGGCCATATTAACTCAGCAGGCAGTGCAGTCTGTGAAGGAGCAGATGCGAGACTGGAATAGAGCAAATGCTCTGAACTGTACAGCCAGCTGCAGCACGGCGAGCCCTGATTGGAGCCCTTTCTGCTTTAGAGCACTTATTCATTGATTGATTGATGCATTCAAACCCAGCCGTTCATTATGGGCACTTTTTCCGCTTCCCCTGTGACCGATGTTCAAGAAGGACGTGCAGTTCCTGAAGTCGATCGTTGAAATTTCTGGCAGTAAGAAGGGGACAGATATCGGACATAGTCAGTATGGGCAATTGTTTGCTGATTAAATGTTTGCTAATTAGCTTATCAGTGGTTTTGATGCATCCATTACGTGCCTGATCTATACAGAAAATAAATATCTTCTCAAATAGACAATGTGTTTATATTTTTAATGGTGATGTTTTAATTGGACACGTTTTATTTGAATTTTAATGCTTTTCCCAATGGCAGCTACTTGCTTAACTGCAAGTAAGCCATTTGTAGGTTCTTTTTTCCCCTAAAAGCGCTATCAAAATTGTAGCATCCCGACAGTAACATTAGTTCAATTAATGGTGTGAGTTTGGGACGAGACTAGGCTATATGTTTGTTGAAGCAATGGAAGACATTTTTGCATGTTCAGTGTTTAGCAAATCTCAAAATGAGTATCCATTTTTTATGCTGTACATTAGAATGCTGAGATAAATTCAAATTTAAAACTATTTATTTATTTCAGTATTTTTCTTTTTCTTTTTATATGTTCAGATAAAATATTATAGAATTTTATTATTTGGTCACACTTTAAGGTCCAATTCTGACTATTAACAAAACATGAATTATGACTTTTGCCTCAATAAACTCCTAATTTGCTGCTTATTAATAGTTAGTAAGGTAGTTGTTAAGTTTAGGTATTGGGTAGGATTAGGGATGTAGAATATGGACATGTGCTTTATAAGTACTAATAAACAGTTGTTATATGTTATTAATAGGCATGCTAATAAGCAACTAGTTAATAGGGAGAATTGGTCCCTATACTAAAGTGTTACCTATTATTTTCCTTTAACTTATTTTCAGCCATAACATGAGTAATTATCAACTGTACTGTATCTGTTAGAATTTTAATAACAATGCATCCCTTCCGAAGAGACCAAAATAGAGAAAATTTGGTCAAATGGTCATGTTAATGCTTTTTAAAACACACTTTTTTTTTTTTTAATTCAGGAAAAGCAAGGCGACCCCTGGTTTTGGGGGAAAAACAAAATGGCTGATTCTTTTGTTCCATGCTGACAGATCCAGAGCGCAGGGAACACCTTTTAATGAATCGAGGGAGACCAGTGATGGTCACATTGATTACCTTTGTCGTCCCGTGCTGTTCATTTCTTATTGTGTTAGTGGCCAGCAGCTCTGGGTTTTGATCTCACATGTAATGACTTACAGTTTGAAGGCTTGCCAGCCGCTATTCATCAGCAGTGAGCCGCTCCAATCAATGTTTTCACACTGCTGTTCGAAACCCAGCATTATGAAGACATTTATGTTGTTCAGAAACTGTAAAATGCCATTTGGTACAGCGGCATGATGAAGTGGCATTGACAGTAATGACTACATTAATATTAATCCTGGTGTTTGCCATTTATTTGTCATTTTTTGGCTTGGCAAAAGTGTAATTAATGACCCGCTGAGGAACAGCAGGCTGCGGTTGGTATTTCCTGTGGGTGTAGTTGCCCTTCTGTGGGAGCCAGTCTTGTTCCACAGAAATCAGCTGTTTAGCCTTTGGGAAGTTCAGTGTAGACGCAGCCCTATAGATGCAGCGTATTGATGAAGGTGACAACAGCTTTGGGTTGTGAAAGTGCAGTGCGGCTGATCAGATTATACTGTACCAGGAAGGTTTTGAAAAAAGAATCAATATCCAGAATCCAGATAATCCAGTCAAAGTTGCAAAAAAGTTGAATCGAGGGGTTAGCACCCAGTTGCACTTTGTTTTGTGTTTGCTGATGCAATAATATTGAACAGTGTGCAATGAATCAGGATGACAGCAATCAGAGTGAACCGCTTAGTTCTGGTGACACTGCACTTAATAAAATCTGTGAGGGTGATGCATCTTTTCACATAATATGCCACACAGGCGCAAACAAATACGGAGAGGCACTATTAAAAATTACACTATTAAAAAATAAAGAGAGAACGACTGTGTGCAACCAGGAGAGAGGAAGAGACTGTTTTCGTGTTGTTTTTGAAATGTCCTTGAGCTCTCGTGCTTTGGGGATTTTTATTTATTTATTTATTTATTTTTGTCTCTGCTTTGGAGATCTTTATAATTAGTCTCTGTTGTGAAAAATATCTTCGGACTCAAAAATGGTTGTCGTAGATTTCTTTGAAATGGAAATGTGACCAGTGAAATATCGATCTGATTACCATACTTATTCTGTTTGTTTCAGCCACACTCTCTTGTTTCCCCTCATGTGTTGTATTGAGCATATTTTGTTTTCATAGTGTATAACAGGGGTCGGTAACCTTTTCGGCATGACGTGCCATTTTTAATTTTTCTGGTTAACCACTGTGCCCCCCCCCCGAATTACTGTTTCCCCCGTTACAACGTCGTTACCGTTACTGACAATAAAATGCGGCATTACTATAATTTATTATCATGTTATTAGAATTTTATTTTTCAGTTCATCTGAATGGATGCGCAGTGTAGCTGTATTTGACATACCGTAAACTCTAGTGCAGGGCTATTCAATTAGATTAATTTGAGGGCCGGATTATCGAACTGAAAATTTGAAGGGGGCCAAGGGGGTGGGGGCCGTCCCTATCGCTTTCTGGGGGGGCCTATAAAATTAGAAATTGAAATTGAAATGCATGTTTACCAGTAATATAAACTAATATTACCAACACCAACATCTATAAAAGGTTAACATCATTAGTGCTGTCTATCAATCAATTAAAAAAAAAATAAAATCTAATTTTTTCTGTAATCATATAATTCTATAATTATAGAATTCTATAATTAATCTCATATTTACATATATTGATATTGTCATAATTTCACATTGAACCTCCAAATGAATGTAGAAACAACATAAAGATAGTATATTTTAAATAATGTGTTTAATGGCATCTCTTTACCAAGTAGCCTATTATTAATGAAGTATTGATTCCAATACTGCTACTAGTGTCTCTATTAAATGCATTTTGCCTATTAATTATAGCCATTCAACACCACAGTATAATTAAAAGCCATTATTTTTTAACATTTAATAGGCTCTGAAATATATAACAACTTTTAATTTAAGTGATTAAGTGAAAGAACAATCTTCACATAAACTATAAATTGTATATGCATAAACTAAATAGATTATTCTTATTCAAGCTACAAAAGTTAATCAGCGACTAGAGCATTCAGTGACGATTTCTGTTTTTCTTTTATTCTTTGATTTCCATCAAAGACAGACTCCAGCGGATTTCACTTTAAAATCACCGCTGTCTCTTTAAAACCTGATGCACATGACACAGAACTGACACAAATTCGATTCTCCCAACGCTTTACGGCCATTTAAGACTTTATATCTCATTTAAGATATAACTCATTTAACTCATTTAAGAATACGTTTATGAGGTAACTCGCCAAAACCGCGCATTTGTTATAATTGTGTGTGTTTTTGTCCGTTGAAGGCTCAGTTTTATGCTTACAGCCGAACGCGCAGCCTTTCAACTTCATTTGATAATACTTTTCGTCCAGTGTTTGCGCAATTTCTCGCCAGAAGTTATGACCGATAACACTGTCTTTATACTCGGTTAAACTAGAGTTGTGGATATCTCATAACGCCCTCATACAAGCGTTTGTCAACACTGCTGTCTATTGCTGTTGCGGTCTCCGGTAGATTGTTGTTGTTCTTGCGTCTCTTTCTTTCCTTTTCTGGCTGGCCTGGGCCAGTGTTGCCACCTTGTGGACAAACTAATTAGTGCAATAACAATTCAGGCCATATGTGCGACCTGCATGTACTTCTCCCTCGGGCCGGATGAAGATGATTGATGGGCCGGATTGGGCCTGCGGGCCGCCAACTTAATAGCCCTGCTCTAGTGTGAAAGCGCACATCTCGCCGTCGCTTTGTCTCACACGCGCAAAGAAAGATACAGAGCAAGAGAGTCTTTCATAACATGCGGAAATGACGCGCTACATGTAAATGATATTCTTTATTGTATTTTCCTGTCAAAATAACGGAGTTCCTTTGGAATTCTTCAGCAGCAGCTTTTAAGAACTGCCGGGTTCTCTGGTAGTGGGTGGAGCTAATGCGCAAACGACAATCTCATTGGCTGGCGCTCACCTATTATCATCCCTGTCTTGATTTCAGCAAATCAATTTGAGCGAACGCAGACAACCTGATTAATATTCATGAGCCCAGCAGCTTATTAATCCTTAGTGCGTTTTTATATTGTTATTAGTAGTAGAATTCATAGTAGTTCTGTTATCTTATCAATTTTTTTCCCCCTTTTTTTATGAAAACACTAAATGACAAACAATATCTTAAGCACCACCACCAGGCCTAAGTTTTGTCAACATGACAAATGTGCATTCATACTTGGTTATTCTAATTAATAAAGTTCTATCATCATATAATGCTAAATTATCATATCATATTATAATGCTTGACTGACTGATGCTAAGTGTCAGTAGATAAATAGTGTAGATTAATGTACAATGTTTTATAATAATCATTTATTCTATTTAGTGTCCATTTCATTAATTTAACATATTTAATATTGGGGGCAGCCAAGTTATTTGACATTTGAACATTTTTTATTATTTTTTTTATTTTTTTAAGTAACGCAATAGTTACTTTCCCTGGTAATTAGTTACTTTTATAATGATGTAACTCAGTTACTAACTCAGTTACTATTTGTGAGAAGTAACTAGTAACTATAACAAATTTTTTAATAACTAACTAATTTTTTTATTTTATTATTTTTATTTTATTTTTTTTGTGAAATGTTCTGCAGGATTCACCCATATATCTCACTATACCAGCTAATTGCTGTTATGCTAAATATCATGTGTGATTCTCCGGCATTCCTTTGCTTATTTGCCTGGTGCACAGAATGTTACTTCATATTTTTTGAAAGAAGATCTCTGACAAGTTTCATTGCTGATTGACAACTCTCTATGTCTGAATAAATCAGCCATATTCAAGATGTCTTATATATTTTGACTGACATGCCATCACAGGTGGTTAAAAAAGGAAGATTTTCAGTGTCTGATGGCAGTATGTAGATCACTGTGTGTTACGTGCCGCCCCCCACCACCCTCTGCCTTTTTCCTTCCACATCATGACGCTGCATCAAAAAGGGATGTGTTCATATTAACATTAACGAGATGCCCAAGATATTCAATGCATGAACAAGTACGGTTCATGTCTGGAGCGCCTCACTGCTGTGTTGTGTGTTTTTTTTTTTTTAAATTCTATTACTGTCGGGTACAGCTTTTCCATACGTCAGCTTAAATATGACTCACTTTGACAGCGTGCCGTAGCGAAAATGGAGAAGTCATTACAGCACAAAGCGGTTGATGAAAACGGGGTATAATGTGTGTGTGATTTGAGTTTGTAGATATGGTGCACTGGGCTTGCAATGCTGTTGTACGTTGGGAGTAAAGGAGGCTTGGAGCTGACCTCGGGCAGCCTTTGGAAATTCAGGGGCTGAACAGTTCAGCTCACAGTGAAATTGGCCAGCTCGCTTCAGACCCCCCAGGCCTGCCCCAGTAGAACCTCCATTAAACAATGTGTCCGTTGTCAACCGTTAGCCATGCGGCCCTCGTATTGGCTTAACCGGTAAGAACAGTGGGGTGGCTGAAGCTGTAGGGTTGTTGTTCTCTCTGGCATTCAGTACGCCGGATGATTTTTTAAGTCTTGTCAGTTCTGTTGTTGAGATTATTGCCGCAGTTAGCTTTATTGCTGGCTGGAGGGCTTGTTCTGGCAGATGTGGTTCGCTAAATGTCATGCTGACCGATCTGGACTGTCTAAATTGATGTCTAGACTGCTTGCAAAGTATTAAATTGGCCATTACAACTGGCCATTGCACAATTTGTGCCCACAGAATTCTACGGAAAGCTCAGCGGATATCCACAGAAATTTAACGGCCATCCGTCACAAACTGCTGCGCTTCTTCCACCCCTTGTGTTTTTATTTTGGGTAATCTGATACTACCTTTAAGGTATAATAAGAAGGTATCATTTTGTTTTTGCTGATTTTCGTTTAGGAAGAAATGTACAGATTCTGTGTGGGTTTAGCCATGACAGTATTTGCTTTTTCTCCCGGTCTCTTCTGCTCTGTCTGTTTCTCAGCTGCTGTAATGAGAGGAGAGAATGGAGTTCTTGAGAATGTGCAGAGGGTCTGTAAAGCTCTGAGGTTCAGGAGAACAGGCCAGTACTGTATGATGGTAGAATGGCTGGATCTGAGGATTAATTTGAGATTAGACCGGAGCCAAGATCAGGAAGACCTGGAATAAAGCTGTACCACATGCATGAGACAGGCCAGCCTATGAGAGAGCTGCGATTTATTACAATAATTCATAGGAAGCATGTCTCTAAACTAGTGGTATAAATCCAAAAGTAGTTGTGTTTCCATTACTCTTCAAATTGCGCAAACTGAAACTAAGAAATGAAAATATGCCCAGTGGAAACGTCAGTTTTGCAAATACTCCCATATATTGCAAAAAAAGTTTTTCACGCTCTCATGAGGTGGTTTTTCAGGCAATTCGAAAAAGGAATATTGCGCAAAACTACAATGGAAACAGTTTAAAAAAAAAAAAAAAGATCATGTGACTTTACGTAAAAGTCACATGATCATTCTGTAATGTACTATAACCTCCAAGAAACATGGCCGCTACCAAGTATAAGGGGCTTTCCTTGCCATTAATGTGTTAACTTTGTTAAGTAGCATAAAACAACAATAATGATAATAATTATTATATTATTATTATTACTACTACTTTTTAAAAATTTGGATAAAAGCTATGAATATATTATATCATTGTATAATACTTGAATAACACTTTACAGTTATGCATTTAGAAAATAATTATTTATTTCTAAATAAAAATAATAATAAGAAATTCTATTATTATAGAAAATTATAGATAGTTATAAAACTATATAATTAAATGTATCAATAAAATATATCAATATATTATTATTATTATTATAATTATTACTACTACTACTACTACTACTACTACTATTTCATACTGCATTGCTAAGCGCAATGCTTGAATTAAACCCTAGTCATTTTCATTTGAAACTGAAGAAAATATTATTGGTATTATATATATTACAGTATTACCATAGTGCAGTCCTCACATTTAAATAATATTGTGGCACTGGCAGTATTTGGAGGCTTGGTTACTTATACAGCACTGCAATGTTACTCTGAAATTTGGTGTTGGTTAACTGACAGTTATGATATGCTGCATTGTAATAGTGTAAAAATATAATATGCTGTTTACCCAAGGTAAAAATCCAACTCAACACCCCCATAACAGACGTAGACCTTCAGTATAACAGCACACCATAGGTTCACAACCCTTCTGCCTCCACTCAAAGGAATGAGTCAGAGAAAGCAAGTGAAAAACACAGCTTTTCTCTAAATATTTCATATCTTTTGCTTTCTGTACTGTCCTCACTGGCACATTGTCTCTGCACGCTTACCTGCCGCTCCGCATTGGTGAGGCTGAGTGGGCCAGGCTGTGTTTAAAAGTACACAGAAGCTGTCACTAAGTTTTTTGCCTTTGTACTTGCACATATTTGCTTGTGTGCAGCGTCCCCCCGGTGTGCTGTGTCCTTGTACCTGCGAGGGGATGAGACAAAGCTTGTCTTTCACATAGAGTGATGCACAGAGGATCTGGAGCACATGGCTTTGAATGGGCTGGAATGAGAGAGAGGAAATGAGGTGACCCGTTGCCCTCATGAGTTTGTTCACTGGCCCACAACTCCTGAATCGCGATGAATATATAACGTCTGTTCACTGACTGTCTTGTTCTGCCTAGTGTTTTTTTACGGTTTTACAATGTTATGCAACCAGACATGAGCAATCAAGCAATGAGAAATTTGGCTGTCCATACATTATGAAACCACATGATGTGACATAATTAGGGATGCACAGTATCAGTTATCAGACTATAATCTGTTTTTTACTCAGTTTAGTTACTATTACTTATTACTATTAACTAGTTGCTTATTAGCATGCATATTATAAACATATTAGCTGTTTACTAAAGCACATTTCTGCATGACCATATTCTACATCCCTAATCCCACCCAAAACCTAAACCTAACAACTACCTTACTAATTATTAATAAACAGCAAATTAGGCAAAAGTCGTAGTTAATGGTTTGTTAATAGTCAGAATTGGACCTTAAAATAAAGTGCGACACTACTCTTTAGCAAATCACAAAATTAATATCCATTTTTATACTGTACATGGATGAATAGAATTTTGTGATGCCTAAATTTAATTACTAATTGTTGTAGCAGTTATTTTAAAACAATTGATTTCAGTTTTTAGTGTGTTATTTTTAATTTATTTTGACTAAATAGCATAGAATTGTAATATAAGTCATTTATTGGTTATGGTCATAGCATAAAAATAATGATTACTTTATCGCATTGATCAGAATTTGAATATCAGTGCATTCCTAAACACAGTCACAGCAATTCAGGAGATGATGTTTAATGTACAATTATGTGGAGCAAAATTTTAGACCACTCAGGTTTCAGGCAAGGCGGGGCTACGCAGTGCAACTCCACAAAAATAAAAAATGACCAACAAAATGACTAAATTTGGTTAGGACACTTTTAATAATAAATAACAAGAAATTATTACATGATGTGTAAGGAGCATTGTGGGGTCATTGCATTTTCATTGTACCCTGTAAAAAATGATAGTAAAAATTTTAAAAATGTCACAGTAAAAACCTGTTTATTGTTTATTACTATATATGGTCAAAAACTATAATGGATCTAAGGGGAAATTTAATGTAATTTTAAAGTAAAATACTATTAAATATACAGTTTTTGGAAGTGCAAAAAAAAAAAAAAAAAAAAAATCATCATATAATTTACTAGGAGAAACCATAAATTGACAATTCCCTGTGTGTTACCATGATTCCCTCTGGTTCTTCTTTATTTCAACTTTAATTCATCATGTAGCTTTCTCTTTACAATGTGTATTTTTATGGTGGTTGTCAGTATTTTATAAAGGTAAAAAAAAACAGGTTTAAGTACTTTGGTATATTAATATTATATCCATATACATTTTTATGTAAATTTAAGTTCATTTATGTTGATTTATGTTAATTTTTATGGTAATTTCAGTTAAAGAAATGCATGCTTCACGTGGAATGTCTCGTGCATGTTTAAAAATATGATTTTAAAGTATTATTTAACAGCTGTTACAACCAAAACAATGCCAAACCCTAATTAAATTATAGAATTGCTCCCATCACACAGCTCTGTATTGTAAGGCTGGGGAAAACTGCCAGGTGGCCCTTTTTGAGTGGGCGGGTTTTAATCAATTTGTGAAAGGCCAAGAGCAATCTTACTGAGGAGAATGAGGCAGTGCCTCCTACATAGAAGGTCAGCAGAAAAGAAAAAAAAAGAAAGAAAGAGCTGAATGTATTTCTCAGGCAACTTCGCATCAGCAATTGCTTCCATAAAATCGCCCTCGCTCTATTGTTTGTGGGGCAGATTAAAGAGACAGTTACATCGAGCGCGAGACGACCCAGAAACTGACCCACTATGGTACTCAGCTCGCCCTCAGCCTTCACAGAGTTGTTTTGATTTACTGTACGCTTCATTATAAAATACTTCAGTGTTTTACCCGCTGGAGGGATTTGTTGGTGAATGGCTTGGGCCGCGGAGCAGCCTAGATGGACGTCAGCTGTTCACATTTAATTAACAACCTTGTACGTTTGTCATAACTGCCATTTTTACAAAACTCATTACAAGAAGACTGACACTTGCTCTATTAATGCTCTCTCGCTTTTGCTTGCTGTCACTTTGTTGCCATCTCACCTCATCCAGTATATGTGTACTTGTCTCTTTATATATAGAAGTAGCGTATGCTATTGGGAATTATATGTTGGAGCCACATTGTCAAGTTGCTACAACACACAGCAAAACATTATCCAAAATTCATTAAAATCAGTAGCTGGGCTCTTTGTCAGAGCTGTGGTGAATGGGTGTGCTCATGAGAGATAAGTGAGCTTGATGAAGTGTATGCTACCTGCTGAGCTGCTCTTGGCCCTGGACCAGCAGCCTCTTGTTTTTCTGCAGGGATCTGTAGGTGAAGTTAGAAGAGACAGCTGTGTATTGGGCTCCTGAACTCTTTCTCGTGCGCTCTCTGTCTCTTTGTATTTTTTTTTACTGCCCTCCATGAGCTCCTCTCAGACAGGGTGAGTACAAATCTTCTCAGCTTGGCTTAATCCAGCACTGTTGACAGTCAGAGTAAATAATAAAAAATATGTTCAAGCCCAGCATCTATCCGTCTGTCTGTCTGTCTGTCTGTCTGTCTGTCTGTCTGTCTGTCTATCTATCTATCTATCTATCTGTTTTTTGCTCTATTGTTCATTGCCATGTTTTTCATTCATTTGTTAATTAATTTGTCTGTCGTTTGCTCCATTGTTCGTTTGTTTGATTTCTCTGTCGTTCATTCGTTTGATTTCTCTCTATTGTTCGTTTGTACTATTTCTCTCCTTATTTGTTCTATTTCTCTCCTTATTTGTTCTATTTCTCTCCTTATTGTTCAATCATTCTCTCTCTATCATTCTGTCTTTCTATTTCTCATATTATTTATGGTTAAACATACTTTTTCATTAGAATTTATTAATTTATGGACTTGGAGCCTTTGTCCCATAAACATCAGTGGAGTTCTATGAGTTGTGCATCCACAGGATTTCATGCGTATATTCCCTGTGTTTATTTTACAAACACATATCCAATAATTATATAAGGTATTGATTGCACCTTAAATGTCATTTTTTTTAAATTAAATTTTAGTGGAAGGCTTTTTTTTGTGAGCATGTTTCTCTTTAACTCCTGATCTTAACTTCTCCATCTCCTCCTCTCTTGACTTCTTCACCTCTCTTCTCTAGCCTTGAAATGCAAGCATCTGGAGCAGCAGACAATTTGGGGTGGTATTAGCAGTTCCCTGGCCCTTGGCCTAGCCTCGCTGGCCTTAAGCTTGTGTAGTCCAGGCAGTATTGGTTCCTTCTCGAGCCCTGCCTCTGCACCCTACACAACCATTTCACCCTCTGACCCCACTCAGAGTGGAGGATTATCACAGTGCGTGGGGGGAATATGAGAGCGAGCTGCTGACCTTGTGTGCAAAACTTTTTACGCTCCGTATTGTGGCTTGCACTCGAATGCGGACTTGCATTTCACACTTGTACGCCTGTTTTTTGTTTTTTTTTAAAGCCTGAAAAGCAGTTAATATTCTGAAGGCCAACAGCTGCCAGAGATGCGGATTAGAGGTTCTTTGTTGAGCTGTAGTTTATCCCATCCTGACAGTGGTCCAGTCCCATGGAGCTCTATCCCTGCTGTGGTGCACACTGTGTTTTCTAACAATGGACAGTAGATATGTCTAACACAAGGGGTTTAGGCTGTAGATAAACCACAAGATTTCCGAGTAGCTTGATGGTTTAAGCTAGGATGAGACTTTAATACAGCAGCACACCCTTTTCTCTCTTCTTCAGCTCTAAAAGCACTTCATAATGAAAGAGAAAAGCGTGCAACGCTTAGCGTGCCATCGCTGTCCTCATAATGTCGTTTAAATTAATGGCTTCCTGCTGAATTAAGGTAGCAATGTCAAGAGGCTCCAAACATTGCAGGTTAGTATGTATACCAGTTAGCCAGACAGCGTCCAGGGTATTTTATGTTTAAATAAATCTCAGACCCTCTCACCTCAGGCTGTTGCCCAGCCGTAAATGAAAGATTGGAGAAATACTGCTCCTGCAAAAAGCAAGTCAATTCATGACAATGCCAAGTTATTTTTTTTTTTTTTTTTTTAAAAACTATTAAAAAAGGCTTAATATCTACTGGCAAAAAATAATATTATATATATATATATATATATATATATATATATATATATATATATATATATATATATATATATATATATAAAACAAAACAAAACAATATATAATAATTAGTGCTGTCAAATGATTAATCATGATTAATTGCATCCAAAATAAAGGTTTTTGTTTACATAATATACTATGTATGTATACTGTGTATATTTATTATGTATATATAAATACAGACACATACAGTATATATTTTGAAAATATCTACAGGTATAAATTTTTATTCATATAATTTAATATAATTTATATGTAGTGCTGTCAAATGATTAATCGCAATTAATCGCATCCAAAATAAAAGTTTTTCTTTACATAATATACATGTGTGTACTGTACTTTATTATGTATATATAAATACATACACATACAGCATATATTTTGAAAATACTTACATGTATTTACCTGTATATATTTATATTCATATAATTTATATAATATATAAATATATTTAATATATATATGTAACATATTTTTCTTAAATATATACATGCATGTGTGTGTATTTATATATACATGATAAATATACACAGTACACACACATATATTATGTAAACAAAAACTTTTATTTTGGATACGATTAATCATTTGACAGCACTATTTATATTATATAAGTATATTTAATATATATACGTAACATATTTTTCTTAAATATATACATGCATGTGTGTGTATTTATATATACATAATAAATATACACAGTACGCGCACATATTATGTGAACCAAAACGTTTATTTTGAATGCGATTAATCACGATTAATTGTTTGACAGCACTATAATATTAATATATCAAATATTTTTAAAAATATTATAAATATATTTAAATATTGTTTGTGATCAGATGTATTCTTTTATTCATATTTTGATTTATATCTTACTTACAAACATATAGCTACTTCCGAATGACTGTTAATGTACAAAGATGCTTTTTTTTTCATTCCAGATGGTGAAGTTATGGCATCTAAATGGTTAAAACTTTGACTCCCCCCCCGACAAAAAAAAGAGGATTATTTGGAAAGTGACACACTGATATTACAAAAGATGCTCTTTCTTGTAGAGGGGATCGCCATTATGCAGTTCATGAGAGTCAAATGCAGCGATGCCCATGTTCCCGAGCGAGAGCATCATCATAATAGAACAATGGAAAAGGCTCGATGAAACTAATGAACTGAGGGTCTGCGTTATTGTCTGGCACATCGTATCCTCTTGTGAACTGTAGCTAAGAATGCTTCTGTAATATCAGCAGTTTCTCACAACTAGCGCCCGTGCCTGACCTTTAAGCTGGAGCTGAGCGGCTGTTAATTCCATCGGTGTGTCAGAGAGCCAGAGGAGCTGGCCACAAAGAGGAAGTTAACCTGAGGCCCAGAGAGCACTGACTCCATTATTTTAGCAATTACCAGGAGCTGTTAATTTAAAAAAGGACGGGATTCAGCTGTGATTAGATTCTGTCCACAGCGTCTGAGGGCTGCTGCCTCTGGCTCCATACGTAGTAGGGCTGTCGCGATTATTTGATCTAATCACGATTATTTGCGATAGCCGCAATTATTGTGCACTTTAAATTCCAGCTGCATACTGGCATCCAAATAAGGGAATTTTAAGAGCTCCAAATGAAATTGGATGCATGAAGAAAGTTAAAACAGCTCCAAAGCAACTGATGTGAATGCAAAAGTATAAAGCAAGCCTTTAATATGAATAGTGATTGCATGGCAGTTAAATTTGTTAAGTAGTGGCAAATATTTTGCACCATTAAAGGCTGCCTTAAAATGAAGTTTCATGTGTATCAATACACAGTTTCATTACACACACACACACACACACACACACATACCTGTACATATATTGTAATTTTACATATACAGTGCACAGCATAAATGAGTACACCCCCTCTGAATAAATATAAAAGATGTATTTTCTTAATGATCACTAATATAATTCATGGAAAGATGGTAAAATTGAAATGTATTAAACATATACTTAATAAAAACAACAAAATATATGCCAATATTTTCTGTAAAATAAGTAAATTAGCCAATTTTGTTTAAATGAAAGATTGCAGAATTGAGTACACTCTAGATTTAATTCAGCAAATGTATAATATTCTAGTACTTAGTATGTCCTCCAGAACTTTAAGTATACTGCTCTGAACCTTCTTGGCACTGAGTGTACAAGTTCATGACAAATTTTCACATCTGTCCTGTTTAACACCTGGAGGACGACCTCCTTAAATGCTCTGGTCTTTAATGGGGAGTTTTGCTCAGCTCGTCTCTACAGAATCCCCCACAGCTGCTCAAGAGCGTTAAGATTGAGTGAAATACATGTCCACTGAAGGATTTTCTCCTTGGGAGAATGAATATCTTCATTATCATGCTGAAAGAATGGCCAATAATGTGGGGAATGAGGGGAGGGTAGCATCTTCTGTTTCAAGTTTTTGTATAACATCACACAGTGGTGTGTAAATTCATGACAGCATTGATAAAGCACAACTCCCTCACACCTTCAGCACTCATTCATCCCTATATAAAAGCTTTACTACCACTGAACATCACTATGGGTACCAAGCACTTCTCACTGTACTCCTCCTCTAGCAACACCACAACATTTTGGATGCTTTTGGATCCGAAATGATTAACTTGGTCTCTTGAGACCAGAGTATGGATTCCCAGAAGTCTCTATTTTGTAAATATGGGCCTTGGAAGAGGTTAAATTAAATAAAAGTTTTTTTGCTTTGGCTGCAGTAGGTAATTCTAGTGGTGACAACAACCATGCATGTCACTTCTGCTGGTTGCGTCATACTCTGTGAGATAAAGTGCCACTCTTTTCATAGATTTTGCCGGCTCTGAGACACTTGCTTGTTATTTCTCCTGCTCTTTTTCTAGCAAACATTCACTCATCACTAAATGAAAACTTAAAGTGAAGACCTGATTATTTCAGGAGCCTTGTCACAAGTCCATTGTTCTTGAATGTTGGTGC
Organism: Spinibarbus caldwelli; assembly: GCA_039654775.1. Lineage (NCBI taxonomy): Eukaryota > Metazoa > Chordata > Actinopteri > Cypriniformes > Cyprinidae > Spinibarbus > Spinibarbus caldwelli. The sequence continues at coordinate 14,805,514 of CM077252.1, read as the reverse complement.
TACTTCTGCTACATTTTCACACTTAAAACAATAATTTGGTATTCCTCTTCTAACATTGTCCTCTTTTATGCTAAGAAATAAGTCACCTGGCAGTTCTCTCCCAAGTGGTTCCACTGCTGCCAGCATTAAGTCTGAGTATGATTCAGTGGGCTATATAACACTTTTAATTGTCAGGTAATTACTTGTCTTTAAAAGTTTGGTTCAATATACTTACCTGTTGATCAAAAATAGCCTTGAACCTATACACTTTTTTTTTTTTTTTTTTAGTTTTATTTAGTAACTTTCAGGAGGGTGTACTCATTTTTGCAACACAACATTTTATCACTTTGATAAGAAAATCTTATTTTGCAGAATAATTTTGACATTCTTCTTTGGTAATTGATCAAGCAGGCTGGATGGAATATTATATCTTCAAAAAACCCTAACATTTAGTCTAAGTAAAGAGTAATTGCTGAATTTAAGTTTTAGAGGGGGTATACTCGTTTATGCTGTGCACTGTATATAAAATACATATATAATGTAATTTTCTAATTACACAATAAAAGGAAGAAAAAGAAATAAAATCATTTTAGTAATAAACATTTAGCATCCAAATTCTGTCAATTTAAATAACTTATTCCTAAGGTGCATGTGTATTAAGCTTACACTTTAAGTGACATGAAGAAAAGAGATCATTAAATAATATTTAAAGTACATTTAACCTTCAGCCAAAATTTTGTAACAACACTCTCGTCCGGAAGTTATAACTTTTTAAACACAAACCCACAAGCATTCTTCTCAACTCTCAAACAGGTCCAGCTTTTCTTTGGTCTTTCCAATGGCTGATTGTGGAGTCCATCTTGCAGTGTTTACCATGTGACTCTGCTCTTGTTTACAGAGGTTGTAATAATAGCATAATGAAAACGGCTTGAGTCTCCATAAGTATGAAATACACAGGCAGGATTTTTTATATTAAAACAAGTGTGAATTTCCTTCCTGCCACTGGCCTATAAATATATAGTCCCCAGAGAATTCCATATGCAAAGCATAGAACAGGTATTTTGTCAAGGCTGGCATAGAAGCATCTGCAAATTGGACATGGGAAAGCATGCGAGTCTAGGAGTGCTGATGAAGGCGTGGAATTCTTCATGCTTTCCAGACTTTGCTGGATAAGAATAAATATGAATCTACGGCAATATCTATGAAAAGAACGTTTTGTACAGATTGCGGTTTCCACATCTATTATCTACACAGTCTTCAAGATTTTCAAAGTCGAAGCTCATCAGAACGCAAGCTTTCAGTCCCTTTATAATACAAACTTGCTTCATGTGGGCACCTTTGATGCTGTGCTTTTCTGAATACTCATGTGATTTTGACGGAAGCTGCTAGCATAAAATAATCATAGTGTGTAAAACTCTATTTGTAGGTGAAATGCATGTAAACCTGTCTGGAAATGAGTAATTTGCAGAATAAGTTCGACATAACTGCTCTGTCTGTAGATTTGTAGAGTATATTCAGTTCAATGAAATATGGGATGCTTGTTAAGAATGACTTGTTAAGAAAGAGAATTAGCCTGTTTAACATAAAAACATTATGACACCTATGTTTATCTCAAGGGAGATGTTTTCTGACGGTGCTGGTTCGTCTGAGGGATGAAGGCCAAGTTGTCTTTGTATTTCATGCTACATTTCTTGTCATCTGGCACACGGCACATTTAACCCTCAGCTCAGTGCTGAAGGGAGGACGGAGCGGAATAATGGCTGTTTTTACACACTTGCATCCAAACGGCAATTAGCCTGCATTTCACGCCACATTGGTGCCGTGCTTATATGAGGATGGAGGGCTCTGCGAACATGTACTCCACCCAGATCGGGGGGACAAACAGCTCCATCAATTCCCCATTACAAAATGCTACTCGTATCGCTTTCTTTTCATCTGTTACACCTAACAAGGAAATGGAGGGGAAGCCCTCGCTGTAGTCTGCTGTAATGTTTTCTTTCATATGGTCTGATACTCTCTCAGAAATCATTTGCTGTTGTTTTGTTGTCCTATTCTGTACAATTTTTTCTAGTTGTAAACTCACCTCTTGTATTATACTCAACTGAGTTGTTTTTTATTTTATTTTTAGTGTCATGCAAGATCATATCCCCCAGCAGAAGCATATGCTCTGCTCTTTATCAAAAACATTTTACCTTGTTCTAGCCAATCAAAAACACAGCCTTTCTTAAACAGTAGTGTTATGTAAAGCTAACCAATGGCAAATTAAAGACCTAAAGAAAGGAAAATGGTTAATTTGACTATTTTTGGCTTTCATGTAATAATGTGATATGTAGTATGTAATTCAAAATACTAAGCTAGGCTAAGATATTAGCTTGCTAAATGAAGACTAACTGAAAACACAAGCAAAGGCATTTAGTTTGACCTTTATTTTTGCTTTGGAAATGTAATGTGATAAGATTTTTAATGGGCTAAGCTAGCTCAGTAATGAAGGCTGACTGAAAACAAATTAAAACACAAACAAAGGTAAATGTTAAATTTAACCATTTGTAGCTAAAGCTAGGCTAAGCTGAAGGCTAAAAAACACAAAAAGACTGTTTATTTTGACCATTTTAGTTTCAGTATTATAATGGGACATGTAACATGTAATTTAAAGAGCTAAGATACACTAAGCTGTTAGCTGCTTAACTAAAAACACAAAAAAGGAAATGTTTAATTTGACCATTTTTATCTGTAGTGATATTACCAAAGACAAGGGTAAACCTTACGGAAATTAACCATGGTTTTACCACAAATATAACCAAAAAAACATGGTATAGTTAAACCGCGGTAACCACAAATTAACTATGGTTTTGCCACACTAACCATAGTTTTATCATGGTATTTGTAATAAAACTGGTTATACAAGTGATAATCAATACAACACAAAAAAAACAAAACAAAAAAAAAACAACATACTACACTTTTACTACAGTAAAACCATGGTTAATTTTCATAAGGGAAGCTATTAGCTTGCTAACTGAAAAACATGAAGAAAGATAAGTGTTTATTTTGAGCATTTTTAAACTGATGATTACAAATAAATGCACCGTAAAGTGTTTTTCTAATGAGCCACTAAATAGACTACCCGAACTAGCTGTCTCAGCCAAAGGAATGGCTTTGTTGAAGCGGGAAGATAGCAGTCTAGTGGAGGATAGGATCTTGCATGACACGGCTACCTTAATGTAATCAATACAGTGTCAACTCTCCATGGCTTTTAAATCCTGGTTATTATTTATCAGCCTTAGAACAAGTGTCATTCGAATCGACTGTCCTTTCAGATTTAGATGAGAGTAATTGGAGGAAAAGGTCCCAAGAAACAGATCAGGTCTTATCAAAGTGAGCCGGGCTTTGCATACAGGCTCTGTGGCACCTGTGCTGGCTCAATGACTTTCAAGGTAAAGCTGACTCTTGATCTTCATTTGCAGTGCCGGCCCCACTGTTGAAAGATCAAGTTGGCCATTAGATCAAAGCGGCTGGTTTCTGAGCAGCTGTGCATTGGGAGACTGGAAAGCGGAGGACAGTCTGAGGGAGGGCAGAGAGACTGACATAGAAATGACTTCTTTGTATAACCCAACTCTTTGAACTGGAGCTTTACCCACAGCATTGATCAAACGGAGGCGGTATGGTGCTCCGTGATCATACGCAATCTATTACAGTGCCATTTGAGCATCAGGAACACGAGACGGGTTGCCACTCAAGCTTGCAGACTGGACCACTCAGGATTTCTGTTCCCCAGACTCAAAAGCATCTGAATTATTTACTGTAGATCATGGAACTGCTTATGGCTACAATTTAATGTATGAGGTGTGAAGTGATGGTGCTGAATATATGAGACAGCTGACAGATTCATGGCAGCACCTGAGGTGCAGAGCAAACCTGTCAACTGCAGCAATCAGCCAGTGCTCAACATTCCTGCGAGGATCTTAAGTGATGGTGGTCCTCCGCAGGCTGCCCCCTCATGGCCTTCCTGTGACACTGCCACTCTACAGGGACCTCATTTAATGTCGGTCATTTATTGTGTGCTTGGCATGGATTTTAGACCTCTGAGCAGAGCTGTGGCCCCTTAGGTGTGCTACAGAAAAGCTGTATGTTCACAGGCTCCTTTATGTAAACAACACTGCTTCATAGGGAACTTACAGTTACAGTAATACGATCCTGTGATGTTATCCTGTTGATCTTAATCTAACTCTTTTCTACAATGTCCTTATTTGTATATCTGTATAGTTTTTTATATTTTAAACTGTATTTATTTGCATTCTACGTCTACTGTTAGTGTTTTATTGTTAACTGTATGCACCATGGGTCTGAGAGTCACGCAATTTCAATTCTCTGTATGTATGTGCTGTACATGTGGCAGAATTGACAATAAAGCAGACTTTGACTTTGACTTTGACTTAACTACTATATACTGTAGGTGAAATGATCCGGTTTTTCTGGTTCTGTTTTAGATATCTTGCTTTCAAATTCAGCTAATAAATGACCAAAAAGTGATATGTGTGGGTTGAAACAACCCACTTGAAAATGGATGTGGTGGTCTATAGATTTTCAGCCAGATGGATTTTCAGGACAAACTCAGGATTTGACACAAATTATAATAATTAACAGACCTGGTCATCTGCTTTTAGAATATTGATTATATAATGGGACATGATTTTGCCAGCAGAGTGATACATGTGGATAAAAACATGCACAATTTATTTATTTATTTATTATCATTTATTTATTTATTTATTTTTTGTTAAATACATTTTCGGAGTACTACCATTCAAAAGTTTAGGGTGAATAAGATTTTTTTATAAAAGAAATTAATACTTTTATTCAGCTAGGATGCACTAAACTGATCAAAAGTGACAGAAAAAAAGTGAGACATTTATGTTACAACAATAATTTCTTTTAAAATTTCTATTCATCAAAGAATCTGGTAAGAAATGGGTGATGGCTTGCTCCGAAATATTAAGCAGCACAACTGTTTTCAGCTTTAAAAACATAAGATACGTGATTTGAGCTCCAAATTATCATATTAAAATGATTTCTGAAGGATCATGTGACACTGAAGACTGGAGTAATGATGTTGAAAATTCAACTTTGACATCACAGGAAAAAAATTACATTTTAAAATATATTAAAATAGTGCTATATTATAGAAATATATTTTAAATGTGTGAGACTTCTTTCATGCAGAAACACAAAAAACCTAAAATCTTGAACAGTAGTGTATATACAGTACAGCATATATATATATATATATATATATATATATATATATATATATATATATATACATATCACAACCTCTTGTACATTATTGCTTAATTAAATCGTATTATGTTTTGATCTCATGTTTAAAGCTTTGACTAGGTCAAGGATTATATCTGCAATATCTGAAATTACAGTTTATCTGTGATATATATTTCTGTAATGATATTTTTGTGCTGCCTTCCACTAATCCAGTCATCATATATGGTATGATTTAAGTAATTTATCTGATTCCTTAAGCTTGCAATTAAAATGGAAAAATAACCATATGCTGGAAGGAAATTAATTCAAATTAATTCACGTAAATGGATGCACTCAAGCTATATATAATGAATGGGAATGTAATTACATGGCATCATTCTGTTTAGACTTATAAATCTAAAACACTGTCAGTGAAATGTATAATTAAAAGGTCATTATTCTGCCTGTCCACACACTACTATGTCAACACTTCCATGACTCATAACTCTTTGGCTTCGTTGGATGAAATTCTGCAACTGACCTCAAAGATTTTTGTTTTTGATAAAACATCCCAACAATCTAATTAGGCACTATTGTGCACAATTTGAATCTAAACAAGAAATAGGAAATATACAGCAGACATAGCATCCATCTTTGCTGATTTTGGCACATAGTGTATATAAATTTTATATTTTAACAGCAGTTCAACCGTATCTGATAGCATTTGTTTTAACCTACTTTAGTTACTACAAACTGTGTATCCAGATACTTCCTGTCAATGCTATAGTCTTAGACAGTAGCATCCTAGAGCTCATTCAATCTACCGCGGCTGAATGGACTGTGTTGACTGCGCTCTCAGGAGTAAAGTAAAACACACTCTTGAGGAGAAAAAAGGGGCACATACGTAATCTTATTTTGGCAGAATGATTGCCGCAGATCGCTGAGCATAGCGAAGAGCTGCTAGCGCAGCGCGATTGTGCTAATGTAGCAGGTTAATGTAGCATCACTTCTTTGCATAATATGTTTTTACTGCCCTTTTCTCCTCTCCGCTTTAGTGTTCAATGCAGTGTTCAGTTCAGCGTGTTTGGAGAAGACCACAACAAAACTGGAACGCTAACGTCTAATAACCCCTTTATCACTCGGAGAGGGCGGCAGTCTGGCTGATTGAAGTCAAGGTGCCCGTCTTTGCAAACAAGGGAGCTGGGCTTTTACCTCGCACTTTATCTATAATAGGAAAACCTTTTTAGAGGAAGTGAGAGATGGAGATAAAATTGCCTTTGTAATTCAATTAATGGGGAAAAATTGAGAATTCAATTCACTCAGGTCAAGCTCGCTGACCACAGAAAATGATTGCTTATCGATTTACACTTTTTATGTAAATGTAAATATGATATTGTGCAAGCGGATGTAGAAAACAGGTTTGTGGGAAACTGAGGTATTATTAAACATGCTTGTCCTCGGTATATGAATTTACATCTAATGGATGTCAGTGGTTTTGTCCTTTGTAGTAAGAACAGAGCATTTGTCTTTGCCTGATTCTTAATATAGCAGCGTACAGCATGATTACTATGGAAGCATTTGTGTAGCTAAATTCAATTTGAAATGTAATATGCAAAATGGCAATGCAATATGTAAAATGGCTATGTATTTCTGTATTTAAATTTACATTTTCCCATTCATATGTGCAACATTTAGTGCAAAATGAAAATGAAAATTCAATGATATCATTTAAATTTGCCATTTTCTACACTAGTTTTAATATGCAAATTAAAAATATATTTTGAAGCTTTATAAGTTGCAAAATTAAAATGAAACTGTATTACCCAAATTGGTTAGATATGTTTAACATGTCCAAGCAAAAACTGTAGCAAAATTGTCATTTAAATGCTGTTTTTCCTAAATGCATTTAGACTTACCGTGCATTCACACCGCAGGCGGCGAGAGCGTCAAAGTGGCCGGAAGTCATTCATTTTCAGTGTGAGCCAACGGCGAGCAGCGGCGCGGCGCGTCTTGGACGATGAGAGCGTCGAAGAGAGTTGAAATCAGGTCAACTTTATGGTAATGAGCTATGACACGGTTCGACGGCAACCAATCGGAATGTAGAAGTCCACCATTTGAGAGGATTCCAGAGAACGCAGCCCTGTAAACTATGGTTCCGACCACATTAGTTCCCATGCATTTTTGCACTAGAACGCTTTGTTTTTCAGCGGGAATGCTATTAATTTCCTCAAAACAACATCGATTTGACCAATTACATTGAGGCTACACTTCAACCAGGACAGTTTGTAATGTAGGCTGCACACAAATTAATGTTAATATTCATTAAAGACCAAGGCTAGTAAACATCTCCGATAAACTGCATGTTGAAATTAACCATGAACACAAAAGTCACACCACACAAATGGCTTTTAATTGGTTTATTTCGTTAGCAAACATGTAACTATAATTGTTAAGTTCTTTCCATCGATCAATTTCTTACTTTCACATTTAAAATATTTAATGAGGTTAACTTATACCTACTTGTGATCAGTCTGCACAAGATCAACAAGCTTGTTTGCTTTGCGGCTCCTTTAAATACAAGACAATCATTCGATCTACGTCAGAGTGTCCATGAATCTTTCTACAGCGTTGCTGGCAGGGCGGCCAGGGCGAATTTTGATGCTCTCACCGGCGGCGGTGTGAACGCACAGTTAGCGGTAGGACACTTGGGATTGCATTTTCATCGTGATACCGCGTTATAATTGTAGCAAAATGCAATGAGAGTTTTAAAATGCATTCTGAGCCAAAGGTGCAGCAAAATGGTGATTTAAATGTCTTTGATTTTTCTTAAATGCATTGACACTTACGTATATGACGTTTCAATTGAATTTTCATTAAATACCCCGTGATGAATATAGTTTAAGTCACTGTGGATTTGAAAATGCATTCCGAGCTGAGCACGCCCCCTACCTGTCAATCATTACATCAAGGCGGGGCTCGGCAACAGGGCACACGATAGGTCAATATTCACCGTTAACCAAACGCTTTTCACCTGCCTGAACATCTCTCAGTGTTTACACTCGGATTGATGCACATAAGCAAACAGACAGTGCTATTCTACACTTATTTACTACCTTACCTTATATTTTATTATTCTTTTATTTTTAATCCGTAAAATAGCGCGTGTTCCATGCCACCTGAACAGGGACGTGCAGAGAGTTCCTCAGGGGCAGTGGCTCAAATGTTAAAAAAAAAAAAGGGACAATGTGAAAAAATAAAAAATTATAGGTCAATAGTTTGGATACATTACTATTTTATATTTTTGCAATAAGTCATTTATGGTCATCAAGCCTGCATTTATTTGATCAAAATTTTAATATACTTTAAAATACATTTTATGCAATGCTGATTTATTAGCAATGTTGGAAACCAGTCATACTTTTTTCAGGATTCTTTGATGAATAAAAAGTTAAATAAGAACAACATTTATTTAAAATATAACTTTTGTAACAATATACACTACCGTTCAAAAGCTTGCAGTTAGTATTTTTTAATTTATTTTTTGTTTTTTTAAGAAATTAGTTTTTATTCAGCAAGGATTTGTTAAATTGATAGAAACAGTGATAGTAAAGATCGATATTGTTAGAAAACATCTCTATTTTGAATAAATGCTGTTCTTTTTAACTTTTTATTTATCAATGAACCCCAAAAATAAATAAAATAAATAAATAAAATAAAAATAAAAAACAAGAAATTAAGCAGCACAACTGTTTGGAACACTGATAATAAATCAGCATATTAGAATGATTTCTGAAGGACCATGCATTGAAGACTGTAGTAATGATGCTGAAAATTCAGCTTTGAATCACAGAAATAAATGATATTTTAAAGTATATTAAAATAGAAAAACATTCTTTTAAATTGTAATATTTCACAATATTACAGTTTTTCTATATTTTTGATCAGATAAATGCAGTCTTGATGAGCATAAGACACTTTCATAATGCTGCATAATTATCAAAAATGGTAATATAATAAAGTACTTTCACGTCACCATTTCGCCAACCTACACTTCACATAATAGGCCTGTAGGTGGCACTTGGGCTTCATTAACTATGATAGTTTCATGAAATAGTAAACGGTGTAGGATATCATACATAAATATAAGTGAATTGAATAGCCTACTGATTACCATTATTGCGACTTTTGTTTTGTGTAGTGCTTATGTAGTCATTCAGCATCTATTTTCTCAGCGATGTAATTTGATTTATAAAATGAGACAAACCGCAGATCCAGATCGCTGCACAAATAAGCTCGCCTGTCCCATGTCATTTTCTACCGATTTATGAATAAGAACGGAAAATGACTGCTCCACTTCACATTATTGTCCAATGAAATTTGAACTTGAGCCAGATCATGATTGCATGCAATTGCATGCAATTGATTTATGAATAAGAACGGAAAATGACTGCTCCACTTCACATTATTGTCCAATGAAATTTGAACTTGAGCCAGATCATGATTGCGTTTCAGTTGCATGCAATTGAAACGTCACTTTCACTTTTCACTTTATTGGTTGGTGTATTATACATGACAAATGGACATTGATGAATTATGTAGCCTAATATTCTAAAATATATATGGATTTTTAATTAAATCAACACACTAGCTTTGATTATTGATGGAAAATAAAAGTTTAAATATTGTTTGGTTATATTATTTTTTTTCTTCCGTCGACCCACTCACTGAAAGAACCATATATGTCTCGAGAGCCTATGGTTTCTGAACAGACTGTGGAATATCAGTCAGTCAAGCAAAACGCATGCAACCCATAGCAACGCCTCAGATTTGACAGATATGTAAAAATAAACAGGAATTTTCCAACTTTTAAGCGATTAGTTACCATTTTGTACACATTGTCATGTTAATTATAATTCAAATGCATTTTGCTTTATTGACCACAATATTATTGATATTTGTCTGAGAGGGGCACTTTTGAATAATTTTGAAAAAAGGGCAGGGGCTCGAGCCCCCAAAGTCCCTGCCCCTGAGGAACTTGCTGCATGTCCCTGTTCAGGTGCCATGGAACACAAACTATTTTACGGATTAAAAATAAAAGAGAAATAAAATATAAGGCAAGGTAGTAAATAAGTGTAGAATAGCACTGTCTGTTTGCTTATGTGCATCAATCTGAGTGTAAACAGTGAGAGATGTTGAGGCAGGTGAAAAGCGTTTGGTTAACGGTGAATATTGACCTATCGTGCGTCCTGTTGCCGAGCCCCGCCTTGATGTAATGATTGACAGGTAGGGGGTGTGCTCGGCTCGGAATGAATTTTCAAATCCACAATGACTTAAACTATATTCTTCGTGGGGTATTTAATGAAAATGCAATTGAAACATCTTATATGTAAGTGTCAATGCATTTAAGAAAAATAACAGACATTTAAATCACCATTTTGCTACCATTTTGCTGCACCTTTGTCTCAGAATGCATTTTGAAACTCTCATTGCATTTTGCTACAATTATCACGCGGTATCACAATGAAAATGCAATCCCAAGTGTCCTACCCCTAAGTCTAAATGCATTTAGGAAAAACAGCATTTAAATGATAATTTTGCTACAGTTTTTGCTTGGACATGTTAAACATATCTAATCAATTTGGGTAATACATTTTCATTTTCATTTTGCAACTTATAAAGCTTTAAAATATGTTTTTAATTTGCATATTAAAACTAGTGTAGAAAATGGCAAATTTAAATGATATCATTGAATTTTCAGTTTCATTTTGCACTAAATGTTGCACATATGAATGGGAAAATGTAAATTAAAATACAGAAATACATTGCCATTTTACATATTGCATTGCCATTTTGCATATTACATTTCAAATTGAATTTTGCTACACATATGCTTCCATAGATTACAGAGGAGAAGAGATGTGGGCAATGACATCCTCGCAGCGTATTGTTTATACCGTGTGGTGGAGAACATGGGATCCAATGAACATGCGCTCTTGAATGAGCGCATTTCATGGACGGTAAGGCCGTTGTGGTTAATTAATGAGCTTTATAAAAACATCTGCAGATTTAATCTTCGCTTACAGTGTGTATTGGAAGTTTAATGTTGTTGGCTGTTGCTAAAATGAGCCTTGTCCATTACCACAGCGGCACAAAATTGAATCCTTATGACAAGGAACGTTAATTCAATGTCAGGAATGTCAAAGGCCTCTGTTTACATCAATCATGCTATCATGAAAGCATACTCATGTTGCTCGCTAGCTAATCTATTTCTTGAGATGCCGTACGTCCACGTCTACATGTGGAAAGTCGTGTCTGTCTTGACTTTGGCTGTGTTTGGAATGGCACTCTAGCTTAGTGCTTACTAAACGGTATGAAGTATACACTGTGTTCCACCTACTGTTTTAGAAATTTTATGTAATGTGCAAAGATTAACATTACAGTAGCATACTACATTGTTCACTAAGCTGAATCACATTTCATGTTTAGTATGATAAATGTGAAATAGATTTAACAAGGAATTGTTTATCACAGATTACTTCAATAACCATTTCATAGTCCAGGTGATATGTGAAAATAATGTTCACTTTTTCATAGAAGCATGAAACTTGGTACACTTGTATAGTTTGCGGCCCTAAACATTTTCAGAAATGGAGCCATCGCAAAAACACCTCGTGGTTGCCATGGCGACCATTTTATTTTCCGCCATAACCAAATTATGTATTTTGTGTCATATCTCCTGAACCAAACATGATAACACAGAAAAGGTGATGTCTACACCTATATTTTGATGGTCAAGGATTACAATGATACCATATACAGCAACATAAATTGTTCAGGTGAAGAGTTAAATGGTGAAATCAGCAATGTGAGAAGGAAATAACATATCTGAGCATCACAGTATCACAGCATTTACAAAAGTCAATATTATGGCTATTAATTTTTTCTTTCTTTGATAATTAACTAATACTTTATTCAATACATTAAGAGATTGTTTTCTATCATAATCTCAGGTAAGTGTATATTTCCTTACCTCTCAAGAGTCAGGTAGGCGATAGTGTGTTTCCAATACATTCTTGTTCTCTCTCAACAACGCTCTAACATCACACGTAGACGGCAACGCAATCAGGTGAACAGTTAATAGTTAATTCAGTGACTTTATGAGAAGGGTTACAATGAAATCTCAGAAGATGCAGAATGAAATTTCAAACATATTTAATGTAAACCTAATTTACAATCACTCTCTGGGGCCAGAGTTGCCTATTATGTTGTCCACAAGGGGAAAGCCAGAGTCCCGCACGAGGGCGGGTACATGCAGGTGAACTGCTAATATTTGATGTAACAGGTGGAATAATATTTATGTGTAGGGTGTGGTGTGGGTGCGGGCCGGACGGTGACAAGCACGGGTGGGTTGTGGATCCAATAACCAAGACTTTTTAGACTCGGTCCAGTACACACTGAGCAGTGTAGCCAATCGCACTGCCACTGATTGACAGCTGTACTGATTATATTAAAGGGAGTGCTCTTTGCTTGCTTTCTGTATTTAATCTATTCACAATTTGAATAAAAGTTTTAAAAAAGTAGTTTTGTCTACCTCATGTAGGAGATTTAATGCAGGTGCGGATCGGGTCCCAGTTTTTATGTCAAATGGGTCGGGTATGGGATTAGATTAGTGTTGCTGTCAGCTAACGTGTCGGGTGTTCTGTTAATTACTGCGATTGTGGGAGATCATTTCACCAGCCAGGAAAGGTGAATGAAAATGCCTCTCTGTGATGTTACCACAAGGCATCACTTACTTACAGATCTCAGGCTTCTGTAGGGGATGTAGATTCGTAAGAGTGAGGAGGAAGTAGGAGGGTGCTGAGCCTGTGGCTGTTCTGTACGCAAATATCAATGTCTTGAACTTGATGCAAGCTACAACCGGCAGCCGGTGCTGGGAGATAAAGAGGTGTGAAGTGGGCCCTTTTGGGCTCATTGAAGACCAGTTGTGCCGCTGCATTCTGAAACTTTTGTCGGGTTTGAATGCACATGATGGAAGTCCAGCTAGAAGAGCATTGCAATAGTCCAGCCTAAAAATGACAAGGGCCTGGGCAAGAAGTTGTGCAGCATGCTCTGTTTGGAAGGGCCTGATCCTCCTGATGTTGTGCAATGCAAACCTGCAAGATCGAGCTGTCTTTACAATATGGTCCTTGAAGGTCAGCTGGTCACCAAAGTATAATTTTTGATACTGTACTACTGTAGCAGGATGATGAAATCACGGTGTAGAGTCGGAGTGGCAGGGAAAACGAAAAGCTCAGTCTTTGCCAGGTTGAGCTGCAGGTGATGTTCCTTCAACCATGCCAAGATGTTTGCCAGGCAGCCTGAGATCCATGCAGCTACTATTGGATCATCTGGTTGAAATGAATGATAGAGCTGTGTGTCATCAGCATAGCAATGGTAGGAGAAACCATGTGCTTGTATAATGGGTCCCAGTGATGGAGTGTATATGGTGAAGAGGAGGGGTCCAATAATTGATCCCTGAGGAAACCCTGTGACCAGCTGATGTTCATTGGATACCTCTCCTCCCCAGGAAACCCTGAAAGACCTACCTGTGAGATAAGATTCAAGCCAGTGGAGTGCAGATCCAATGATGGTAGACAGGAAAATCTGATGATTCACAGAGTCAAAAGTGACAGATAGATCCAGCAGAATAAGAACTGATGATTTGGAATCAGCTTTCTCTATCTGCAGGGCTATACTGACCGACAGCAAAGCAGTCTCAGTTGAATGGCCACTGCTGAAACCTGATTGGTTAAAGTTCAATTGGTCATTCTGTGAAAGAAATAATGTAACTGTGTCTATAAAGGTGTGAACCAAATGGTCCATTCCATTAGAATAACAAAGGAACTGCATTCCTCAGGAACGTCTTGTAGATTGCAGGATCTCCAGCGGGAAGGTCCTAACAATATTTTTTCTAGCCTTTTTGTCTTCAGGTATAAAATTATATCCCACAGACAGAACTTTGGGAGAAGCTAGGATTCATAGGGTTAAGATTGTTTGAAGGAAGACATGCTAACATCGCTATTGAAGAACTGCTACACTACCATCTTCAATAAATTCTTCTCCCCACAAAAATTTATTCAAGCCTACTTATTTTTTTGTATTAGAGAAATCTAGTACATTGGTGAGCCACCCAAAAGACTGCTCAGCAAAATACAGTAAAGATGATGATACATGGGGTAACTTTTTAGGTTAGAAGGGGTAGTATGCACTGGCTTGTCTAGACAGATATTGTCTTGTAAATTAAGTCAAGCTGGTTGCCTGATTTGTTAGTGCTTGTGGCAGTAAGCCATTTGAGATCGAATGAAGCTAGGAGTGGAAGTGGAAGTCTGCAGTGTAAGGCTTCTCCAGATGGATTTCAAAGTCACCAAAGACTACAAGTGGATTGCCATCCACAGAGAATGAGGACAGCAGCCCATACAGCTCCTCTATAAAGGTGACCAGTTGACCAGGAAGGCGATAAATCATTACAATATGGAGTTTAACAGGAGCTGTTACCATAATAGCATGAAACTCAAAATAATTTTTATTGCATAGGGAAGAGTGGGTTGAGTATTTCCAATTATTAGAAATGAGAAGACCAGTACCCTTCCAACCTGACGGGGGGTGAGAGAGAAAGGGAAGTTGTGGAGTTGTGGAGTCTTCTGGATGAATCCAGGTCTCAGTCAAGCCCAAGATACTAAGAGTAGACTGAGTATTCTTGAAAACTTTTTCTTTTATTGTACTACTGAATAAAACATTAGTTAAGCTGGTGTGTGGTGGGCATTCTGGCGCAATATGGCTGCTGTCGCATCATCCAGGTGGATGCTTCACATTGGTGGTGGTTGAGGAGATTCCCCCTTCCATGTAAAGCGCTTTGAGTACCCAGAAAAGTGCTATATAAACGTAACGAATTAATAATTAATTAATTAAAACAGTCTTTTATTGTACTATTGAATAAAATATTAGTCAATTATCAAAGAAAGAAAAAAATAATAGCCATAATATGGACTTTTGTAAATGCTGTGATAATGTGATGCTCAGATATGTTATTTCCTTCTCACATTGCTGATTTCACCATTAACTCTTCACCTGAACAGTTTTGAACAGTTTTGTTGCTGTATATGGTATCATTGTAATCCTTGACCATCAAAACATAGATGTAGACATCACCTTTTCTGTGTTATCATGTTTGGTTCAGGAGATATGACACAAAATATATAATTTAGTTATGGCGGAAGGTAAAATGGTCACCATGGCAACCACGAGGTGTTTTTGCGATGGCTCCATTTCTGAAAATGTTCAGGGCCCCAACCTTTACAACTGTACCAAGTTTCATGCTTTTATGAAAAAGTGAACATATCACCTCAAATTTTGAACATATCACCTGGACTATTCAATAATTGTGCACAATGCTTGTGGGATGCATTATAGTGATTAGCCGATATTGCTTTTTTAATTAATACTAATTCTGAAACATATTATTATGTTTTTTTTTTGAGTACCTGATAACTAATTTGCAAAGTTGAATTTTATTTATTCTTTTATTTTTTGCTTGTTGATACAATAATAACTAAATCATCATCAGAATATTACAACTTGTCACAATTTATTATCATCTTTGTTTTGGGCTATATTTAATTTATGTTAGACTACACTACATTTATGTTTATATTTAAAATACTGTAAGTAGCTTTACATGTGAATTCACATGTGAATTCCATTATTGTGAATTGGAAATAACTGTTTTTAGAGACCCACCAAATGGTGGCATTTTTGGTAGATTGATATGAAAAAATCCATAACCAGAAAAGTGTGAAAATTGGTATTTAAATAAATAAATAAATAAATAAATAAAGGAATGAATGTTGGTCGATGATCAGTCTCTAATACAGCATTTCATGTAGTGTATTCTGATATTGGAAAATGTTTTTTTTCATTTTCATTCTATGGGCATTCTATGCATACAGAAAATTTGCATAGATACATACTACATACCATTGAGTAGTATTCTATTCTGAACATGTGAGATTGGCTTTCTGCAAATGAAGGATCATGTACAAGTAGCTGCAAAAGAGCCATTCACATATTACTCTTGAATTTGCAAATGAGATTCTTGCCTTGAATATGAGACTGATCCACTCCTCCCTCATACTGCGGAGTAATTTCTGACTTAAGGCTGTAATCAAGACAAAGGCGTGGTACGGTGCGGTGGAGACGTCCCCCTCCCTCCCCCTCCGTCTCCACACAGATGTCTCAACACACCCCTCGAGACAGACATGGTCCCTTGAGTCCCCTGCAGAGATTTGGATGCCCAGAGAACAGGCCGTTTATCAAAATGCCTTCAGTGGGCCACGTCCCAGCGAGACTGCTTCTGGCAGTGAAGACACATCTGTGTTAGAGACGTTCATTCACACACATACACATCCACACAGGCTTATAATTAGATTTTATTGCAGGGATCTTTGACACACTTACAGTAGAGTGTGGTACGCCACCCACTCCACCATGCCGCCAGTGTGCCTACAACTGGGGAGTAGAGTCTTTTGTCTGGTTTTGTCTACACAGCCACTACAAAGGAGAAAACCCTGAGAAAAGCATGCATGTGCCTTGATAAATATATCCACAGAGATTAAGGGATTGCAGACAACACAAGATGGGCTCAGGAAGGGTTTTATTCACAAATATTAAGCAATATTAATAATAGTGAAAAGCACAGCAGGATTGTATGCCATTAGACTGTATTGTGAATGTAAATGTATGCTTTTCTGTATACTGTAGTGTTCATTCATAGACCATAAATCAGGCAATAAGACAAAAAAATTATATATATATATTATATTATATATTAAATATATTATTATTATTATTATTATCAGAATCAGAATGAGATTTTATTGATAAGTATGTTTACGCACACAAGGAATTCATCTTGGTGACAGAAGAAACTTCTAGTGAACAGAAACAACAACTGCAAAAAACAGTACTTGGATAATAAATAATACAGAAAATATTTCACATCAACAACAACAGCAATAATAATATAATAATAATAATTTAAATTATTATTACTATTATTATTATTACATATTATAAATATGTATTAATAATTAAGAATTATTATTTAATTGTTATTACTAAATATTACTGTTTTATTATTCTTATTCTTATTATATAGACAAGACTAAATTGTATGTACAAGTGTTCTACAGTACAGGAATGGTATTGTTAAATGAATAAATAAATATAAGTTTATAAGTTTTAATGTACTGTGTATTATATAATAATATTATTAATAGTAATATGATAAACATTGTAATTCTGACACTATAGAGAACATGAGTATTTTTAAACAGTGCAGTGGGTCATTTCAGGGAGCTTTTCACAGATTAAACCTAATTGCAGTTTCACAGAGTCATTATACAGCAAAAAACCTAAGAGAGTCACAACAAACATAATTGCATTTCAGCACGCAGCACGTATTTTATTCAAGCAATCCTGAGGACCTAATTTCACAAGGAGCAGCGCATTTTTAATCAGCGACATCCTGATTATGATATGTTGAGCATAAGTAATGCTGCATATTTACGGGGCATTTCATTAATAACTGCAGGGGGGTTCCAATTTGCACTGAAGATGGTGAATACTCCACGACAGGATTCGTTTCCATCAGGGTGATACATGAGCGTCTCCAAGCTGGGACGTGTGCAAGAACCGAGTGAGGAATGAATCCCTATTTTGCTTTCTCCACAGACAATTAAAATGTTTTGCATGCTGTGGGTACTGTGGAAGAACAATTACTGAGACAGTGATTTGAATTGGATTTAAATTTGAAGATCTTTTGATATGAGAAAATTGTCCAAATCTAGCAGCTTCCCTTTGCTGTGCCTGCACTATTGCTTCTGAATGAAATCAAATGAATCATATTAGATTTATTAGGCCACGTTAGTACCAATTTCTTCCAGATGGCTTTGGTTCTGAATGTTGATATGGATATGTTCTCCATCTAAAAATGTGTGATTCTTGATAGCCTGATGGTCAGCATGGCTTCCTTTCAGTATGGACTTACTACCTCTTATCCTTTAAAAAGAAACTGAAAATCATACGCCGTAATAATATCTTCTGAATGTTAAAATTATCAACATATATATATATATATATATATATATATATATATATATATATAGTTTTGTTTGGCTTATTCACATTTTTAATAAAACATGATTTCCCTGTAATATTTTATAATTTGTTTTTCTTTTTTGTCTCCAGTGACATGCAACATGATTTGATTTAATATATTTAATATATTCTATTTTGATTTAATATTGACTTAATTATATTTAACAGAATGCAAGAGCAAGTTACCTTGAACAGTTGGTGTTATCAAGGATATTGTTTATACTCATAGGTTTATACTTATAGGAGTGGAATCTTATATTCAGAATACAAGAATCACTATTCCTCCAGCTGAGTGTCAACGGAGGTTTTATTGAGTTATTTCTCATATTTTCTCTCTGGTCCATTTGCAAAGGTGCATATGCAGAGGGCTGTCAGTTATAGACCTTGAGAGGAGGTTTATGGGAGGGGAATCTCGTCTTGCCCCTCTCTCGCTGTGTTAGTTGGACTGCCAGCTGAAGGTCAGATGTTTTCATTGCCCCTCTGAACAGGCCCTGACAGCTGCTTGGGAGTTTGATGGGGGCCGTGGGAGGGGGTGGATGAGACCAAGTGTGTCTGTATGGTAGAGCTGAGCTCTCTGAATGCCCTGAGGAGTGATGTATAGCCCAGCTCCTGCTTGATTAGAGGAAAGGGCATCTCCATTTAAACATGAGCTTGCTGTCTCCTCACATGTGATCTCTGTTTCTGAGGCTTTTAATAGTCCTCACAGAGGTCAATATCTGATTAGTCTCGCGTAGCCAGACCTTTGACTGAACTTTGTTGTTCAGATCTAGGCCACATTGCAGCTTATTCTTGCAAAGAACAATTCACTTAGACAGGAAGAGCCATCTAATTGATGACCAACCACAGTTTTATTTATACAACCCCCAATATGATGATATTTCTCACAGTATTTCACATTGACAAATCTTTTTTTTAATAAATAGAAATTGATAGAAAATAAAACACTATTATAAAATATATTATTATAAGTATATTATTTCTTGATTCTGTGTATTTTTAGCATTATAATAAAGTTATTTTAATTCTTCTGAAATAATTTAAATGAAATAGATTATGCCAGGCTACTGTATAAGAAGTACATTTAAATTACAATGCAGGCGTCTCTGCAAACATCTGAAAAAACTGGTAAAATAGTGAAAAATGTGTTTAGAAAAACCTGTGTACTGGAAATACTGGAAAGTACTTTCTTGTTCTGGCAAGCTCTAATTTCAATGGCTGATTTTAGGTAACTTTACTTAAACTCAAACAATCATTATTAGTCTTGGTCAGCAGGCAGTCTGTGGGTTTGCTGTCCAAGGCTGTTTATAACATGTAAAATCTGAAAGTATTTTCTTGGTCTGGCAAGCTCTAATCTGATTGGTTGATTTAAGGTAACTTTATATAAAAACAACCAATCAGTAATAACCTTGGTCAGCAGGTGGTCTGTGAGCGTGCTGTACAAGGCTGTCTATTAACGTGCATAAAATCAGAAAGTGCTTCAGTCTGGCAAGCTCTAATCTGATTAGTTGATTTTAGGTAAAGTTAACTTAAATCGACCAATCATATTAGCGCTTGCCAAATCAAGAAAGTACTTTCCAGTTTTATGTATGTGACTAGACGTCACACCCATGGACCACCCACTGACCAAGACTAATTTCTGATTCTCACACATTCTCACATTTCCGGTCATTGTCACTGACACCAAAAGCTCCCTTCTGTATAGTCATGAGAGCAGCTGGATTATCCTGAGTCTGAATGGGACTGTGAGGGGAAATAAGTAGAGCTAAATCCTAATAGCCCTCAGGGAGATGAGGAAATGACTTAGCTGTATTCATAAAGTTTAAGAGATCTCTGCCTTATGCTTCTGTGCGAGCCGGCAAAGACCAGCCTCCCCAGGGAGCCGCGGCCAGTTCCAGAGGTTGTTTAATTAAGGGAAATCATTGCCCAGCAGAGCGAGCCGGAAGTCTTTACTTAATGTTTTAGAGCATGATAGCTCCTCTGACTTCTATCGGAGGTGTTTTAATCATTATAAAGCCTTGAGACGCCCCTCTGGGACAAAGAGAAATGCTTTCAGTCACAGAAGCAAGTAAAAAGCAACATATGCTCAGACTTTTCCACAGAAGAAAAAGTCATTCAAGTTTGGAATGACATGAGGGCAAGTAAATCAGAATTTAAATTTCTCAGTGAACGGTCCCTTTAAATTCTTTGCTAAAATGAATCCGCCCTCAGAGATGAATAGTCAGACATCCGTACCCAAGCACACTTTAACACTGACATCTGCTGTCTAATGCATCTTTGTGTTCAGTCACTTCCCCATCCGCTGAATTTAATCATCAGCAGAGGCTGACGATATGAGTAAGTCATCTTACCCCCCGACCAGCAAAGCCGATTGAGAAATCTGCCTCTATTAAGAATATCTCTCAACCGGCCCACTTCTAATCTGCCTCTCTGGTATCGCTCGGGGTGAATAATGACAGAAAGCACCTCTGGAAAACAGAATTACTGTGAACTGCAGACCTCAACTACAGCCGGCACCACTGACAGGCGACAACCCAATGATTAATCATCTTTTTTGACAAAAGGGCCTGAGCCGGGATGGAGCCCATTGAAATGTCAGCAGGATTAAGCTGCAGAAGCAGGCCAGTCGCGCCCAGGCTGGGCCGTGGTGCCTCTCTGCTAATCCCAGTGAGGAGTGGAGATGTCAGTGGGCGGCTGGAGCCCCATCTATCCCTGGGTCTTTGCTCTGAGAAGGCATGAAAATGGGGAATAATTCATCATCATCATCATCATCACAACAGCTCTCCAGCAACGAGTGCCTTAGTTTTGCATTCTGCTCTTATGTGTTCATGCAGGCAGAAATGGAGAAGTGTACAGCCAGGGCTCCGTGCCGTCTTATTTTTAGGCATGTTAGGCAAACAAATAGAAGGGGAAGTGGAACCCTGTAGCACTTGCTATATACATAATGAGATGAGACTCCACTGGAGCGGATATCCTGAAGTCATGCATTAATGCTTTAATTAGCATAGCCAAGCAGAGACGCCCAACAAGTTATTGCTCGGTGAAGCACAAACAGAGAAAATCCAATCATTTACACAGCCACTTATTGGCCATGTTAAAAATAAAGCATAAGTTCTTTCATAAGCACAGATACATTTTTTTTATCGAGCTGTTGGGCTTTGAAGAGATAGTTAACTCTATTCTAAATAAATTCTGTTGTAATTTACTCAACCTTTCTTTCTCACGCAGAACACAAAAAAGATGTTTTTAAGAATATTTTGTCCATACAATGAAAGTCATTGGGGTCCAAAAACAACAATGGCCATAAAAACATGAACATTTTTTAAAATATCTTTTTCTTTTTTTTTTTTTTTGAGTTTCACAGAAGAAAGAAAGTCATACAGGTTTAGAAAGACATGAAGGTGAGGAAATGATCACAGAATTTTCATTTTCGCATGAATCCCATTTTTGGGAGAACTATCACTTTAAATGGACCATTCTGAAACAATAAGTCATAAGCCATGAACAATCTTCCAGAGTTTTTGTTAATAACACAAGCAGGGCTGGTCCGAATACCATTTTTTGAGCTTCGAAGCTTCGGTTGTAATCAACACCGAATATTCGAAGCTTCGGAGGGAGGGGGCTGAACATATTCTTCTCTCTAATAAAGGCAGGAATCTCTGTGTGTTTGCATTTTTATTATGTTGAGAACTGTTCATCCAATCGACTTCACGCGTGGCGGGTGTGTTGCTGCGGACCCAAGGGAGTGCAGTGTCGCATTTTGGTGCAATATGGACACGTGACACGTTCAGAATTAATAAACTTTTAATAAACTACAGAACAGCGCGAGCCGGAAGCAGCGCACCTCACGCGGGCAGGGCTTATATGCTTCGAGAACGGACACTGCACTAGTGATACAAAACACACAGGTCTGTTAAGAACAATACTTTTAATAAGGTAGCCTAACATTTTCAAATCAGAAATTAACAGCACAGTAATTACTGACACCGTAAAGGATAGGCTATTTAAATAAAAGAAGAATGAAAAATAAATGAACCAAGTTCAACGAACTGTAATAAATAAAGAACACGGTAGCATACAATCAATAACAGCATCACACATTTAAATTAACGAACAGTTTAAATAAAATTAAAAGAATTCTCCTATATAGAATAAAACAAACTGTAATAGGCTAAATAGAACAAGATAACGTTAGGTTGGCTAGACAGCTCACATTTCTAAATTAATGGGTCTCATATCCATAGCGATGAACTCCACTATGGCATCTGTTATCTCTCTCTTTCTTTTCTCCGTTATTCGCAAATATTTTCCAAGCAAATTAAGTGCATGTTTTTATCATGTGTAAAATTACTGATTATCATGGTAGATAAA
Source organism: Spinibarbus caldwelli (assembly GCA_039654775.1). Lineage (NCBI taxonomy): Eukaryota > Metazoa > Chordata > Actinopteri > Cypriniformes > Cyprinidae > Spinibarbus > Spinibarbus caldwelli. The sequence goes on along the minus strand of CM077252.1, from coordinate 14,782,717 downwards.
AGCAGCTCATTTTTTTACACCAACAGTATAGGCTACTATAGACGTACTACTTACATAACTCAGGTGATTTTTCAAATTTAATGTGCTGTTGTGGTAATGTTAACTGTTAGGCCAGTTTCAAATCGCATATTTGGCACACTGCCTTTGTCTTGTCCTCACTCAATTTAAAGTGCTCCCGCACAGCTGAGGTCTTCAGCATTTTTGTCTTCTCTTCCACATGAACTGAATCATGACGTTCACTCATGGGCGATTCATATTCAAGGGCGAATGAGAACTGTTTCGTGGGGGATGCCAGGTGTTCGGGGGGGAAAAAAGAAGAATATTCGAATCTCAAAATTGAAAATCGAATGCCAACTCACCAAACGAATATTCGAATAATCGAATATTCTGGTCCAGCCCTAAACACACGTTTTAATTATAATTCAGTGAATGGCTGCAATAAAGCACACTGAGTGATGCCAATTGATTTTTTTTCTTGTCTGAAAGATTTCTCCCTTTTTACCCTCATGGGATCGATGATGATGAATTATGCCATTGTTCCAAAATTTACACTTCTGTAATGACTCATAATGATCATAATGTTGGCATAAAGCATATTGCTGGAAGTTAGCTTTTGGCTTAGGCAGCTCAAGTGAGCCTTTGAATGCAGCTGGAGTCTCGTATTGGTCGAGTCATTATCATTTGGGTCTTGCCGCAGGGGTGTGGAGGAGATTTGCAGTATCTACCCCAGGAGGATAGCCGTAAAATCCCATTAAGCTGCCTATATTTCCTGAGACAAAACACTTTCCTGACTCAATGCTTTGCTGTGTTTAGTCTCAGATCCTCCTTGTATTCACTGGGATGACGAAAAGCCCATACAGATGTGCCACCCAGTGTTACTCATTGTGAATTTGAGCTGCTTGTGTGCTTAGAATTGGTTAAAGGGAGAAGAAAAGGACAGGAGATTTTTGGACGGTTAGTTTTGTGCTTTTAAGTATCATTTTAATGACCTGTATTTGTTTCACCTCAGTGTTACAGGGCCAACCCCGTCCTGGCAAACGCTTCAGATCTCATTATATGGAACGGTGTATGAAATTGCCTGTTGACCTCAGAAAAGGGAGACCAAATACACTGGAGAAAGGCCTATGTGTGGCGTAAATACAGTGTGACTGCAATATTTACCCAAACACACAGTAATAATTGAAATAATTAGCCGAAGTGTAGGGGACTGTGGGACAGATAAGATGACAGCGTTGAGAGCGTCGAACCATATTTGAAGGGTTAAGTGAATCATATTTTAGCCTTCTTTCCATTCTAGCCCCAATTCCAGATTGCTCTGCTTTATCTCGGGCTGATACTTTTGTGTTTTCATCAGTTTTGAAGGCAAATCCTGTAGTGGTGTGGATTAGGAGTTGGAAACCAGAAAGGCTGTAATTATAATTGTGAGGGAGTTGAAAGAGCCTGAATTTCCTCCCTCTTCAGAGGCTCTCAGCGAGTTTCAAACACGATCTGATACTCGCTACAATAGAAACTGCTTTATCTGTCGCTCAGCTCTAAGAAAACACAGGGAACAAGTTCTGATTTGAAAACGAATGTGATTGTACCTGCTTCATCTTTAGATGGGAGTTCCTTAAGGAACCCAAAGTTCAATCCGTCTGCTTAAGAAGGCCCTTTGATCTGCTGGTAAATTAGAGGTAATTAGGTCACTTAGCTGCTTTAGACCTAGACTTTAAATCTTTGATGAGTTTTGTAATCTTGATCTTGAATTCAGTCACTTTAAAAAGCTCTAAATGCTTTTCCAATATAGATAAGGACTCTGGTCAGATCTCTGCTTTCTCTTTTAGAGTAAATTTTTAACAAGAGGAAGAAAGAACAAAAAATGTCATGAAGATAATGCTGTTTGATAAATATTTCCTTAAAATGTATCCTGTTTTCAACTGTTGTTTTATGCCTTATGGGAGATTCCCATAGATTTTCCTCAAAATAAGCAAACTGAGCATTCGCTAAGGGTGATTTTTTTTTTCTGTGTATATTTGTATTTGCTAGAATATATATTATATATCAAATATTTGTTTTTCTTCACAAATATTTATATTTTATATTTGTTTATATATATATATATATATATATATATGTGTGTGTGTGTGTGTGTGTGTGTGTGTATACTACTATTCAAAAGATTAAAAAAAAAAAAATAGTTTTTGAAAAAAGTCTTTTATGCTGACCAAGGCTGCATGTATTTGATTTAAAATAGAGTAAGAAAAAAAAAAAATAGTGAAATATTATTACAATTTAAAATAAAATGTTTTCTGTTTGAGTATATTTGAACATGTCAGTTGTTTCGGTGTCACATGATCCTTCAGAAATAATTCCAATATGCTTATTTGCTGCTCAAGAAACATTTCTTCTTATTATCAATGATGAAAACAGGATTCTTTGGTTAATAGGAAGTTCAAAAGAATAGCATTTATTTAAATAAATATCTTTTGTAGCATTATAAACATCTTTTGATCAATATAATGCATCTTTCCTGACTTAAAATAAAATTTGTTAATAAAAATAAAATGTGTTTTAGTGAAACCACAGTAGTGTATAAAAGTATTTAAATATACTGTAAATAAATAAATACAAAAATATAAAATAAATTAAGATTTTGAAAATATTAAATAAATAAATCTGCACATATATATGACTTGATACAGCAGTTTAGTGACTCCATCTAAAGGGTTATGGTTGTGGATATTTACTGGTATTACTATAAGCCACAGCAGCAGAGCTTATCCTATATTTCTTCTCCCTCCATGTAATTAACAGTGTAAACAGGGATTAAATAAGGCATACTGGTATAGTTTCTGGACTTGTATTGCTGAGAAAAAAAAAAATGTATTGACTGGATAAAATGGGACCTGCACGGAAGGATTCACTCTTGCTGTGGGTCAAGCTAGATATTAGAAAGTGAGAGTCTCTGAGGTGGAAATGCTTCGCGTTTAAATGCCCAACTCTTGTGGATATGGAGCACATTTATAATCATTTACAAATGAAAGCAATCTGCTTCCTTTTTGTGATTAATAAACCTTTGGTGTCAAGTGTGCTATTTCGGACCATCATTTCTCCTTGATGCTGGTGGAGGCTTGACGGCGCTGCAGTTATCTGATAGACATCAGGAGGCGTCTTGTGTATGCAGAGGGTGAACGGCACAAGGTCAGAGGTACAGCGGTAGGAGGAGATGTGGATAATCAAAGCCAGCAGTGTGGCATCTCTGTGTGTCAGGTGCAAATGAAGTGGAGAGCAGCTCAGTGAAAATCTCTTTCAAAGATTGCTTAGTTTATTTCAGCAGGATGTCAGCGCTGGGTTGTGTGTTCAGCCAATACAGTTTTAGGAAATGCTTTGAAATGTATACATTTTCACCTGCAGAACTCTATAATATCTAATCGATCTCAGTCCAAATGTGTAAAATGACAAGGTCAATGTAATTGATTGAGATGATTGCGGTGGGCTTCTGTGTCAAATCGTCCTGAGAAAATGAGTACCGAAGTAAACCTCTGCCTATTGATAAATGCCAAATGTAAGACCACAGAAAAATTGTATGTAATCAACTTTTGAATCTCTCTACGGAATCAGACATGATGATGTTTTTGTGGCCTCTGTCTTGTGATGCAATAAGCCCTCGGAGATAATGTGATCCTCAAACAAAGGGAGAGGAAGAGAGAGAGCGGCTGTGAGGGAAGGCAGCGGGCTCACTATCAAGCAGATTAGCACGCTGTCATCGATCACAGTGTGACTTCATACATTATCTCAGCCTGCATCACTGATCCCACTCACAAACTTCACTGGATATGAGGTGTGTTACCGCGCCGAGGCCTTGACAGCCCCATAGACACCTCAGAGCTATGGAATTGTCCTTTTGTACAGGATTATGACATTCAGTGGGAAAGAGAAAAATCTCATCAAAATAAGTGAACTGAGAATGTTTCTCAAATGTGATTTTATTGGACTACATTCAAACATTTTGAAAGTCCCTTATGCTCACCAAGGCTGCATTTCTAAAACAATTCGGTAAAACAGTGAAATATTATCACAATTTAAAATAACTACAACTTTAGCAGCCATTGCTCTAGTCTTCAGTGTCACATGATCCTTTAGAAATCGTTCTAATATGCTGATGTAGTACTCAAGAAACCTTGTTATAATCAATGTTGAAAACAGTTGTGCTGCTTAATTTTTCCAAGATTCTTTGATAAATAGAAGAACAACATTTATTTAGATAATTTTTTACTGAAAGCTTTACTGTCACTTTTGATTAATTTAATGCATCCTTGCTGAGTAAAAGCATTATTGGTAACACTTTAGTATAGGGACCAATTCTCGCTATTAAGTGGTTGCTTATTATCATGCTTATTATCATTGGCTGTTTATTAGTACTTATGAAGTATGACCATATTCTACATCCTTAATCCTACCCAGTACCTAAACTTAACAACTACCTTACTAACTATTAATAAGTAGCAAATTAAGTGTTTACTGAAGCAAAAGTCATAGTTAATAGCAAGAATTGGACATTAAAATAAAGTGTGACCGCATTATTTTGTTTTAATTTTGATAGTTTTATGTCAGTTAGATCCAATCCTCTTATTTAATTGGTCAATATTGGTTGATTATAATATATTATAAAATATTACATGTTGTTGCCTCCAAGTCACAAGAACATGTTTTTTGTGGAAAAAAAATAAAAATAAAAATTGAATGAAAAGGTTTAGAATTAGGAGTTCAGAGTTTCAGAAACTCTGAAGTCAATCAATATTTTTGGCTCTCACAGTCCTAGAAATCTTAGAAATATCAGAGAATATTAACAGTGTGAGTTTTTTCTTTCCCTTTCTTTTTCTTTTCTCCATGCCCAGAAAGATTTTCTATGGAATTCATTGCTCAAAAAGCCAACGCTGAATATTTCATGTCTCTTTAGTTACTTGTTTGCTAAGTAGTGTGTATTAAGCAGGATAATGTACAGTCAGACAGTCATTAAAATAAACAAAATAAACTCCCTCATAATGACCGCTCTGTCTGGGTTTATTTTACAATGATGACTGTCTGACTGTACATTATACCCCACTTAACTGCACTGTACCAGACTCTTCAGTCATGTGTTTCATAGACTCTTAAAAAAAATCATTTAATAATTGTGGTTTGATAAAAAAATAAAGAATGCCTTTAGCTCAATCTTGTAATTCAAACAGAAATGTCTAAAGCAAAATGGAGCTAATCAGATTGTATTGGCTGTGTGGGTGAACATTCGGGGCTCTATCCTTTATTTACAGCAGCTTTACACACTGGCAGAGCTTCAGATCTTGAAACCCCAACTGCTACATAGTAAAGTCTGGTAATCTCCCGCACAGACTTGAAGAAAGAGTCATATTTGCATCAGTGAATGGATGATTTGTGGTTTGAAGCAGGCAGCTGCTTGACCTCAAGACTTTGTGACCCTTGAATGGTGCTTCAGAACAGGAAAACCGATAAATTTGCATTTAAACTCCTAAGTAAACTTCCAAATGCTGGGACTGTGAAGGTTAGCTTGAGTAAATTAAGACGCCCCATAGGGCCGTTTGAGTCTGTCACTGGAAATAATGATGAATATGGCATACTGGAGTGAGCTGGGCCATTACTCACTGTAATGCCTCCATTACCACCTCAGGGACGGCACACTGGTTGGGGAGGGATGGTATCACCAAAATTTATGCTTCCGATTTTAAGGCATATTCCTTGATGGATTCTGGAGACAAGGACGTTTAGAGCCTTAGTGATATTTTAGTGGAAAAAGCAAAGTGGAAAGAAGAAAAATATCTAGATTCTAACTCTGTCATAAAGTGGAGTACGGTATAAATGACATTTTCTGAGATCTGTCCCCTAATATTAACAGGAAAAAGGTTAAGTAAAGAAACAAATTGTCCTTGGTTATTGAATTTAATGGCATTTCCCCAAAGTTTTTAATGACTTGCGTTTTGCCGCAACGTGAAGCCTCAGTGAGTCACATAACTGTAGAAATGGCAGAGCGATTACATGTTAATTAATTTCGCTTCTTGCAACGGCTTCTTGCCTCCAGACCCACACAGCTGTCTCTGAGCCTTTACAGGGTGTGGGTTAATACGAGACATAATTGCTTCAAGTCAAGGAGGGGGAATCTATTTACAAATCTTAGAGAAGAAATTAAAATCCTTAGAAGGGTGAAAGCGGACGAAGAAGGTGAAGCGCCAGGTCACATCCTTCCAAAGTCTGTTCTGATCTCTGAGTAAACAAACTGAGAGTAGAGAGTCGTTGTTCTCTGTTTAGAAAAATGAAACAGCAATTCAGCAAATGCTCAAGCAGACTGCAAGGACATCAGAACTAAAACACAAATAAATAAGAAAAAAAAAATAAATAAAAGAATTTTGAAGGTAGTTCATCTGCATTTTCTCACAATGAGCATATTATTTAATTTTATGTATTTTTATTTGATATTTTAATCTTTTTAGTTTTATTTGAATATTTTTTATATTTTAATCATTTTTGTTTCATTTTACTTTAATTGCAGATTTTACAGGTTTTCTCATGGTAAGACTAAGAAGTTTTAAATTTAATAATTTTATTTTATTTTATTCATTCATTTTATTTTATTTTACTTGTGAGACCAGTTTATTGTGACCTCAACAAGCTCTCTTATTTATTTTATATTTTAATCATTTTTATTTTATTTTACATTGTAATCTTGTTTATTTTATTTTATATTTTAATCATTATATTTTATTTTTCTTGTGAGACTAGTTTATTGTGACCTCGGCAATCTCCATAAAGTGCTCAATGAATGTCTGCTTTTGCTCAACATATTCTTTCATTTTCATTCAGCAGATCATCATTCTATAGCCTGAGTGCTGTTACTCATTTTTAAAGCATTTGAAAATGTTACAAGGGTGAATTATTTCCTGCCTCCCTGACAGGAACTATTAGTAAGTGCTTGAGCTGTTCTGGGCAGTCAGAGATTATTACAGACCTCACTTTATAGTCTTTAAATCAGAGGGAGTATAAAAAGCAATATTTTTAAGCTCTCTCTTTTTTAGTTAAACATCAGATTAAATTCTGCAGAATGTTTCAAATGTACTACAAACTGAAGTGGTGCTGACAAGATAAATTGTCTAATTAGAACAAAAAATTATGGTGCCTGTAAATTCTGCTGCTTTGCCTGAAAACTTACAAGCAGCATTTCAGAGCCCACCATCCTGTTCATGCTCTTCTAAACAGTTTGTGTTCATATCATTGTTACTTGTTTGCTTCCAGACTGACTCAGTGTGTCAGGGTTGTTTTCATCAGGAACCTTGAAAATCCAATACGTTGGTTATCAAATCACATCACTCAAGGGCATCTGCCGGTCAGTGTATCTGGCGAATCGATCAGCTTATCAGTTCAGCTACTTTCATTTACTTCAAGCTTAACACATGTGGACTTCCTCAGGCTCCATGTTTGATTTTCCAGCCTGACACAAGGGCCTCACCACCTCATATGAGCCTTATCACATGCTTTCTGGTTTCATCTGCTGCTTTCAAATGTCACTGCTTCATTTTTAAAGGGCTTTCTTGCCGTGCATTTAGTTTTCCAGAAAGAATTTCCACAAAGAATTGTGATTCATGTTTATATATAATCAGCAGTTTATATACACTGCCATTCAAAAGTTTGGGATCAGTAAGATTTTTAATGTTTTTTTTAATGTTCATCAAGTCTGTATTTATTTGATCAAAAATACAGAAAAAGCAGTAATATTTTAAAATATTATTGCAATTTCTAATATTGGTTTCCTATTTTAATATACTTTAAAATATAATTTATTTCTGTGACGCAGCACTGAATTTTCATCAGCCATTACTTCAGTCTTCAGTGTCACATAATCCGTCAGAAATCATTCTATGCTGATTTATTTTCAATGTTTTTTTTTTGGAAGCTGTGATACTTTTTTCTTTGATTCTTTGATGAATAAAACATTAAAAAGAACAGCATTTACTCAAAATAGAAATATTTTCTAACAATATAAATCGTTACTATCACTTTTTATCCATTTAACACATCCTTGCTGAATAAAAGTATTCATTTCTTTAAAAAAAATTAATAAAATTTACTGACTCCCATATTTTGAATAGCAGTGTATATTGTAACATTATATTTTAAATTAACACTATACTTTTTAACTAATTACTGTATTTATCAAAGAATCCTGAAAAAAAATATTAAGAAGCATAACTGTTTTCAATATTGATTATAAATCAGCATGTTAGAATGATTTCTGAAGGATCATGTGACACTGAAGACTGGAGTAATGGCTGATGAAAATTCAGCTTTGCTTCGCAGGAATAAATTATATTTTAAAGTATATTAAAATAGAAAACTGTTATTTAAAATTGCAATAATATTTTACAAAATTACAGTTTATTTTCTGTATTTTTGATCAAATAGATACAGCCTTTATGAGCATAAGAAACTTCTTTAAAAAACATTAAAAATCTTACTGATCCAAAACTTTTAAACAGCAGTGTATATATGATCAAAAATACAGTAAAAACTAAATAGTGTGAAATATTACCTTAATTAAAAAAAACTGTTTTATAGTTTAATATATTTTAAATAGTGCTGTCAAACGATTAATCATGATTAATCGTATCCAAAATAAGCGTTTTTGTTTACATAATATATGTATGTGTACTGTGTATATTTATTATGTATATATACAGTAAATACACACACACATACAGTATATATTTTGAAAATATTTACATGTATATACATTTATATATTTATATTCTTATATTTTATATAAATATATTTAATATATAAACATAACATATTTTTCTTATATATATACATTCATGTGTTTGTATTTATATATACATAATAAATATACACAGTATACACACATATATTATGTAAACAAGAACTTTTTTATTTTGGATGTGATCGTTAATTGTTTGACACCACTGATATTAAAAAATGTAATTTATTCCTGTAATGGCACATCAAAATTTTCAGTTCTTCAGTGTCCCATGATCCTTCTGAAATGCTGTGTCGTGGAGCTTAATATTTTTGTGGAAACCATGAATACTTTGTATTCTATATGTAGAATCCTGAAAAAAAAAAAAAAAAAATCAAAACCAACAGCATTTATTTGAAATATAAGTCTTTTGAATCTTTTGAAAACATTATACACATCTCTGCTGTCACTTTTGATCATAATTAATGCATCCTCACAGAATAAAAGGTATAATTTCTTTAAAAAAAAATAAAGAAATAAAAACAGTTTTGCAGATAAGGTCCCTTTGTCCTGTTCTTGTGTGCAGAAAAACATTTATTTTTATGAAAGAGTCATATGCAGTTCAACAAAATTATACAGACAAAAACTTCCAGCCCCAAAGGCCTTTTCTCAAGCGATCTCTTTTCAAAAAATCTAAGTGTGCCCATGCATTTTTCATACGCGTATGTTAAAGTTCTTTGCTCGAAGATGACATTCCTCAGAACAGCATGCCAGGCACAATGAACAACACGAAGACAAGACACACCTCCTCTCTGGCTCAATTGTGCACTTGCTCTTTGCTCCTCATTGCCTCAGCACGTCTAGTCTTCCAGAATCACAAATGATGGTAATTGTGCTTGAATCCACAATATGAGATGATTTATGGCGAAGTTAAACATACCGTCGCCTTTCGTTGACCGAGGGAGTGTTTACTGTAATGTGAGCAGCACGCTTACGATCTTTGGGTACATTAAGCGTCCTTTTGCTTTGTTTGAATATAAACCCTGATTAAATTTTTTGACTCCACCAACATTCGGGAAGCTAATAAAATCTCCCTCTTTCTCTCTCTCCTTTCATGCATGCCTGCGGACACAACTCAGCAGGTGAGTGCATTTTTACCTTCATTACGAATTCTTTTGAATTGCAACTTTCACACATCGTCTTTCCAGAACTTTCTAATCTACTGGTTTTCATAATACGAATGTCAGAATGTCAAACTGCCCTGTAATTTAAGCATACACATGCTACATTTTCCATATTAATGCCGCCGTTTGTACTTCAGCCGTCTATACGATAGCGAGGTTCGAATACGCTGTATATAATGCCACATCAAGGGCAAAACTAATCAAATGGTTGCCACAGGGCCTCTGCGTTTCTGTGCCTCTTTTCTGAAGAATCCCAATTCAGCCCTGTATAAAATTACTTCCCTTAAAACCACAAATCATTGCCTCACCTTCAGCTGGCAGCTCACGGCTATCGCTGACAGCTGAGGACGGCACTGGAAGTGCTACAACAATTTAATCTCCTAACTGGAAACTAAACTCCGGCCCTGCACACATAATCAACATGCTAGCAAGATGAGGCCTGCTGTGTGAAGAAAACTTTGCGTCGGCATGTCTGGATGTCTCAGTTTTATTTTTCTGTCCTTGACAGTCTATCATTCGCTCTCTCTCTCTGACTTTTACCTTTTTCTATTAAAATTTCATGAATAAAACTACCGGTCATACAACTGCTAAGCTTTCTGAGACAGAGCGAGAATAATATAGTGTTAAATCCACTGGAAATGTGCACAAGATCATTTTATCGTGCTGTGAGACTTGAAGTGTGATATTTAAAAAAACTAGAAAGAATCGAGGCCTGTGGCATATTTCCAAGGCCGTGCACCTGTAACGCCACCAAATTGCAAAGTGCCATCTGCCAGTCAGCTCACAGAATAAACATTTATTGAATAAAAGCTAAACACGGAGACAGGGCAGAGCTGGGTAATTACGAATCAGAGGTAATCGGAGTGACTAAATGGATTTGTAACTATGTTTGCTTTCTTGCGCTAAACCTTGGGATTGTTAATGACATTTTTTGCTTTTTCAAATGGGTAAACAAAACAAGGCTTGCGTGTGACCAAAACTCCAGGTACTCCAGTGGTTTCATGAGCAGTAACGCTTGAGAATGAAGTCATTTTTTCTATTTGAACAATAGATTTTCATCAGGAAATTTGTATCATTAACATCCAATAACCAACACACTGTGAAGAAAATAATTTATGATTTAGAACCATCATCGCAGTGTGTTGTTTATTAGCTGTTAATGATTTCACAATATGGAAATAGACCTCCACTATTCAGAGAGATCATTACTGTAATGAGCATTTTATTTAAGCTTATCAGAGTCTTATCACCTCTGTATGACATTTAGGCTTCATTATGCACTAGTAGAACACAATAGTTGTCTCACTACACATCACTCTGGGATGCTTGATTCATTTGATCCATGGCAATCGCAGCATTCATCCATTCATTCATCCATCTGTTTTCCAAACTGCTGTACTATGTAGGGTCGTGAAGATGCTACTTAAGTGCATCGGTTTGCTATCATATATTACATTATATTATATCATAAAGAATTGATAAGGGTGTTATCATATTTAGGGATTGTTGAGATTAGAAAGCTTGAAAAGCCCTTTTATAGACAATCTTGCAAATTCATAAGCAGTAAATTAACAATTAATTTTGATAGTTTTATGCTCTCTGTAGCCACACTATATATTATTATATTATATTATAGAACTATTCTGCATTACATTTTTTTTTTCAGTTTAATAGTATTTTATAGAGTTAATTGGTAAAGAATGGCTCAATGAATAACAATGTAACATAAATAAATAAATTCATTGTTTTCAGAAATATAATTTCATATCACTACATCAGTTACATTAAGGATCTAAATAAAATAGATACAGAGCCTTACAGTCACAAAATGCAGTGCATAATGGACTTATTTACAAAATAAACATACAACAGAAAGTTGAGCGTACGGTCGTTTCTATGCAAAACTTGGAATTTATCAATATGGATGTGAGTGGTAGCTACGATCAAATCTCACGTCAGGTCTCAGCTCGTGTACGCAGGTTTTTGAGTTGCCTGAACTTGCGTGCAGCACAGTAAATCTGGTGGAGAATTGTATAATGACAGGATTTTGTTCATTTAGATTATTTTCCTGACCGACAACAGAAGCTCATTAGTTGATCATTAACCAGTAAGATTACAATGTCAAATTAAAAATGTAATTAAATTTAAATAGATGGGTGTCTGTGACCCATTAAAAATTCCACAGTTAATAATTAACAGATTAACAAAAGAAAAAAAAAAACTGTACGACAAGTATAGGCTTGTTTCCTTAATATCTTTATTGTAACTGATCGTGCGCCTCATGCACGCACACACACACGCACACAACATAGACCTATAGGTTCTACCATTGCTATTTCAGCAATTCATCATCAAACTAAAACGCAGTCAAGCAAACATAAATGTTACACTTCTCAATTTAAAAGGCCCACCCATTTTTCCATTGTGCTGAAAATTACCTCAGAGGACTTACGTATTAATATTACTGTAATATTGTTGCAGTGTTCATCTTGTTGCTAGGTTAATTGTTTTGTACATTGACTGTTTTTTATAGTGGTGAAAGCTTTAGGGCAAGACTGCAGGAGTATGAATGTACATGCCGGCATGGTTGTGTGTATATCCATGATGTATAGAGGCACATAATGCTGTGTTGCAGATGGAAGACATATGAAACAGGCATTTGGGTTAAGTGTGTAGGCTGTATTGAAGTGTGGAGGTGAGACCCATGCGCTCCTATTCTGAAATAACCTCCCCTGCCTGGACATCTTGACATTTCTATTGGCGAGAGGGAGAGGGCAGCTGCAGAAGTGGCACTGGGGGCCGCAGATCATGTTTATTATTTCCTGGGAAGTGATTTCTTCTCCCTGCCGCTTCTGGAGAGTAAACCACACATCACTTACTGTCAGAGCTCCAGCCTCCATCACCCCTCTCCCTCTGTTTATTTATTCAGCCTTCTTTTTCCGCTCCGTCCGTGATGTTTGGAACAATCCCACGGAGAGTTTTCCCTCCGTCGCTTTTAATTGAGGCCGTAGGTAAGGGTACGCGCACAAACAGGAGGTGACGCACAATCTTCCCTGTGAAATGGGCCTGTGTCCGTGTGTGAGAAGTGTTTGTGCTCACATAATCTCTAGTTTACTGCTTCATCTCTATCTATCTGTCTGTCTGTCTCTCGTTCTGTTTCTCTCTATATATCTTACTGTATCATCTATTGTCTGCTTTTATATGTAGGGGTGGGCAATGCTCCCAAAATATCATATCACGATCTTATTATGCAAAATCATGATCCATGATCTATATCGCGATCTTCCCAATTTTGATATGTAATATCAATAATTTCCAGACTGTAACAAGCCTATGAATTACCTATTTGCACAGTTTTGCATTAAACAATCAGTTGTCAAATTGGTCATTAAAAAATGAGTTAAACTTTAAAACACTGCATCACTGTTTGAATTTAATACACATTGATTCTTTTCAAAGTTATAAAGTGATTCAGTCAAGAGCAGTGAGTGATTTCCTCTGTCTTTTGTTTGATTAACATTAATGACACAGACAGCAGTAGGTTTATTAGGCTGCTGTCTCTTTAAGACAGAATGCACGTAATATACTGAAACGCATCTGATTTCTTTTCAGATTGTTTGTTCATTTAGGACATAATTGACTGTCTTTACATAAATGCTCACCAAGACAAGCATTTTTTTAATGTATTTTTTTGTGTATATTTGACTGTTTTGTGTGCCTGAAACTTTGCTTATTTGTGTTTAGCTCCCGGTCAGAGTGCATGCACAAAACGTGCCTTTCGCAGTTAATGCGCTTTTAATAATACTTTTTAAAATACAGCATGTCCCACAGTAAACTGCCTTTTATGACAATCACGTTACATGATTTGACTTATTTAGGTGTTAAGCTTTTAAGGATGGGCAAAAGCGCACCACTTTAAATGAAAGGAAGAGCAAGCGGCTCAACTGAATTTCATTCATCGCACTACTACTGCTGGCATACATTGTTTTTCAAATAAATCACATTGCTTAAAAGACATAATAGAGGTACAGTAGGTACAGTATACTGTAGTTTTAACATTATTATGAGAACAAAAGATCAATCTACGATTCACTTAAAGTAGTTTGTAGATGTCTTCGAGATCAGTCACAATATAAAATTATTAGATCACCCACCCATAATTCTATCTAGTTCTATCATTCTATCGATATTGTTTTATCATTCTGTCTATCATTTTATCTATTGTTGTAGTGTTATGTCTATCTATCTATCTATCTATCTATCTATCTATCTATCTATCTATCTATCTATCTATCATCTATCTATCTGTCTATCTGTCTGTCTGTCTGTCTGTCTGTCTAGCTATCTAACTACTGCCTGTCTTACTCTTCATAATATTAGCTGTCTGTCTTACTCTCTACTTACTCTCTGTGTTTCTTTGTTTATCTTATGTTTTTTTTTATCCTTCTCTATCTTATTGTCTGCCTGTCAATCTCTGTCTTACTCTATCGTTCTAGCTGGCTGTATATCTGTATATCAGTCTGTCTCTCTCTGTCTGTCTGTCTTTCAGTTTGCCTGTCTGTCTTTCTTGCCATCTGTCTATGAAATTATGCTGTCGATTAAATTATGTGATTAAATCATGAATACAGATGAGTTGCTTTTATTGCTTTAATGTACATAAGTTGAATCAGCGGGTTATATTAATTGAGGCGACAGCTCATCATTTCATCTAAGCTTCAGTTCACCCAGAACACATCATCCTCACAAGCAGAACAAAATTGCAGAACAAATTCTTGCCATACCTTGAGTTATAATATGTTTTTTAGTTAGGAATTTTCTTAGCTGAAATGGCACTTCAGTTTTATGCCTTCCCATTAGCATAATTACTCCTAGATAGAAAAGCCCGGCACTTTCATTAAAAACAAGATTACTTCAGTTATTACTCTTGACATTTGTAGCAAACATTAATGGTTCAGTGGGTTTATCAAAAGGGTGGTAAAACTTTTCAGTGGGAGTTTTTTTCCCAGAAACTGGCTGGAATATTTTTAAATACATTCTTAGTCATCTAGACTAACCGCAATCATAACATGATTAATATGTGTTTTGATGAATTAATGCTTCTGGCGGAAAAAGAAAAAGAAGAGAATCAGTTCTGCAGTATTGCTTTTAAATGCGATGTTCTAACTTCCCTGAACGAGTCTCTTTCCTGGTGACTTCCCCGTGCTGCGGTAAGGGCAGGCTAAACCATCGATCGCACTCTGATGACATTTGGATTACATCCAGGTGGGGCCCTTTAGTGAATGTCACCAGAGGCTCTGCTTTTTGCAACTCCTTTATTTGAGAAATTGTCCCTGGAGTTTCATTTGCGTCAAATTAACAGTGAGTCCAAAGACAATCTATAAAGATGAATGTGTTGCCAAATTAAGCAGCCTATACTGTTGTTTTGACACTTCAGCAGATTGGCAACCGTAATCAGATGCATGAAGGTGCACTGTCACTTTGCGTTCCAACTGGGAGAAATCATGGCGGCTGATGTTTTTCGACCGCGGCGAGTAGGAAAAAGTTCCTTCCAGCTGAGAGCTCCCTCATCAGCGGGTGTCTTGCCACCCATGGGTGTTCAGACGTCTGGAGGATAGAGGTTTGCGGTGGCGACTGTGAGGAAATCTGTGATTGAATCAGTCCTGGGCTTGTCATGGTTATCTAGATGTCTGGGAAATGGGGCCTCTCTCCTAGCAGGTGTCACTTGTCCTGCATGTCTGTCTGCCAGATAAAGCATGGCTGTCTGCCACACGACACAATTACACCTCACCGCATTGATGGGACCCTGTCCTTCATCTCCAGATGGATGGAAAGATATTAAGTGCTGCATTCAGAATACTTTTTAATAAATTGTAAAGTGAGTTAATCTTCAACAGTTTTCTCTCTCATACTCAGTTTTTTCATGTTGTGCAGAGGAATGTTTTCTTCTATACTGGTTTTGGAGCTGAATTCTTCCAGATAACAGCAACAGTCGTGCCGAAAATACGGCAGCGGTAATATTCGCCCAAGGCCGAGCGCTTACCGCTTTAGCCTATTGTTTGTCATTTAGCTCTTATTTCTGATGCATGGCAAACTTTGAGCAGGAGTTTAATCACATTTCTGGAATATTTTTCCTGTTGCGTACCACATTTATTTCTCTCACTTCTAATCATCAGCCTTCCATAAAGCGCCCTCAGACATTGTGCTTTGTAGGGAGGGGTTGTTGTGTGTTTATTGGATTATTCCCATGGTCAATTTTCCGTTCTTCACACAGTACTGATTAAACTTTCACTTGGGAAATCAAGAGAAAGCAAAACTGTGACAGACGAAAACAAAACAGTGGATTAAAATGAGAAAGAAACTTATTCTTTCTTGCTTTATTTACTTCCTTTCTATTTTCTTCCTTCCTTTCTTCCATTCTCTTTTCTTTGATCATTTTCTTTTCTTTTCTTCCATTTGTCCTCTTTTCCTACCTTCCTTTCTTCCTTCTTGCTTGCTTTCTTTTCTTCAATTCTCTCTTCCTTCCACCTTCCTTAATTTCTTCATTTTTTGCTTTGTTCATTTTCTTCCACTCCTCCTCTTTTCCTTTCTTACATCCTTATTTTTCTTGTTTCTTGGTATTTTCTCCATTATTCCTCTTTTCTTTTCCTCCTTCTTTCCATCCTCACTTCTTTCCTTTCTTGCTTACTTGATTTCTTTTCTACTTGTTCGTTTTTCATTCTTGCTTGCAGTTAAAAACAAAACAAAAAATAATAAAAAATAAAGTAGAAAGAAGGAAAGAAGAAAGGAAGGAAGCAAGGAAGGAGGGAGGCAGGGAGGGAAGGGAAGGGAAGTTGGAAGGAAGGAGGAAAAATGGAGGAAAAGAAACAAAGCAAAAATGAGAAAGGAGGTAAGGAATGTTAGTATAAACGTTAGTATAAAAAAAAAAGAACAAATAAGCAAAGAAGAAAGGAAGGAAGAACACTATAAAAAAAATGCTGGGTTATTTTTTTTTTTTTTAACCCAAATGCTGGGTTCAGCCTGTTGGGTCATTTTATTGGGTTATTTTTAATATTTTTACCCAGGTGCTGGGTTATTTTTTTTTAACCCAAATGCTGGGTTCAGCTTGTTGGATCATTTTATTGGGTTATTTTAACGCTGGGTTATTTTTTTCTACCTAACCACTGGGTTGAGCTTGTCTCCGGTGAAACTTCTCAACAACGCAGCTGCTGAGAGCACAGGCTTTTTAAGTCCACAAGAGAGAGCGGTTCTCAGCGCCGCCGATTTGGTGCACTCTTTCGGGGAAATAAAGGTTTGTATACATTTTATTTATAAAGTCTTTAATGTGGTGTAAATTATATTATTTTACGCAACACGATGTAAGGACGAGATGTCAGTCAGCTGCGTCAGCAGCGGTCATTTTCATTGCTGGAAACGCCTTTGCCTTGCATAACATAAACGGATTTTTTTGTTATAATACTGAGTATAATTTAATTTGATGTTAAAATATGTTCTCTAATTTCAGTAGTGTTTGTTTTTGGGCAGGTTTTGGAGTCAGTCACGCCATCTCTCAGCTAATTGTGAAACACGAGACTGCGGTCTAAAATTCACAGTTCCCCCGTGAACAGCAGCCCTTCACCGGCTCAGATTTTGGCGACACACCGGCACGAGAATTAGCACTGTTTCGGTAAAAAGCGATTACAGAGAATGGTTGAATACACTTAAATTAAAATGCTACTTCTATATGCCTTTTTTATTTTTAAAATGCTTGTTAAACGAGTTTAAATGTATTTAATATTTTAAACTATGCTTTATTCACCCAAATAAATTCAATTTGTCTTGTATTTTGTCCAAGGGTGTTCTTGCTTAATAGTAAATGTTCATCTTTTGATTATTGCTGTTGCCTATAGTAATTCTGTGTGTGATTTTTAATTTCCAGCCCAATTTAAGCTAGCAATATAATAATTTTTAAACAATATATTAAACAACCCAGCATGGTGGGTAAAAACGTTTAACCCAACAAGCTGGTTCAAAATAACCCAGCATGTGTTCTGTCCAATATTTACCCAGCGCTGGGTTGCCAAATAACCCAAGTTGGGTTGTTTTTAACCCAGCATTTTTTAGAGTGAAGGGAAGTAGGAAAGGGAAGTTGGAAGGAAAGAGGAAGAATGGAGAAAAAGAAACAAAGCAATAATAAGAAGGGAGGTAAGGAAAGTTGGAAACAAAGCAAGAAAGAAGGATGAATAATGAAAAGTAACAGTTTATTTTAATAGTCCACTTTAGATGTTCTATTATCTATACGTAATTTTGCATCTACATATCAACTACTAGTTATTAGATTATTAGTGGACTGTCTGCTTAATATCTGCTAACACTTTGTTCTACTGACTATAAGTAAGTAACTTTGCAATTACATCAACTTAAGTCTATTAATACTCTGAGAGTTAATTTACATGTTGTTGCAAAGTTACTAAAGTGGTCTATCGAAATAAAAGTGTAACTGAAAGAAAAGACAATGAAGGAAAGAAGAGAAATGGAAAGAAAAAAAGTGGAAAGAAAAAAAACGAAAAGTGGAAGAAAAAAAGAGGTAGGATGGAAGAAAGAAAGAATGGAAGAAGAAATGAAACAGTAAGAAAGAAAAAAAGACAGAAGGAAGAACTTTACTTTCTTGCTGTCTCTTGGAAGAGAATAAAAAGCAAAAGGAAGAAAGGTGGGAAGGAGAATTGGAAGGAGACAAAGGAAAAAGAATGGAAACTTGCTTCATTCCTTCTCTGTTGGAGACTTTTATATTTTGGATGCTTCCTCAAGTTCAAAGGTTGCTGTCCTGCTCATATTTTAAGACTGCAGACTGTCTCCCTGTCATTTCACCTGACGTCTCCCTGATATTCCCCTCCTTCCACTCCACTGCACACACAGATTTCACACCTGCCACCTGATAAGGTGGACACAGAGTGCTAACACATCTCACTGAATCCTTTTGTGGGCAGTCATGTCTGGCGAGTGCTTGATTGACATGTGACTAAACATAGCTTTGAGTATCTGTATTCAGTAGCCTACTATAAAATGTAAAGTGAGCTTGAGGCTTTACATTCAGCCTGTTTAATATTACCAATATTGAAAACATTAGAAGTTGTGCTCACAGCGTTTTTACGTTAATGTGAAACATCATTACCTATAGGCTATTTATAAATATTGCAATATAGGAACTAATTTTTTAGAAAGAAGATTCTCAGTAAATGGTTCCTTACAACTGATAAAATTAACAGAAAACTACATTTCATTAAAATGTTACTACATTTTATGAATTTTATGATTTCATCTCTCTCTATATCAGTAACCTTTTCAAAAGAAATAAAAAATTATATTTTCCTGAAATGTTCTAGTGCAAATGGCACCATTTTTGGAGACTGGCCCAAAACACTTATTTATTTCACTATATTTTTACACACCACTTTTTATAGACTGTTAGAATACAGAGAGCCATCTGCAGGTTTGATCTTACCTCTGCCTGGAGCAATAAATTTTCATTTTTCGTGGCTGTCAGTTTTCTGAAGGCAGACCATCACATGGCACACGACTGCATCGGCCATAGTAGAGTGACTTCCACACTGTTTAAATGTGCCACTGCATCAAAAAGCACAACTGTTTCCTCATACTGTACTGTATATTGATCATGTGGATTTTGTGGTTACGTGAAGGGTATTCTGTTGTTATTTGTTTCTTTTGCTACCTTTTTTCTTTTCCTTTCACGGTCCATACAGTTTGAGATATTGATGTCTGTTTCTTGGAACTTTAAAGGAATTGATATTTGATTCAGTGTTCACTGTTTACAGAGTAGAAAGTCTCACACTCATTTTCTTCCCTCCAGTCGGTTGTTGGACCTGGAAAAAATTGCAGTGTTGAGTGGAGTTGTGTTCTCCTTTGTAACAGCAGCACTTAAATCCAGGTGGTCTCACAGCACAGGAGTGCAAATTACACAGCAGCAAGCTTTGAAAAACAAAACTGCAGGAGACTTTCGTGCTGTTTAGGCAAAAGCGTTGGTTATCCTATTTAGGAATGTTTATGTGTAAGTAGACAATTGACATGTTTATGTGAGAGGAAAGAAGAGGAGTCTTTACTGAATGAGAAATGATTTTTAAAATGAAGATAATTTGAATCTTTTATGTTTTTTCAGGCATAGATTTTCACAATTTGCACCTTAAAGAATGTAGAATTCAGCTGTTTATGCTCCTGAGAACTAGCAAAACACAACTGCGTAATTCAGTTTTAGGTTTTTGTAAATATTGTTTTAGTGAACAAGATATATGACAGAGTTAACAATTGGTTGTGCTTTATTTGTGCTTACTCATACTTTTTTTTTTTTTTTTTTTAATTCAGTGTCCTCAGAAAATGTATTTAAGAAATTATGGAATAATGTTTTTTCATTCACAGATTAAGTTTTAGGTAAGAAAGAAAGAAAGAAAGAAAGAAAGAAAGAAAGAGAAAATAAATAAAAAAATAAATAAAATTTTGCAGCACTGATTTAATTAAAAAGAGATAGATAGATAGATAGATAGATAGATAGATAGATAGATAGATAGATAGATAGATAGATAGATAGAGTATAAAATATGTCAAAATGTTAATGTCAGGTGCATTTAATCTTGATTAATTACAGAAGAATGTGCAATTAATTAGTCATTTTTAATCAATTGACAGCACTTAAATATATACATAAATTAACATAATTATACACTTATAAATTTATCATCATTTTTAACTTATTTTGATTTCGGCACAGAAATCTAAATTTCTAAATATTTATAAATCAAACATTGTATAGCTGCAAAGATATGGAAGCATATGTGTAGCAAAATTCAATTTGAAATGTAATATGCAAAATGGCAATGCAATATGTAAAATGGCAATGTATTTTTGTATTTAAATTGACATTTTCCCATTCATATATGCAACATTTAGCGCAAAATGAGAATGAAAATTCAATTATATCATTTAAATTAGCCATTTTCTACACTAGTTTTAATATGCAAATTAACAACTTATTTTAAAGCTTTATAAGTTGCAAAATTAAAATGAAAATGTTTTACCCAAATTGATTAGATATGTTTAACATGTCCAAGCGAAAACTGTAGCAAAATTATCATTTAAATGCTGTTTTTCCTAAATGCATTTAGATTTAGGAGTAGGACACTTGGGATTGCATTTTCATCGTGATACCGCGTGATAATTGTAGCAAAATGCAATGAGAGTTTCAAAATGTATTCTGAGCCAAAGGTGCAGCAAAAGGGTAGCAAAATGGTGATTTAAATGTCTTTTATTTTTCTTAAATGCATTGACACTTACATTTATGACGTTTCAGTTGCATTTTCATTAAATACCCCATGATGAATATAGTTTAAGTCATTGTGGATTTGAAAATGCATTCCGAGCCGAGCAAGCCCCCTACCTGTCAATCATTACATCAAGGCGGGGCTCGGCAACAGGACGCACGATAGGTCAATATTCACCGTTAACCAAACGCTTTTCTCCTGCCTCAACATCTCTCACTGCTTACACTCAGATTGATGCACATAAGCAAACAGACAGTGCTATTCTACACTTATTTACTGCCTTACATTATGTTTTATTTCTCTTTTATTTTTAATCCGTAAAATAGCACGTGTTCTGTGGCACCTGAACAAGGACATGCAGCAAGTTCCTCAGGGGCAGGGACTTTGGGGGCTCGAGCCCCTGCCCTTTTTTCAAAATTATTCAAAAATGCCCCTCTCAGACAAATATCAATGATATTGTGGTCAATAAAACAAAATGCATTTGAATTCTAATTAACATGACAATGTGTACAAAACGGTAACTAATCGCTCAAAAGTCGGAAAATTCCTGTTTATTTTTATATATCTGTCAAATCTGAGGCGTCGCTATGGGTTGCGTGCGTTTTGCTTGACTGACTGATATTCCACAGTCTGTTCAGACACCATAGGCTCTCGAGACATATATGTTTTTTCAGTGACTGGGTCGACGGAAGGAAAAAAATAAACCAAACAATATTTTAAGCTTTTTTTCATCAATAATCAAAGCTAGTGTGTCGATTTAATTAAAAATCCATATATTTTATATTTTAGAATATTAGGCTACATAATTCATCAGTGCCCGTTTGTCATGTATAATACACCAACCAATCATGATCTGGCTCAAGTTCAAATTTCATTGGACAGTAATGTGAAGTGGAGTGGTCATTTTCCGTTCTTATTCATAAATCGGTAGAAAATTACATGGGGCAGACGAGCTTATTTGTGGAGCGATCTGGATCTGCGGTTTGTCTCATTGTATAAATCAAATTAGCCTACGTCGCTGAGAAAATAGATGCTGAATGACTACAAAAGCACTGCACAAAACAAAAGTCGCAATAATGGTAATCAGTAGGCTATTCAATTCACTTATATTTATGTATGATATATCCTACACCATTTACTATTTCATGAAACTCTCATAGTTAATGAAGCCCAAGTGCCACCTACAGGCCTTTTATGTGAAGTGTAGGCTGGCGAAATGGTGATGTGAAATGACTTTATTATATTACCATTTTTGATAATTATGCAGCATTATGAAAGTGTCTTATGCTCATCAAGACTACATTTATTTGATCAAAAATACAGAAAAACTAATATTGTAAAATATTACAATTTAAAATAACGTTTTTCTATTTTAATATACTTTAAAATATAATTTCTGTGATTCAAAGCTGAATTTTCAGCATCATTACTCCAGTCTTCAATGGATGGTCCTTCAGAAATCATTCTAATATGCTGATTTATTATCAATGTTGGAAACAGTTGTGCTGCTTAATTTTTTGCTTTTTATTTTTATTTTATTTATTTATTTTGGAACCTGTGATACTTTTTTGGGGTTCACTGATAAATAAAAAGCTAAAAAGAACAGCATATATTCAAAATAGAGATGTTTTCTAACAATATCGATCTTTACTGTTCTTCACTGTAACTTCACTGTTTCTATCAATTTAACAAATCCTTGCTGAATAAAAACTAATTTCTTAAAAAAAAAAAAAAACTGACTGCAAGCTTTTGAACGGTAGTGTATATTGTTAAAAAATTTATATTTTAAATAAATGCTGTTCTTATTAAACTTTTTATTCATCAAAGAATCCTGAAAAAAGTATGACTGGTTTCCAACATTGCTAATAAATCAGCATTGCATAAAATGTATTTTAAAGTATATTAAAATTTTGATCAAATAAATGCAGGCTTGATGACCATAAGTGACTGATTGCAAAAATGTAAAATAGTAATGTATCCAAACTTTTGACCAATCATTTTTTTTTTTTTTTTTTAGTTTTTCAGATTTATTTATTTATTTTTTACATTTGACACCCTGCCCCTGAGAAACTCGCTGCACGTCCCTGTTCAGGTGCCACGGAATACGAACTATTTTACGGATTAAAAATAAAAGAGTAATAAAATATAAGGTAAGGTAGTAAATACGTGTAGAATAGCACTGTCTGTTTGCTTATGTGCATCAATCTGAGTGTAAACAGTGAGAGATGTTGAGGCAGGTGAAATGCATCTGGTTAACGGTGAATATTGACCTATCGTGCGTCCTGTTGCCAAGCCCCGCCTTGATGTAATGATTGACAGGTAGGGGGCGTGCTCGGCTCGGAATGCATTTTCAAATCCACAGTGACTTAAACTATATTCATCACGGGGTATTTAATGAAAATGCAATTGAAACATCATATATGTAAGTGTCAATGCATTTAAGAAAAATAAAAGACATTTAAATCACCATTTTGCTACCCTTTTGCTACACCTTTGGCTCAGAATGCATTTTGAAACTCTCATTGCATTTTGCTACAATTATCACGCGGTATCACAATGAAAATGCAATCCCAAGTGTCCTACCCCTAAGTCTGAATGCATTTAGGAAAAACAGCATTTAAATGATAATTTTGCTACAGTTTTTGCTTGGACATGTCAAACATATCTAATCAATTTGGGTAATATATTTTCATTTTAATTTTGCAACTTATAAAGCTTTAAAATAAGTTGTTAATTTGCATATTGAAACTAGTGCAGAAAATGGCAAATTTAAATGATATAATTGAATTTTCATTTCCATTTTCCACAAAATGTTGCACATATGAATGGGAAAATGTAAATTTAAATACAGAAATACACTGCCATTTTACATATTGCATTGTCATTTTGCATATTACATTTCAAACTGAATTTTTCTACACACATGCTTCTATACAAAGATGGCAGATATTACCAAGTGATTTTTTGTATATTGTTTACTTGTATTGCTTGTGTAGTTTTTAATAATGGGGCAACTTGTTTTATACTTATTCAATTCAATTCAAGTTTATTTGTATAGCGCTTTTTACGATACAAATCGTTGCAAAGCAGCTTTACAGGAAATTAAGTTTCTACAATATATTTATATATTGTAGAAACTTAATATATTTAACTTATGGCAAAATTTGGTAATTCTGTATGTTGCCTGAGGGTTGGCATCCTCTCAGGTCCCCTCAGATCATTTAAGGGTTGGATCCAGACTGTAGCTTGTGTAATTCCTAGTTACCACAGGATGTTAATCCCGTGGCAGAAACAGAGAAACAAATAGAGACATAATTAGCATAGCTGCTGTTCCATCCAAGCAAAAAATGATTTGTTCAACCCAAGCTAAAAAATAATAATGTGCATTTGATCAGATATAACTGCAGTACAGGATTATGAGATACATTATATGAATGATTGGCTAAAGAGATGTGCCTTTAATCTAGATTTAAACAGAGAGAGTGTGTCTGAACCCTGAACCTTATCAGGAAGGCTATTCCAGAGTTTGGGAGCCAAATGTGAAAAAGCTCTACCTCCTTTAGTGGACTTTGTTATACTAGGTACTACCAAAAGTCCAGAGTTTTGCGACCTTAGGGAGCGTGATGGATTGTAGCGAGATAGAAGACTAGTTAGGTACGCAGGAGCTAAACCATTAAGGGCCTTATAGGTAATAATATTTTGTAACTGATACGGAACTTAATAGGTAGCCAGTGCAGAGACTGTAAAATTGGGGTAATATGATCATATTTTCTTGACCTGGTAAGGACTCTAGCCGCTGCATTTTGGACTACCTGTAGCTTGTTTATTGAAGATGCAGGACAACCAGCTAGCAGTGCATTACAATAGTCCAGTCTAGAGGTCATGAATGGATGAACTAGCTTTTCTGCATCGGAAACAGGTAACGTTTCGTAGCTTGGCAATGTTTCTAAGATGGAAGAATGCTGTTTTTGTAACATTGGAAATATGATTTTCAAAAGACAAGTTTCTGTCTAATATAACATCCAGATTTTTGACTGTAGAGGAAGTAACAGTACATCCGTCTTGTTGCAAATTGTAATCCAAGAGATTCCGTGTACTGTTTTTTAGTCCAATAAGTAATATTTCTGTCTTATCTGAATTTAATAGGAGAAAATTATTATCACCCAATCTTTTACATTTTTAACACACTCTGTTAGCTTAGATAATTTAGAAGTTTCATCTGGTCTTGTTGAGATATATAGTTGCGTATCATCATCATAACAATGGAAATTAATCACGTATTTTCTAATAATATTGTCAAGGGGCAACATGTATATTGAAAATAGCAGAGGACCTAGGACAGATCCATGTGGTACTCCATACTTTACTGGTGATAATTGAGATGACTCCCCGTTTAAATAAAAAAAGTGGTAGCGATCTGACAGGTAGGATCTAAACCATCTTAAAGCCTGCCCTTGAATACCCGTATAGTTTTGTAATCGATCTATGAGTATGTCATGAGCTATAGTGTTGAACGCAGCACTAAGATCAAGTAAAACTAGCAATGAGACGCAGACTTGGTCTGATGCAAGAAGCAAATAATTTGTAATTATTAGAAAATATAATGAAAATGAGAACATTGGAAATGAGTCTTCATGCCCCTTAAAGACAGCTTTGAAGAAAATGATTTTAAAACGTCATACTCTGCTTCGCTACAAGTAATTTGTAAATAAAAATGGTAAAAAAATGAATTTTTAGCTCTCAGAAGAAAACTGTTCAAAATCAGTTCCATGCTTCCTCAGCCACAGTCCTCCAGTTCATCTCTCTATCTCAGCCAAACTACAATGGCTCAACTGCACACGAACTCCTCGCACCCTTTTCACAGCCCGGCCACAGCAAACACCAAAGTATAGACGCACTCCAATGGCCTCTGCCTCGGTAAAAGCCTCCATTCCATCTCCTAATGGCAGGGAGAAATTGCTTTCAGTGGCACAGAGATGCTATCTGTTGGTTGTGCACCAGTCAGGAGAGGCTGCGTGCGCGGGGGGAGCAGGTGAGGAGAGGCAAGATGGCCACTCTCTCCTGCTCTTTCTTAGAAATTAATGACTCTTGTGCTATCACACTACGCTATACGTGAAGAGGGCCGGACGGTGTGTGGAACCACATATTGAATTTTCCCTGCACTCACTTGTGGAGAATCCATTCTGAGCACTTACTTGAGCGGTTAAAGGTTATGTTGTGCTGTCCTTGTCTTGTGTTGTGACACCTTTCAATGTTACAAGACTATTCTCTTGCATTGTAGTTTAGGTTTAAGTATACATTATGACTATTATTTCAAACACATTTTATAACCACATGAATATGCACGTACAGAGGCCCCAAAAAGTTTTTTGCGTTAATGTGAAAGAATTTTCCATATTGATTTTAACCTGGACTTTGAATTATGCATTGAATTATGTTTTGATTTAGGGTTAAAGGAAATGTCCTGGCAGAAAATAAATTACCAGTACTTTTTCCACTTTTCTACAGATATTTTCTTCTACAGATTTGTGTGTGTTTGTGTGTGTGTGTAGATTTTTTCAGAACTAACTTATTAGTTATTTTTGTTATTACTTTGAACCAACTACCCCCAGGGTGATTTTTAGGTATATGTGAAGTCAAAACTTTCTGAAACCAATTATGACAGTCCTAATGAAAGAGACCTTGTTGAAATAAGAAACAGTTACACTATATGAGATCAAAAACATGATATTGTAAATATTTTTTATTCATTCAAGTAATTGTCTATTATATTGTCATTGTACTAAATTTAAAAGAAATTATTAAAATATTACCTGGAAAGATTTTTCTTTTACTACAGCAACTTAAAGGGATAGTTCACCCAAAAATGAACATTTTGTCATCATTTACTCCCTATTAAGTTGTTCCAAACCTGTATGAATTTCTTTCAGCTTAACACAAAAGAAGATATTTTGAAGAATGTTAGTAATCAAACAGTTGATGGCAGCCATTGACTTCTGTAGTACGGGTAAAAATGCTATGGAAGTCAATGGCTCCCATCAACTGCTTGGTGTTTTGTGTTCAACAGCTGAAAATAATTCATATAGATTTGAAACAACTTAATGGTGAGTAAATTATGATATATATATGTATATATATATATATATATATATATATATATATATATATATATATATATATGGATTATGATTACAGGTGCATCTCAGTAAATTAGAATGTCGTGGAAAAAGTTCATTTATTTCAGTAATTCAACTCAAATTGTGAAACTCGTGTATTAAATAAATTCAATGCACACAGACTGAAGTAGTTTAAGTCTTTGGTTCTTTTAATTGTGATGATTTTGGCTCACATGTAACAAAAACCCACCAATTCACTACCTCAACAAATTAGAATATGGTGATATGCCAATCAGCTAATCAACTCAAAACACCTGCAAAGTTTTCCTGATCCTTCAAAATGGTTTCTCAGTTTGGTTCACTAGGCTACACAATCATGGGGAAAACTGCTGATCTGACAGTTGTCCAGAAGACAATCATTGACACCCTTCACAAGGAGCGTAAGCCACAAACATTCATTGCCAAAGAAGCTGGCTGTTCACAGAGTGCTGTATCCAAGCATGTTAACAGAAAGTTGAGTGGAAGGAAAAAGTGTGGAAGAAAAAGATGCACAACCAACCGAGAGAACCGCAGCCTTATGTGGATTGTCAAGCAAAATCGATTCAAGAATTTGGGTGAACTTCACAAGGAATGGACTGTGGCTGGGGTCTAGGCATCAAGAGCCACCACACACAGACGTGTCAAGGAATTTGGCTACAGTTGTCGTATTCCTCTTGTGTATCTTACCTGGGCTAAGGAGAAGAAGAACTGGACTGTTGCCCAGTGGTCCAAAGTCCTCTTTTCAGATGAGAGCAAGTTTTGTATTTCATTTGGAAACCAAGGTCCTAGAGTCTGGAGGAAGGGTGGAGAAGCTCATAGCCCAAGTTACTTGAAGTCCAGTGTTAAGTTTCCACAGTCTGTGATGATTCGGGGTGCAATGTCATCTGCTGGTGTTGGTCCATTGTGTTTTTTGAAAACCAAAGTCACTGCACCCGTTTACCAAGAAATTTTGGAGCACTTCATGCTTCCTTCTGCTGACCAGCTTTTTAAAGATGCTGATTTCATTTTCCAGCAGGATTTGGCACCTGCCCACACTGCCAAAAGCACCAAAAGTTGGTTAAATGACCATGGTGTTGGTGTGCTTGACTGACCAGCAAACTCACCAGACCTGAACCCCATAGATTCTCTATGGGGTTCAGGTTGTCAAGAGGAAAATGAGAAACAAGAGACCAAAAAATGCAGATGAGCTGAAGGCCACTGTCAAAGAAACCTGGGCTTCCATACCACCTCAGCAGTGCCACAAACTGATCACCTCCATGCCACGCCGAGTTGAGGCAGTAATTAAAGCAAAATGAGCCCCTACCAAGTATTGAGTACATATACAGTAAATGAACATACCTTCCAGAAGGCCAACAATTCACTAAAAATGTTTTTTTTTATTGGTCTTATGAAATATTCTAATTTGTTGAGATAGTGATTTGGTGGGTTTTTGTTAAATGTGAGCCAAAATCATCACAATTAAAAGAACCAAAGACTTAAACTACTTCAGTCTGTGTGCACTGAATTTATTTAATACACGAGTTTCACAATTTGAGTTGAATTACTGAAATAAATGAACTTTTCCACGACATTCTAATTTATTGAGATGCACCTGTATATATATAAAACCAAAGGCATTTTGAAGTGTTCAAAAAAGAGGCCACACACTGTCATTTCAACCAATCAAGGTGTTTGCACAGAATCTGAATGCATCTGAGATGTAATGCCTCTCTGAGCTGATGATCTTGTGTTTGGTGACAGCACCGCCATTTATTTTAGCAAAACAGAGTGGCCGCTTTAGACAATTCATCAACCGCTTGGATGGGATGGGGCGAGGGGCGGGGGACGTCGAGCAGAGGGAGCCGTGCCTGCTTGATCTTCCGTGAAGCTGCCAGCCACTACTGCATCTCCATTCTCCTGCCTCCATATTTCTTCATTTAATAGGATTGCGGCCTGTCAGGATCCAATTTGTAGCCCAGGCAACATCTCCCCCAGAGCCAGTCCTGAGGTAGCCTGTTTTCTATGTTTGCCAGGGCCACTGTATATATATATATATATATATATATATATATATATATATATATATATATATATATATATATATATGTAGTTGTTTGTGGACAGCCCAGTGCAGTGGCCTTGCCACATCCTGCCAACTCTGTCCATTTACTGAGGCATGTAAAGCTGGTGATGGGACTCTGTCATTATGGGATGTCCCTCTGCTGAGCAGTGATAAGGGGAGCTGGTATTGAAGCTGACAGAATGGAATGGTGGTAGACAGACTGTGCTGGTATTTATGCATGGCCCACTGTTTTTTCTCTGACTCAGTCACAGACAGTAGATCATCACTGACCTGCTACATAGTGTCAGCTGTTGTCGCATGACTGATGTACCTCACTAGATAGGACAGCATGACTTTGGTTGTTCAGCTGAGAATGCATCTTTACATCTGTCAATGAGTGCATTTACATGCACCCTCGTAATGCGATTAGAATGGAATTTTGGCAATATTGCCATTAAACAGTACCGCATGTTAACGCAATACAACAAAATAATGCGATTAAGCTCATAATCATAAGTAACCATAATCACATGAAATATGTGGTGTATATATTTTAATCACAATAAACAAGCATTCACTTCACCAAATAACCTTCCAATAAATCTGTAGTCATGTTTTGCATTTGATTTAAGTAGACAGCAGCCAGTAACATGCCTAAATATGTGAGTTCATCATTTGTGCTTAATAATGAAAATTACATGTAAACTGGAGTCAAGAGGTTTGCTTGTGTCATGTAAACATCTTACTGCAATTAAGTCCTTACTCTGATTATTGGAAATAATCACATTATTGGTGCACATGTGAACACATTGTAGTCAATGTAATGTTTGTGAACCTGAGTTGATTGTTATATCTTCTAATAGGGATCCATAGATAAAATTAAATACTGATAAATACTGATGATAAGTATGCTGTGGTCAGTAATAAAATTCAGTTTTGTGTAAATAAATAAATTATAAAATTAATAATAAAACTAAAATCTAAATTAAATTTTGTGACTGCAAGAGACAATGTAGGCAGCTTTGCCATAACAGCAATAAATAACATTTTTAAATATATTAGAAAACATTTCTTTTCAATTTTAATAATATTTCACATAACTACTTGCACGGATTTTTGATCAAATATAGTTTGTGGACATACTATATCTTATTTAAATAGAAAACTTATATTTTAAATTAATAATAATATTTCACAATATTACTGTTTTATTATTGATTAAATAAATGTAGCCATGGTGAGCATAAGAGACATTTCACAAACATTTAAAAAAAACTTACCAACCCCAAACGTTTAAACAAAAGTGTACAGTGTAAAAAAATACTCATACTCCGATTTGCTAAAGATAACTTTTAACAGTGTCAACAAATTATTACTGTTTTTCAAGATTAATCTAAAGCCAATGTCAAACGATGAAAAAAGGGAATCTAAATGTAAAAATATCTAATATTAACTAATAATTAAATAAAACATTTAACAAAAATATTTTACTTGTATATCGTGCATGAAAAAATGGCAGCAAGTCTCATTTTGTGTTTTTGGAAGGGATTTGTTCAAAGTGCAGTTCATTTTGATTAAATGTTGAAAGTACTTTAAATAAACAAGAAAGCACTTTAAGACCAGCTCTCTAAACAGTTGCATAAATTCATCAAGACTTTATCATACTATGCCCAAAACTCTAATAGTACATGATTAATTAATATGCAGTTATTTTTCTGGTGGTTTGAGGAACGCTTTTCATGCTGAGGTGATCTGAAATCCTAAAAGCCTCTGGTATTATGGCCCAGTAATGTAAGAACATTAACATTATCGCTCCTATAACACAAGCTGCCATCTATAATCCGCCGAACCGATGAAGAGATTTAAAGCCCAGAGAATTCTTCAAAGCTTTAGTGCCTTGTGAATAAACCTGCTTTGTTAGTATGCATATGAGAGAGCTCATTCTAAATCCCATATTGAAATGCAGGTGTTTTCAAGTCAAGTTTTTGAAAAGTTGTCAGGGGATCTGAGATGATGCTCAAAAATGTACTTTTGTTTTCAAACTGATTTTTGTTCACCCAGAAAAACACACTTATTTCTGCTCCAATACAGCACCTCTCAGAAAAAAGAAAAAGAAAAAGTGTGGTTAATGATTTGCCCACTCTTGAATATATCGGGGCTGTCGTGGCCTAATGGATAGAGAGTCGAATTTGTAATCCAAAGGTCGTGGATTCGAGGGAGGTCCGGCAGGGATTGTAGGTGGGGGGAGTGAATAACCAGCACTCTCTCCACCCTCAATACCACAACTGAGGTGAGACCCTTGAGCAAGGCACCGAACCCCAACTCCTCCCTGGGCGCCGCAGCATTGGCTGCCCACTGCTCCAGGTGTATGTTCACTGCTGTGTGTGTGCACTTGGATGGGTTAAATGCAGAGCACAAATTCCGAGTATGGGTCACCATATTTGGCCACACACCACTTCCCTTTCCTTTCCCCCTAACATAAATGTTTCACAGCTAGCCATTAAAAACACATTGGTTTTAAAGGTTATAATGTATGATTTCACCACTTTCCCACAGAATTCTCTTCATATTCTAATTCAGGAAAAAAAATCTCTCTAAACTCCTCACAAAAGTTAGCTTTTAAATATTCTAGCATTAATTGCTGTAACTGACTAGCTGTTCAGTTCTCACACAAACCACATACCTTATATTCAAGCATTATATCAATTCCCAGTGCCCCAAAATGATCTATTTCGACAATCGCAGTTGTATTTTTAGCATTTTGCTAAGCTAATGTAACAGGAAAAAAATCATAACCTAGAAATTTTGATACACTGGTCTCCTACTGTAGCTTAACCAGCAGGATTTCTTTTGTAGACCAGCATTAACCAGCCTGGACCAGCCTGTAAATTCATGCCGGTGTAAGCTGGTCTTTTCAACAGGGACGCTATGTGTGCTATGACATTGATGCGATTTTGATGCTACTAAAGTCTTTTCACAGCACATTACCTCAAACATTATTTACCACGGAACTGCTCTTTCAGGAGACATGAAAGCGACGAGACAAAACACAGCAGTTTAACATGACTACTTTTAAAACAAACCATTACAATAACTTTGAATAACCACCGGGGTAATTTCCCTTTCAAATTGACAGCGTGCATATTTCTGTCTCTTAGCGTTGTGCCGTTGTGTGTTTAGGATGCCATTATTGCGTGGTTGAAGAGCAAGAGCGCTTGTGCAGTGTGATATGTGATGTGTGTAGTAATTTTGACAGGCAGCGGCATTGTGCTGCCTTTACCTCCAGCATCCCACTCCTTCACTGACACTTTCCATCTGCCGTCTGCTTGGCTATGTTTCAGCAGCGCTAGCAGCGTGTGCTAACGTGTTTGTCAGCATAAAAGTGTCTGGGCATACGCTGTCATAAGTAATGAGCTTTCAAGAGAGGGGAAGACTCATTTTTATTTGGGCCCTGCTGATATAATCCTTGTTTGCATCAGAGAGGAGAGGTGAGAGAGCTGATGTCAGAAATAAAACAGGGCAGGCCACTTACATACTGTGACTATGCATAATGCATTCATTCCTTTGTTTGGATATCATTGCACTTAAAGCCATACTCGGTAATTTTTTGTTTGTGTTGCGTTGGTTTGTAGTCCACTTGGATATACTGACATTAGTGGTGTGGATGTAGCATAAAATGAAAGCAATGTAATATACATTATATAAATATGCAATTAGCAATCAGCCATGATTTGTTGCGTGAGTGTGCAATTGTAGGACACGGTAGTATTTACTAGTCATGTGATCTCAACTTTGCTGCGTCCTTGAAGCGACCTGCTCTTATATTAATCTACTGACATGACTGGAGTCTTCATCTCATGTAAGTGGGCTTCATTTTAAACATATTTTTCATAAAGTACCATTCATTTCTTTGAGGTGTAAGAACGAACCTTAAAGGAGACTATTTTTGTTTTATCATGCAAGCCAATATGGTACCAGAAATGTGGACATTATTTGCAGTTTCTTGCTCGCATAGTTACATTTTAAGTGCAACTTTATGTACAAATGACTTCTGGAGAGTTTCCATCTAACTGTTTTTATAAAAATGATTATTCTTGTCTTTAAGAAAACTTGAATCGCTTAATATGCGCATAAATTGTCGAAGTTCTGTTCTAGATTTTATAGAGTTTGCATAAATTAAATGTTCATTTCATTAAGGTGTCTTTCTGCAAAAACTATGGCATGTTTTGACATTTTTACCATTGAAATTACTTCTCACAAAACAATGTGAATAAGAGTTGATGTGAAATATTTTCTTTAGATGAATTTTCAGCAATGTACTTTGAATACAAAAACTATCATTTGTCATATGTTTTTGTTAAATTTGGGCTTGAATATAATCAAATTTGGCTGTACTTTGAAACAGTGATAGGACGCAAGCTAATCTTTAATCCCAGAGAGATTGATTTTTCCTAAATGTGCTTTTAAGGCCAAAGCCCCATATTCTCCCAAGCCCTCTAACAAATATCTCTGTTGTGTAGTTGCGGGTTCGGGAGGGGAAATTAGCTTCTGAGAGGAAGCCAGGGAGAAGGTAATGAAGTGTAAAGAGAGCGATTAATAAAAAATCAGTGCAGGAGCCCATGCCACTGTTAATCCTGATTAAAACATAAATGCTGTTTTGGCAGCCCTCTCTGAATAAACTCATTAACTTTTACAGAGGCAATGAATGAAGCATAAGCGTGAGATACCCATATGAGGTGGATGGCTAATTTCTGTGGCCTGGCCACTGGACTGTGACTGAAATGAGGAAGAAGAGGACAATCTGCAGACAAAATTCAGATGCATATACTGTATGCGACTGCACTATTGTTCTGCGTTTGTGAATGTGCTGATAGTCCATTTAAAGCTGGGGCTGTTTTGTTATAACTTCATTATAGATAAGTTTGAATTAGCAGGCTAGCGACAGCTTTAGGCTTCAAAGGATGCAATTCTTTTGCAGTATTTTTACATTTTGTTCCCTTTTCGGCACCCTGCTTGAGACGATGATTTTTAGTAGGACATCTTCGTTAACGGCAGCAGTAAAAGCTATTCCGTGGGGATAGATATTTGGCAGGCTTTGAAGGGTAGCGGTGGCGACAACTTGCATCATGCTAATGTGCGTTTAGGAGGTGGTTTCCTGGCATTAACAAAAGGTCATGTGAAATGAGCACATTGGAACCATTAGGATGCAGTTATTTGTCAGTCCCTGAAGAGCCATGCTAGTGAGCTGGAATGAGGAGCGTGTGTGTACGGTGTGTAAAGTGCTGTTTTAGCAGCTGTTAATGAAGGGAAATGAGTGTGCTGACTGAGGCAACATGGCGTCAGGTGGCAGAGAGTAGCCACCTGGCAAAATCCAAAGACCTGTGTAAACCAAAGAAGACAGAATAGACGTTCTCATTAGTCATCATGTAATAGATGCTGTGAATCATGGCTTTTTGCTTAATTGCACTCTAAAATACAAGAGAGAGGAATTACGCAGCCGTGTGTGTTTTCATCCATGAACCGTTTTAGCATATTCAGAGGGGAATTCACTAAGAATGTGCCATTTATTGTCTATCTACATTTGTTTTAGTATCTGGTTCATTAAAGCGGGAGTTGCTGACCTTTAGAGGCTAAGGGACCATCACTCATTCTGTATAATAAACCAATATTAATATACCAATATAATAGGTAGATTTGTCTGATTCACAAACAATTGACTCTTTTAAACTTGTTCATACACATACAGAGAGACCAGTGAGGCCTGATTCATGAACAAATTACTGTTTTTTTAAGTAAATCAAAAACATAGAGTGCAGGCAGTGTAGTCTAATTCACAAAAAAAAAAAAAAAAAAAAAAGATTCTTATAAAACAGTTCTTTCTAGTGAATCAAAACCAGGCAGCAAGACCAGTGTAGTTTGATGAAAGAACAAATGACTCTTTTAAACTGGTTCTTTTTATTGAATCAAAAACGAGGGCTGCGTTCCAGTCCATTTTTTTATGCCCTTCACTCGCAAACTTCCCTCCGTCACGTTTACTCGGATGTACGTCATTGATTACATTGCGTGAGTGCCCACTTTTGGCGGAGCCCTTGCAATGGGCTGAACTGGAACGTCTTAAGACCTAGATCACTTAGAATCTGCTATGGATTTGGTTTTTGGTTTTGGTGCAGCATTCTATATGTATATATTTATGCTTGGGCTGTTATTGTCATGGTGCACACACGAGGGAAACGACGAGACGAGGAATAACTCAAAAATACAGTCTTTAATGAAATCCAAAACAGACAAGGCAAGGCTGGGATACACAGGAACACCGGGGAGTAACGAGTAGACCAGAACGAAAATGAACAGAACAGGCAGGAACTAAATACACACGATAATTAAACACACACCTGAAAGAAATCATAAACAATCAAACTTGACGAGGACAGGAACAGGAAGGACCAAGTAAGGGCATGGAGAGAAACACATGACACACACGACACAAGGCTGACAGTTATAAATGTAAAAAAAAAAAAAAAATCATTTATATATTATACAGTTGTTTGGGGTGGGCATAAATTAAACGTGATCTGCGATGGCGTCACAGTTGTCAAAATCGAGGGGTCGAGGGTCTGTCCATATAAACTTCCCTCGTCCACTTCACGAATCGGAACGTACTTCAAGGGATTCCCCGAGGGGAAGTGCTTAGGGAAGTTTGTGAGTGCGTGTCTAAAAGTGGAGTGGAACGC
Source organism: Spinibarbus caldwelli (assembly GCA_039654775.1). Lineage (NCBI taxonomy): Eukaryota > Metazoa > Chordata > Actinopteri > Cypriniformes > Cyprinidae > Spinibarbus > Spinibarbus caldwelli. The sequence goes on along the minus strand of CM077252.1, from coordinate 14,746,560 downwards.
AGCCATGCAGAGAGACCAGGGAGGTCTGATTCACAAACAAATGAATCTTATGAAACTGTTCTTTTTAGTAAGTCAAAAATATGCAGCAAGACCAATATGCTTTGATTCACAAACAAATCACTTTTAAATTGATTCTTTTTAGTAAAACAAAAACATGCACCACAACTGATGTAGTTTGATTAACAAAGAAATGACTCCTTTTAGTGAATCAAAACACTCCACAACCAGAGTGGTCTGATTCATGTACAAATGACTCCTATGGGCTGTTTCTTTTAATTAATTATTCAAAAAGCTCAAACTTATATACTCTTTAATGGGATATTTTAAGTGCAGTGGTCATGTGATTTACAGTTTTATAATAATTTTGCATATTGACATAACAGTTTTACACAATAAATGCAAAGTTTACCTCATTTGGTTCTGGCAGTTTTTAGTTGTGTTGATTATTATATCTAAAATAAATAGGGCTACAATATGTTGTTCCTTTTTTATTATTTTATTTTATTTTATTAACATATTAGGAGCTTCCCTTTATAATCTACAGCATTAGCTGAGAGAAAATGTTTCAAGGAAAGATGCAAGTGTTACAACTGTATAGTAAATTTGCCCCTCAGATACAAAGTCCAAAGAAAGTGCAGAAGAACTATCAGAGAACTGATAGTGCTGCATTCAGCATTCTTAACCCTGGATTGGAGAGAAATTGGATCATGTTTTTCTGTTTTGCCTTCTCAGAATAATGAGATAATGACGGTTGGAAATTAGAGTCTAATGTCATTCAACGTCTCCTCCTGTGTATTGCCTGAAGAGGCTGATTAGCCTGTTTTCCATCGCAAAGTGTTCCAGCACTCCATTGATATGCTGCTAGTGTATTGTGGAAACCAACTGCGCACAAATGTAGAGAATGTTGGTATTGTTAAGGCCGAGCTGTAATCTTTGACACTGGCTGCAATTTAAAAACATGGTCTAAAGTATATAAAACTAATATGTAAATGTAGTTCACAAGATGTTTATGTATGTAGCTCTTTTTAAAATTACTTCATGAATCATGCCTGAGTCATAATACACCTCTGGGTGAGTTTACTGGCTTTTTAAGTTTTGTATTATTCTTTTTAATATAATTGCTGAAATATTTTGTACAGATGACTTGATGAATGTTTTACCAGTTAATGCAACAACATGTAAACCCAGAGACTCAGAGGTTGGTCTTTTTTCATAGCTCATTCACATTTCATAAGTATAAATATTTTCTCAGATGTTTCTTCTAAAATACATATTAATGAGACTTCTTGTCACGATCACTGGAGCAAGGAATTCACGAACTGAGAGTCTTTAATAATCCAAATAGGGAACATTGAGCACATGAAGACATTCAAGGACCGACAAAAATGAACTAATGGACTGGGGCTTATAAACACAGGATAACGAGGGACTAAATGAGACACACCTGAATCAAATAAACACAATCAACGGGAGACAGAAACTGGGTCACAGGGAGCAAAACACACACTGACAGGTCCATAATCCTGACACTTGTTCATTTGAATTGTTGACATAGCATAGCTCTGATTATTTATTTATTTACTCAATACACTACAAAAGTTCATAAGTTTGGGGTTGGTAAGATTGTTATTGTTTTTTAAAACAAGGCTGCATATATTTAATCAAAAATACAATAAAACAGTAATATTGTGAAATATTACATTAAAATGTTTTCTATTTTAATATATTTTAAAATGTAGTTCATTTCTGTGATGGAAAAGCTAAATTTTCCGCAGCCACTACTCCAGTCTTTAGTTTCAAATGTGCTTCAGAAATTAATATATCAATCAAATATGCTGATTTGGTGATCAAGAAACATTTATTTTTATTATCAATGGTGAAAACAGTTGTGCTGCTTAATGAATATAAAGTTTAAAAGAACAACATTTATTTGCAATTTAAATCTTACGTAACATTGTAAATGTTTTTTAGTGTCACTTTTATTCAGTTTAATGCGTACTCGCTAAAAAAAGTACTATGAATTCATTAGCATCATCATGATCCTTTAAAAAGAGCTATTCTAATTAGTCTGAAAATTGCAATGTAGTTCTTATGATTTGGCTATTGCTAAAATCCAAAGTGAGGTTTTTCATTTATTAAATATTTAATTAAAACAATGTGTTATATGAAAGTACACCCAGAAATCTCTGGGAATATCTAATATTCTTTATTCAAAATAAGTGTTTGGATGCACAATGATTGCGATTTTATACCCTAGATACACCCCATAAATCATGTATTTTAAGATAATATACCATGTAAGCAGCAGCCATAGCATAGACTTTAAAGCATGTAATAACCATGACAGTTTCTGTGGTGGAACTTCAGTGCATCAGATGTCTCGGTTTAATGAAACGCAGTATTCTTCAGCACACAGATGACACGGATTAGGCTCTGAGAGCAGCGGCTGCCGATTGGCACTGTATATGAAGCACAGGGGAGCATCTCTCAGTCTTGCTGGCACCGCTAGAGAAAGATGAAATGAAATGAAAGCATGTCTGGATTAAAGCTTGTTAAGGGGAAGAAGAGCCTTAATTGCTCTGGCTTTGTACAGCCTCACAAAGAGCCAGCACTGCTAATCTGTTGCTCAAGGGTGAATGTTTTCTGCATCCAAACAAAAGGCAGTTTTTAAGCTGGAACACAAAGACCTGTATTTCAGGAAAGGTCTAAATAAATTGGAACGAAACTCTCCTGGGTGCAAAGGGAGACGCATGAGCTGAGTGAATGGGGGTGAAGAAAGTGATTTGTTTGTGGGCTGCTAATTGGATAGAAAGGGGGCCATTAATCACTGCTGTTTTTGTTTATTGTTTTAATGCACATCCTTTGACTGGTCAGGAAGTGTAAATAGGGCAGTTTCCTTGTTAAGTAGCATGTTTAGCATCAAAATAGAACACATGGGCTTAATTTCAGTTGTGAAGAATAGGCATGGTCAAAAACTCGTTGATCTGAAAAGAGATACAGTACGCTGGAAAAAAATTGGTGTATGGAAACAATTTTCACCCAGAAAATTGCTAGTTAATTTCACAAGCAATTTAATAGATGTCAAGTAACACATTGAACTGAACATTAAATTTTTTAAGCAACAACTGAAACAGTGTTTTCTGTAAAAGTTCTCATGCTGTTCAAAAGTTTTGGATCAGTAATTAAAAAAATGTTTTTAAAGAATTCCCATATGCTCATCAAGGCTGCATTAATTTGATCCAAATTACAGAAAACAGCAATATTGTGAAATATTATTACAATTTAAAATAACGGCTTTCTATTTTAATATACTTTAAAATATAATTTAAACCTGTGATGCAAAGCTGAATTTTTATCTACCATTATTCCAGTCTTCAGTGTCACATGATCCTTCAGAAATCATTCTGATATGCTGATTTATTATCCATGTTGAAAACAGCCTTTATATATACACACATATGTGGAAACTGTTATACTTTTTCAGAACTCTTTGATTAATAAAAAGTTAAAAAGAATTTATTCAAAAGAAATCTTTTGTAACAATATACACTACTGTTCAAAAGTCTGGGGTCAGTACATTTTTCTTTTTTGAAAGAAATTAATACTTTTATTCAGCAAGGATATGTTAAATTCATAAAAAGTGATAGTAAAGACTTATATTGTTAGAAAAGATTTCTATTGTGGCTTATTGTTCTGGAAAGAGATACAGTAGACTGAAAAACAAAATGGTGTAAAAACAATTTTCACTCAGATATTGCTAGTAAATTTCACAAACAATTACAAAGAAACAGCAAGTAATGCATTGAATTAAACATGAAATTTTGAAGTCGAAAAAATGTTACAGTATTTTTGTTTTATTTATAACTTCATTTTTATAGTGTATGTGCATTAATCACATAAATTAGTTGCATATTAGATGGCAAATGCTGAAAGGCTCCATGCAATTATGTGCTATATTAATCATTTGGTTTCTACATTCTTCAGTTCCTGCATCAGCTCATGCAAACCCTTCATAGACCCTCATGACTGCCTCTAAAGGGCTTAATTTTTATATTATGCCCCAGCAGAGCAAATCCAGTTTTCCGTCTTTTCCCCAGTCTGACCCAACTGCTCTATGTCACTAGCTCTGGCTGGAATCTCTTTTCCCTTTGAGCTTTCTCACAACGAGCTGTTTGACTTGTAAGATAAAAATGCTCATTGACTGAAGCTTGTGCATGAACACGCTGTAGTCAGGACACTTCTGCTTTGGGGTTTTATCAGGTCAGTGAGCTCAGCCAGACTCCTCGACTCCCTGAAAGTTTGTTTATTCCTATTTAGGCAGCACATCAACATTTCACCATGATCCGTTCAAGGCTGCCATGTTCAGAAATGTGACATATTGAGGTCTTGTACCTCAAAATGATGTCTGATGCTGATATTTTATATCCTGTTCCTCTGTTGCATCAGTTGCAATATTGGGATACTAGCACTCTGGATTGATACTGGTGAGAAGTGTTTCATGTTTCTTGATGAATATTTTATGATTATGAAGTAGTTTAGGATTGGACAGTTTTTAATACAGTCATGTTGCTCTGCACTTTGAACATGATATTAACTGCATTGAAAGTGATTTATTTAATTTAATTTAATTTAATTTAATTTAATTTAATTTAATTTAATTTAATTTAATTTAATTTAATTTAATTTAATTTAATTTAATAGAAATAATTTTTCATTTAACCTTTATTTAACCAGGCAAGTCATTAAGAACAGGTTCTTATTTTCAATAACAGCCTGGCAGGATAGTTATTTTCTCCTGAAAGACATACAAATATACATTACAATACACATAAGGCAAAAAAAAAAATCATAAATAAATAAATAAAATAAAAAATAAAAAAATATATATAAAAAAAGTCTCTGTTAAAACATTTACAGGCTGAGGTAAAAGCACTCACTAGTAATTTTTTAAGTGCACAGGCTGAAATATTTGTCTCTAGTTTCAATAGCTTTTGTAGCACAATCCAATTATACATTATTACATTTAATATTAGTTTTTAATAAGTTTTTATAATTATACAGTGTATACACTACTGTCCAAACAGTTGAGTTCATGTGTAATATTAAGGGTATAAGGGTCTGTACACACACACACACACACACACACACACACACATATATATAAGAGTAATAAAATCATTATGTATAAAAAGAGTAGGAACATGGTAAAAACTTTCAGCACTACAGATTCAGTTTTTCATCTGAAAAGAGCCCTGAACAGCACAACAGCATTATTCTTTGCAGTCATTCCCTACATTCATTTGGGAATGCCACCAATAATGCTACAGCAAGATGTCACAGCAAGGTGGAACAGCATGTTTTGTGTGCTGAAAAGCCTCTTAAAGCAAACATAAGCACACGGTTTACTCTGCAGATTATGATCAGCCCGTGACATTCAGTGCCCACCAAAGGGGTTTAATGAAGAACATAATTTCTTTTCTCTCCCCATTTGAAGAACTAACAAGGGAGTGGAGTGCATTTGTAGCATTTGCAGATGACGCGTTCCCATCAATCATTGCACTGAAGTTTCTGCTGAGGAGGTTAAGCTGACAATGGAGTTGTTCTGAAAAGACTCTTTTATAAGCGATGACCAAGCACTGAATCAGATCCTGTTTATTGGATCACAGCCATGCTTGTGCCAAGACATTAGATTATTACTTTGATACAGACAAAAAGCAGAGTGCTCACAGGATGCTCTAAAGACAATTAGATTGAGGAGCACAACCCTCTGCAAGAAAAACAGCCAGGCAGCTGCTCAGTCCAACATGAACAAGGAACTAATGCATGCACTCCTATCTCAAAAACAGGAATCCTCTTGAATTTCCTTGGTTTTGCTCAAATTATATACAGATCCAATCTATTAATTAAGGCAGTCAAAAGAAGAGTTCTAAATGTTAGAATTTTTTATATTCATATACATATAATAATTTATGTAATAACAAATTAATAAATAACAACATTTTATATATATATATATATATATATATATATATATATATATATATATATATATATATAACATTTATAATAAATGTTTATATATTTATAATAATATGTATATAAAATAAATTATACAATAATTATATATAAGTCATAACATTAATTAATGGGTAACACTTTACAATTGTCACATCTATGTTTCTGTTGAGTTCCTGTTTTCCTTATTTGGTTGTTCCTGTTCTTAGTTAATCATCATTCATTCAGTTCTCTTGTGTTTAATTAATCATATCGTTTGCTCCTTTGTTTCCATGTCTTTATAAGCCTTCAGTTCCTAGAGTTCTTTGTCCTGTCTGAACGTTGTTTTTTGTGGTTGTTTTCTCTTGCGTTTTCTCCAAGTGGATTTATTAAAAGACTCAGTTTGTTTGATATCTGACTCCTTCGTGCTCCTTCGTGCTCCTCGCCTAGACAACCCGTGACAGAAGACAGGACCAAGATAAAAATGGAGTTCGCGGCTCATTCAAGCCTGCCGTCCGTGGGGAATTCCAGGCCGCCATCCGCGGCTCACTCAAGGCCGCCGTTCGCGGTGAAGTCACGGCCGCCGTCCGCGGCAGTCTCAAGCCTGCCACCGTTCGCGGCTCATTCAAGCCCACCGTCCGCGTGGAATTCTAGGCCACTGTCCACGGCTCACTCAAGGCGGCCGTCCGTGGCGAAGTCAAGCCCGCCGGCAGGCGTACATGTGCCCCTGGGATTACTGGTGGCGTATGAGGGTATGAGTTGGAACCCACCTCCAGAGTCCGCTTCTCGCAAGCGCCCTCCAGAGCCCTCTCAAAGCAAGCGCCCTCCAGAGCCCGCTCCTCGCAAGCGCCCTCCAGAGCTGCTCCTCGAAAGCGCCCTCCAGAGCCCGCTCCTCCAGAGCGCCCTCCAGTGCCCGCTCCTCCTCAGCGCCCTCATGTGCCCGCTCCTCCAGAGCGCCCTCAAGTGCCCGCTCCTCGAAAGCGCTCTCCAGTGCCTGCTCCTCCTCAGCGCTCTCCAGTGCCCGCTCCTCCTCAGCGCCCTCAAGTGCCCGCTCCTCCAGAGTGCCCTCAAGCCCCGCTCCTCGAAAACGCTCTCCAGTGCCCGCTGCTCCAGAGTGCCCTCAAGTGCCTCAAGTGCCCACTCCTCCAGAGCGCCCCTCTGACTTCATAGTTTTCCCCAAGAAAATTTTTGGGGGGGGCCATATATCCATGGCCATAGTGACCGGGCCAAGGGCCAAGGCCACGGAGGCGGATCCGCCATTGGCCTCCCGAGTACCTTGATCCGCCATGGCCTCCCGAACTCCCTGATCCGCCATGGCTTCCCGAACTGTCTGCTCAGCCATGGCTCCCTGATCTGCCCTGGAGGCTCTCCTGGTCTCTGCCCTGTTCCAGTCCTGCATCAGCCGATGGTCCGGGAGGGGGCAATCTGTCACGTCTAAGTTTCTGTTGAGTTCCTGTTTTCCTTATTTGGTAGTTCCTGTTCTTAGTTAATCATTGTGCATACAGTTCTCCTGTGTTTATTTAATCATCTCCTTTGCTCCTTTGTTTCCATGTCTTTATAAGCCCTCAGTTCCTAGAGTTCTTTGTCCTGTCTGAATGTTGTTTTGTGTGGTTGTTTTCTCCTGCGTTTTCTCCAAGTGGATTTATTAAAAGACTCAGTGTGTTTGATATCTGCCTCCTTCGTGCTCCTTCGTGCTCCTCGCCTAGACAACCTGTGACAACAATAAGGTTCTATTAGTTATTGTTTTAACTAACGTGAATGAACAATGAACAATACATTTCTTACAGCATTTATTAATCTTTGTTAATGTAAGTTAATGAAAATACAGTTGTTCATTGTTAATTCACAGTGCATTAACTAATGTTAACAAGCAAAGCTTTTGATTTTAATACATTAGCAAATTGTGAAATTAATATTAACTAAGATTAATAAATGCTGTAGAAGTATTGTTCATTCTTAGTTCATGTTAATGTTAACTAATGAACCTTATTGTTAAATGTTACCAACTAATGTAATAGAACTTGTAACTAATAATATATTTTACTTTGTGAACCAACTAGTTGTAAAGCAACACTATGCAGCATAACTCAGGAGGAAAATATGAATTTGATAATGAACATTCAAATAGGTGAATAAGTAAAAAAAAAAAAAAAAATCAGCATGGACTGACAGCATTGTGTTAATTATATAAGTTGTGTTCCTACTTAACACTGTTTGTCACTTTATACATTGACTCTCACTTTTGCTCTGGTTTGTTGATTGTCTTTACACATGGCAAAGGGAGAGCGATCGATACATTGGCTGGGTAGTGCTCTATCTCTCTGCCTTTCTCTCTTTTGCTCCGGCTGTTTCTCCGCTGGGACGGAGTAGGTGATGCCTGCCTGAGTGCATCACTGGCTCCTCTTGGCTGCCGGTCGATAAGCAGCCACTGATAGCAGGTGTCCTTGCATTGATCCGCCCTGCTTGTTCTTTGTCTCTGGTCATTATGGAGATGTGAGAGTGACCTTTCCACTGTGGTGTGCAGAATGGAAGAAAGGACGGGTAGAGAGGACTAGAGGCACCTGCGCTGCTGTGTCTAGCAGGGGGCACAGCCTTTAACTTCAGATCTAGCACACAGGTGAACCCTCAGATATCTCCAGAAGTCACAAGGGGAAACGACAGTAAAGAGGGGAGCAGTTGTCAGTTTAGTGGTGACTGTGACTCTAAATCATGGATGAAGACATAGAACGAGGTAGAAGACTGAACTGTGATATGTAAGTATAGATTTATAGCTATTGTTCTGCAGAGAAAAATAAAGAGATTTGTCACAGCCGGATTTATGCTAAATGTCAAGGCTGTCCATTTAACATGTTAATGCAGTACAATTTAATACTTGAAATTATTAGTTATAATTAGATTTTTGTTCTTTAACAGGTATTAAATATGCGGCATGCTATGCTGAACATCACAATGTTGTTTTATTTTGTTATATTTTTTAACAAAATATGTGGTTTTACAATTACATGTTTAAATTACAGTTTTTATTGAAAAGTTTTAAATAGTCACCTATATCACAAAATATATAATTCTAATTCTAATTATATATATATATATATATATATATATATATATATATATATATATATATATATATATATATATTTATTTTTTTTTTTATATGTATAGTTAGTTTGGTAATAAAACGAATAACGAATAACAAATGAAAAACAATGCTCTAGTAGAGCCTTCAACACAAAACTTATAGAATGTGTGCAATCAAATTTCTCCGGTAACCTGGAAAAAAATGTTGTGCTTGTTTTACTTGCACATTGTAAAGAGAGCTTCAAGATTAGAGCCTTTCACATACACTCAAAGTTACTGGAGTGCCACAGCAATCACCATTACTTTCAACCCTCAACAAAAACCTTTACTGCATTTTCCAATTCACAACAGGTCTTTCTTAAGGTAGTGATGAGAGTGGTTTAAAAATAACTGCTTGTTTCATCACAATTGTGAAGCAACCTGATGTAAACGATTGGAGCAATCACAATCCCGAATGAAGTAAACACAACATACCCAGTTGAGTGTAGGGAACTGTTTTTCACCTTGCTAGTCTTCGCCAAAATCAGGCCCCTGGTAGACTGCAGCAGAGGATGTTTTCTTAGACCTTTTAATGCTCTGATTACTTTATCATCATATTTTATTTGTGTTCGTAGACTGTGCGTCTTCTTTGTGTTTTGCAGGTACTGCAAATTGCCTTTGTTATCTCTGATGAATTGTGAAAGATGTCAAACTAACTCAGTATGCTTTTCCTAGTAACTTGGATTGCTCTCTGTTGTGACAGAATAGGGCTGAAAGAGAACGCTTTCTCTCCCAGCTTGAAGTTTCAAAGGGCCTTTGAATTAAGTGTGACGGGGTTGAAGATAATGAAGGGTGTTGGAATGTGTCAGAGCAATGCTGCAGGATTTGTCAGGCTGCTATCGCACTAAAAACGCTTCACATCGTCATTGTTTACTTTAGTAGATTAAAATGTCTGAGAGTGTGTGTCTCTGGATGCATCCTTTACTGGCATTATTTGAGAATGCCAATATGTTTTATGGTGTCTCTCTTTCCGTGTTTTCTTAGATCTTGTGCAAATGATGAAGCTGTGTAGATGTAGCTATAGGTTTACTTTAAGAAACTCAAGTGAATCAAGAGCTGTTATAGCTTTTAGGTGATGTTTATCAGTTTACTTTTAGGATCAGTTACCTGGAATGACCCAGAACTAAGAAATATTTCATGGAAGAATGTGCATTCTGTCGTCAATTACTCACCCATATGATTTGAAATACTAAAATACGTTTTTTTTTCTTTAAGAATATTCACTTTTTTCAGTATTTCAGTAAATGAATGTGAGTAAATGATAATAGACTTTTAATTTTTTCATTGTTTCTATTTTTTTGTATTTGCAGTGTAATTTTAGTATTGTTTATATACTATTTACATTTACATTTAGTCATTTAGCAGACACTTTTATCCAAAGCGACTTACAAATGAGGACAATAGAAGCAATCAAAACCAACAAAAGAGCAACAACATGCAAGCGATATGACAAGTCTCGGTTAGCCTAACGCAGTACACGTAGCAAGGTTTTTTTTTGGTTTTTTTTTTAAACAAGTAGATAGAATATAGAAAAGAAAGCTAGTGTTTTAGTTTTTTAAGAAAAGCTAGCAGTTAGAGAATAAATATGCAATTGATAGAGGGTCAAGTGTGTGTGTGTGTGTGTGTGTGTGTTTTGTTTTGTTTTGTTTTTTTAATAAAAAGAAAGGAGATAGATAAAATAAAATTAGAAAAGAGAATGCTAGAGTTAGAGGGTCAAATAAAGATGGAAGAGATGGGTTTTTAGCCGTTTCTTGAAGATGGCTAAGGATTCAGCTGCTTGAATTGAGTTGGGCAGGTCATTCCACCAGATGGGAACAGTTAATGAAAAAGTCTGAGAAAGTGATTTTGTGCCTCTTTGGGAAGGCACAATAATGCGGCGTTCACTTGCAGAACGCAAGCTTCTAGAGGGCACATAGGTCTGAAGTACTGAATTTAGGTAAAGGGGTGCAGAGCCAAAGGTGGTTTTGTATGCAAACATTAATGCCTTGAATTTTATGTGAGCCGCTATTGGTAGCCAGTGCAAATTGATGAACAGAGGTGTGACATGCGTTCTTTTCGGCTCATTAAAGATTAGTCTTGCAGCGGCATTTTGGATTAAGTGTAGAGGTTTGATGGAATTGGCTGGAAGACCTGCCAAGAGAGCATTGCAATAGTCAAGTCTGGACAGAACAAGAGTTTGAACAAGGAGTTACATTACATTACATTTACATTTATGCATTTAGCAGACGCTTTTATCCAAAGCGACTTACAGTGCATTCAGGCTATACATTTTTTATCAGTATGTGTGTTCCCTGGGAATTGAACCCACAACCTTTTGCGCTGCTAACGCAATGCTGCTAACGCAATGCTGCTAACGCAATGCAAAGTGGTAGAGCATTGCGTTAGTTGGCAAGCTAGTTGGCTAGTTGGAGTTGTGTTGCATATTCCGAAAGAAAGGGCCTGATCTTCCTAATATTATATAAAGCAAATCTGCAGGACCGGGCAGTTTTAGCAATGTGGTCTGAGAAATTAAGCTTATCATCAATCACAACTCCAAGGTTTCTGGCTGTTTTTGAAGGAGTAATGGTTGATGAGCCTAACTGGAAGGTGAAATTGTGATGAAGTGATGGGTTTGCTGAAACTACAAGCAGTTCTGTCTTAGCTAGGTTGAGTTGAAGGTGATGGTCCTTCATCCAGCAAGAAATGTCTGTTATACATGCTGAGATGCGAGCAGTTATCTTCGGATTATCAGGATGGAATGAGAGGTAGAGTTGAGTGTCATCAGCATAGCAGTGATATGAAAAGCCATGTTTCTGAATGACAGAACCTAATGATGCCATGTAGACAGAGGAGAGAAGTGGTCCAAGGACTGAGCCCTGAGGCACCCCAGTAGCTAGATGTTGCGACATGGATACTTCACTTCTCCAAGATACCTTGAAGGATCTATCTGAGAGGTAAGACTCAAACCACTGGAGAGCGGTTCCTGAGATGCCCTTTCTCAAGAGGGTTGACAGGAGGATCTGGTGGTTGACCGTATCAAAAGCAGCGGACAGATTGTAATATCTTGATTATATATCTAACAGTGTTTTTATAATGTTGTTTATATGCTGTTGTGCTTATTGATGTTTTAAATTAGTGTTCATTTATATTTTCACTTTTAATTTTAATTTTAGTTATGTGCATTTGCATTTTTTAATAGTTTATATACAAACACACACACACACATATATAATACATAATTTATTACATATATTTATATATATATATATATATATATATATACACATTTATATATAAGATATATATATATATATGTAAATGTTTTAGTCATTTTAGTAATTTAGCTTCAACTTATTTTAGCTAGTTGGCAAGGAAACTTCTATTTTTTAAGCTTAAGTTTAAGATTTTCATCTAATATTTAAATTTTATTTTATTTGAGCTTTATTTCAATTAACAAAATTTTTAATTTTAGCTTCAGTTAACAATACTTTACAATACTTTATTACCATGTACCATGTAACCATGTAATTCTGGGTTGAATATGTGGTTTGTTATTGTTTTCTGGCCACATATAAACCATAAATATATTGATAAATAATTCAAACATTATATAATGAGTTATATTAAAACTACATAGTATGTAAAATACATTTAAGAGTTAAAAATGCAGATTGTATATGTGATGACAATATAGTGTGTTGCAGAAGTGATTACTCACCTCTGAGTCTCTCTCTTTCTCTTTCCCTCTCCATATAATTGGAGTCTGTGAGCAGCTCTCTGCCATCCAAATAGATTAATTATGAAGCCTTGTGTGTGTGGAGTGTAAGTGTTGAACTGTGAGTGGGGAAGACACGAATCAAAGAAAATCAATTTAGGGGGTGATATAGCCACCTCATCTCACTTCTCCCCTTAATTTCCTTCATGCTTGCTGAAAGGGCTCATCATAACTGAAGTGACATTCTTTCAAGTTTCCTCTGGGGATAAAAAGAGTGTGTGTGTGTGTGTGTGTGTGTGCGTGTGTGTGTGTGTGTGTGTGTGTGTGTGTAAGCAGATGTGTGAAGTTGTCATATATGGATTAGAGAGAGTTGCACTTCTTAAAAGAATATTTCAGGTTCAGTACAAGTCAAAATAAATCGATAATGTTGATTACCACAAAAAATAATTCTGACAGTCTCTCTTTCTCTTTTTTATTATTACTATTATTTTTTTTTAAATGGCACTTGCATTGAAAATGAATGGAGCCCATTTTTGGATGATTTAAAAGCAAAAATAAAAAGCTTATATTTTTATAAAAAGCACTTGTGTAAAAAGTTGTGTATTATTTGAGCTGTGCTGCTAAAAGCAATAATAATTTTAACAGATTATGGCAAGCATGGCAATAAAGTTGTACATGGATATACACTACTGTTGTACAGTCGCTTTTCTTTTTAATAGATACATTAGATACAACACATTAAATACTTTTAGAAGAAAATGTTTTAAAAAAGTTATTCTTTTTGAACTTTGTTCTTCTGAACGAAGAATCCTGAGAAAAAAAATGTATCACAATTCCCAAATAAATATTAATCAGTACTCCAACATTGATAATTATGTGACACTAAAGACTGGAATAATGGCTGCTGAATATTCAGGTTTTCATCACAGCAATAAATTACATTTTAAAATACATTACAATACATTTTTTTTTAATTCTAATAATATTTAATAAAGTCTATTGTTTTTACTGTATTTTTGATCAAATAAATTCAACCTTGGTGAGCATACAGACTTCTTCAAAAAAATCTTACCGACACCAAATTAGACTAAATGTTAACACACATATTGTTTACATTTATTGGCTACACTATTGAAACAGTATTTTCACATTTACAAATGACCCAGCTTACTTCAATTGTAAGTGCCACAGTAATCAAATTTCAATAACTGGCTTTTCCTCTAAAACAACTTCTCTTTTCCACTTCTGTTGCTTAGCTCGCACAGACTGTTGCACACTCTTAATCAATACCCTAATTGCTTAATTTAGACATTGTTTTAACAAACTCTCATTCAGTCTTGCTCCATTCAGGTATGAAACACCCACTTTTCATTCATTTCCACTTTAATATCTTGTTTAAAATCCTGTTTCACTTGGAAACATGTCATATTATGGAAGCAAAAAGGGGTTGTGACCACCATTCGCACTGATTTTAGACAGTTTTTGGTGCTCTAGAAAGCATTTTGTTATCACTGTCTTTGTGTTCTGAAAGAGCTGTGTGGAATGCTTGGATAAATGGATCAGAATGCTTAGTTTTATTCTGACCTATAAAAATAGGGTTAAAAATCACCTGTAAAGCCAATCTTTATTTTTTCAGATGAAAAAAATGATGGAACAAATAATGTTTTTAGGCCTTTCCACAAACTGTTCCTCCAGTGAATAAAAATGCTCGGAAATGTAATCAGCTCCGTTTATTTTGGATTCCGCGGTCTGTTCGAGATAAGCCCCATTTTTAGTTACAGTCTTTGAAAAGCTCAATGATAAACATCAAAGTGCCTCTTGAGGCGGTTCTCCATCACTCAGTCGGCCTTTGTGTCTCTCTGACTTGGAGTGACTTTGGCTGAAAGAAGGAGGTGGAGAGAGCTAGAGATGGAGGACAATAAAAGAAAAGGACAGCATGACTGTTAATTTGAAGAAGACGAAGAAACCTTGGCTGAGAAGGTAGATGAATAGAGTGATGTGATGAGTCATTTAAGCAATTTTATGTATTTTCCTATTCTAGTAAATCAAGCAGCTCGACTTAAATGACTGATGTCAGATGTGTTAGAGAAGCCTTTGCTAGTTACTTGCTCTGGGAGAAGTGAAGTTTGATTTGTTTTTCCCTCTTGTTTTCTTTTTCATAACTTAGACTTGGCAGTGTGCTCCTTCCTGAAGGTTTTTTATTTTTTGCTGAGCGGGGGCCACAGTGGAGGCGCAGGGAGCTGAAGCAGACGTATAGCTGTGAGGGAGGTGCTGTGTTAGTTTCCCTGGTGCATTATTGATGCTAGCTGTACACAGTAGGGAGGGGAGGGCTTTGCGTCGCAGTCTTTCTCTTTTTTAGTTTTCAGTAGATGCCTTGTGGCTTGTGGTGTGTTTTCTCTCTGTATCTGTCTCTCCATCGCCTTTTTCTCACCATCTGTTTCGTTCTCTTAAAGCACAGTGCCCACAACGTCTCCTTACTGAGCTGTTATCAAAACTCACTTAGGGCTTTGACGTAGAAACATCCCTTCCAAGGAGCCGGTTATACTTTAATCAATGCAAACAGTGGCAAGCAGAAATTGAGTAAAGAATTTGTTGGGTAGTGTGTGGAATGACATTACAGAAAACTGGCCGTCTGCTACCCGTCAACCTTTGCTGTCAAAGTCAAACACTCGCTCCTCCAGTCACACAGCAGGTACATGAGCTCTGGGATGAAGCAATAGCTGTGTCTTGATGGGTCTTAGATGCTGCCATTTGAATCTAGAGCAAGTATATTAGCAAAACATTTGTCTAGTTTCCACTTCTTCTCCTGTTAGATTCTTTCATTTAAAGCAACTTACATGGCATTTAAGGCAAACGTTTTTGTTGATCCATGCATTCTCTGGGAATCAAACCTTTGACCTTGGTGTTGCAATCATCTGTTTATACTGTTTGAAGGGACAGTTCACCCAAAAATGTCATAATTACTCACCTTCATGTCGCTCCAAACCCATAAGACCTTCATTCATCTTTGGAACACAAATTAAGATATTTTTGATAAAATTTGATAGTTTTCTGACGCTCCATAGACAGCAAAGCAACTACCACTGTTAAAATTGTCCACGTGACATCAGTGGCCGTAATTTTATGAAGAAATTGTTGAATAAAGTCATTATTTTTGTTTTCTTTGTGCACAAAAAGTATTCTCGTAGGTTCATAAAGTTACGGTTGAGCTCTTGGATTTCATCAAAAATATCTTAATTTGTGTTCCGAAGATAAACGAAGGTCTTACGGGTTTGGAACTACATGAGGGTGAGTAATTAATGACAGAATTTCCATTTTTGGGTGAACTATCCCTTTAAGCCTTTTGTGTAATTGTAACAGAGTGTCCTTACCAGATGTGACGCAATAAGATTCCAGTGATAAGCAATTTGTCTGACCACACCAGATGTGACACAGCTCAATGAGAATTCAATCAAAAAATCACAGCCAATCAGAAGATAGTGTGGGCGGGCTCTGACTGCAAGCATACTACACTCGCCACAAAATGAATAAGTACATAATCTAGTTCATGCATGTAAAACCATTTTAACTTTATTAAAATGCACAATGAGTGACTGATACAATCTTTCTCATGGAATACATTCATTTGTTTACATTGAGTTTACAGTTTTAACATTCATGTTTGCTTTGATTTATTTTTGAAATCTGAGGTAAATTATACATTGTCACTCTCAGTATATGAGTCATGCAAAATAATAAATAAACTCGCAGTCGCATTAGACACTTTTAACATTAAATGAAGCACACACTCATTACCTGAGATTGTCATTGTCATAATTTGTATGCTGTTGTTTCAGTCACAATGTCACAGAAATAGAAATCCTTTTCCAAAATAGAATTCCCTGTCGCTCGTCATGTACCACTATCAGAGTTGGTTAGGACACAGTGTAATAGTGCGTACAAATGTTGTATCCCAAATGATGCACCATGTACACCACTGTAGTATATGAATAGCCCCGCCCCCTCCAGCATGTAATTAATGCTGCAACAGTTGAGAGCATGAAATGTTCAACATTCCACATTTCTTTTTTTCTGTTAATTAAGTGCACATTTCCATTTTGGAATTTTCAGTATGAACACACTATTTATACTAAAAATGGCTAGAATAGTGCACAAGTAGGTAAATTGGGACGTGCCTAAAGTACAAAACCTCTTGGGGACAACTTATGAACACAAAAGTAGGACAGTTTTTTGGAGGTTGTGAAAACAGCAAAGAAGCCAGATTGCTCTAGAGGGATTGCCCAGGTAATACATGTACTGTAAGTCACTTTGAATAAAATCTTCCTATAAATAATGACTAGTAAATGATGTGCTTCTTTACAGATGTCTCAGGGCAACTTTTTGCATAAACATGAGTGACACCCCATTTCTCCCTCCAGCTGTTATTTGCAGTTATTCTTCCTTCGTTGTGTTTCACGCATAAGGGTCGCTATTTAAATAGGAGTTCAGTGAGCATACCTATTTGCAAGTTAAGAGAAAATGCAACAGAGGGTAAAACAAAGCCTACACTCCCCCGCTGGTTTGTGTAAAAAGCTTCTAAGGCAGGCTCATGGTCATTTAAAAGTCAAATCCAGCCACTGAAGAGCACAACACTGAGGGACCTTTGAACAGACAGTGAAGTCAGTCTGAGAGATTCTGTTTATACTCCACCAGCACTAATGGAGCAAATCAAACACTCTCCTGCCTCAGCGCACCATGTCTGTTTGGTCTTGCCTGGAGTTTTTAGAGGAGCCTGGACTATGAACTGCTGGGGTTATGTGAAGTGTAGGGAGTATATGAGACTTTCCACTGGGAAGCATTTGGGATTCAACACAAAATCCCTATGACATTGAGTATGATATGCATAGTGATTTCAGAAGCTTTTTATAAGTCAGGAACTCCCAAGATAAAAACTTCTGCGTTCTTTCCAGAAATGTTCGCATTCAGGGTGAAATGGATAATAATTCACCTCATAACATTAGGCACATTCATTACATTCAGCCTGTCTAATTTAAAAACCTTGAAATTTGACATCAGTTATTTCATAATTACTTATGTAAGGGCACAGCTAATAAATTAATCATAAAGAAAAACCCTGATTGAGATTTAGAGCTCACGCTATTTGCATTTCGGTGTCCTCGTCAAAAAAAATCCTGTCTGCTTTTGGGGTTTGAATTCTAAATAGATGACTGGAATTGAGGACTTCCTGCCCTTTGCTTTGTCTCTCATGTGTCATTTTGCCTGGATCTGAGTGATGTGTTAGATGTCAATGTGATTTTTACCCTCAAAGCGAAGTCAATCTCTCATAAAACACACATCACCGCTCGGCCAAACGATGTGTATCTTTTGCTTCTGACACTTCATAGGATAAGGGGAAAAAAATAGCCCGTCAGTTCCGTTCAGTTTGAGATATCATCCTCTCCTTTCCTTTCGTGGGAATGTGCTTCAGATACACCGGCCTCCGTTGTTGGAAGCAGCTTGTTATTAGTAAGTCGAGAAACAGAAAGAGAGCTATTAGGGTGCAAATGAAGCATTGTGAAATCAAAAGTTTTCCCGGTACGCAGCAGCCTCCTGAAGGCCGGCTGATTACATCTCACCAGGTGCAGGTGGGGGAGATCCATTTTCACTGCTACACTTCTCAAATCCACTCATTACGACGTGCCGCCTGATGAAGGTTTGGACTCATTAATTGGCAAGGGGAGGAGAGAGAGCATTCAAATGAGCAATTATGGCGAAGGAGTTTATCTTTTTTCCTCCACACGCTCCGCGGCGTTTTCAAAGCGTCTCCAATCATAATCCATTTAGTGGATACTTTTCCATTTTGTTAATGTGCTAGGGGTTCTGACCCCGCAGTTTGAAAATGCTTTGCAATTTCGTATGGCTAAACCACAAAGCGTCATGAGCCATATAAACTGTGCAGTCCTCCTCTTCTTGGGTGGTATAGAGAGGAAATTTGTTGCAAGGCTTTATACAAGGGAGGGTGCTTGGCTTTGAAATATGTTAAAAAGGACTAGTTGTTTGAACACCCAAGTTATAGTTGTAGTTATTAATCAGTGTTAATTTTTACTGCTTTTAATTTTAGTTTTTTTAAATGAAAATATTCTTTAAATTTAGTCAGTATTGCTCATGCCATATTTATTAAAGTATTATAGAAAGAATAGGAAAGTGACTTAAAGGTGCCATAGAATGGAAAACTGTATTTACCTTGGCATAGTTGAATAATAAGAGTTCTGTACATGGAAATGACATACCATGAGCCTCTGCTGAATTCAGAATGTCAAATCAAAACTCTTTCATCAATGTACATTTTCATCAGATATTCTGCTTTTGGCAAGATTATCACTGTTCTAAACTCATGAGCACTGCTTTTATTGAATGTCTTCTCCAGGTTCTTATATGGATGGGAGGTTAGCAGTCACCCAAAGAGGAGGTCAGGTGGAAGCAGAGGACGGGTCCAATCCATATCACACCACACAGGACACAGACAGAGACCTTCCGCTGTTCACGACGGCTCCCCCTTACAGTGACCACCATCCGCCTTTTAAGCCCTACCCACCGTACGACCCCCGGGGCCAAAGCCACGAGCAGTATTTTCAAGACAGCGGAGGGGCAGCTCACCATCCCACAATGCCATCATCTAATTCCCATCTTCTTCAGGATCCGTCCACACAGCTGGTCCCACACGAGGACGCGCCTCCATTCTCTGATGTAGCAGCTCCCAGAACCACCACACTGGCTCCATCGGCCGCAGCCCTCACCCAGCCACACGTGCCCAACATCCAACACAAACCTTCAGCAGAAACCCAGAGGAGAAGCACGGAGGAACCACCCCTGTCTGTGACCGTAACGTCACCGACCACCACTGATGTGCACACATCCGCACCACCTGCTTCCAAACTGTCAGAGAGAGGAGATGTCACTCCGACCTTAAACAACGAGCCCAAAGATGGAACAATCCCGGCGAAAAGAGACAAAGAAATGTCTTCAATACTCAAGGCAGAACATGGCACTCCAGGAAGTGATGTTGCTGTAAAAGCATCATCAATGTCTGGGGATTTGGATGACGAGACCACCACCTCCACCATCATCACCACAACGGTTATTACGACCATGCAGACGCCAGGTACCATTCACACGATCAGCGTGACTTAGATTTACATATTTTTCACCCAGCTTCCTGAATCCTAATTCAAGGCTCTTCAGAGGTTTACCTGCCCTGCTTGTGCCTAAAGATGTGGGTTTTGAGATGCCAGAGGATAAGTATTTTTATACCGCTGCATTTGGTGTCTTCTTACATGAGGTCTTTGATAGTTTTGTGCAGTAAAATCAGGGAGTCAGAAACCCCATGTAACATACAGTAAGTTAGCACTATAATGTTTACAATTTATTTTTTATTTTTTAATTAATACAGGCTACATGTTTGACCCCCTTTTAAAGTCACAGAACAAAAGCTTGAAAACAGTATGATATTATTAATTTATGAAAGTATTTTTGAAAGCAAGAGTTTGTGTCATTTAACATGAATAATACTTTGTGCATTTTGTGTACATTGAACTTTTAGTTGAATTTAGTCATTTAACTATTTTTATAATTTATGATATGGGGGCATTTATTATTTTTTATTAAGGTACTTTATATATTTATTATATTTTAATAAATAATTTAATTATTATTTTAATACTTTAATTATTAATTAAATTAATTATTATTTTAATACTTTGTGCAATTTGTGTATATTGAACTTGCGTTTGAATTTAGACATTTAACTATTTTTATAATTTATTATATGGGGGCATTTATTATTTTTAATTGAGGTACTGTATTTATTTTATATGTATTTTATTTTATTTTATTATTATTTTTATATTTATTACATGGGAACATTTGGACATATCAGTGCCCCCCTACTTCATAGCTCTCTTTAAAAAGTTATGTTAATAGGAATGCATAATACATTGGAACCATATCTATAATCAGCAGATATTAGAGATTTTTATAATTTTTTGATACCAACCAATATTGGATATATAATAGTCCATGATCACTTCTGTTACCTTACATTTCCATTACCTTCTAGCCATCATATAACACTCACTTTATGTTAATATTTAAAAATCATTTAAAGTGCCCCTATTATGGATTTTTGAAAATTACCTTTCATGCAGTGTGTAACACAGCTCTAAGTGAATGAAAACATCCTGCAAAGTTTTAAATCTGAAAGTGCACAGTGTATAAAATGATTGTCTCTCAAAAGAAAGAGTTGACTCTTAATAATTGAAACGAGTCGTTTTTAAAACGAATCCCAAGCCGTTTCATGTTGACGTCAACATGAAACATTAGCATATTGCCCGCCCACTTGTTGGTCTTTTCGTGTTGGTCTGAATGAAAATGCAAGTTCATTCTTTGCCAGTAGAGTCCGGACGTCACATGACCCATTCTGTTTACACCACCATGCTGGCAGGCAAGAACAGCCATGAGTGAATATGAAATGAATGGCGCCAGCATAAGTTTCAAGGCAACATAGTTCACTACGCACTTTAATTCAAAAGACATAGATCTGTACATAGCAAAACTTAATAGATTAACAGATGCCTATAATGCCCCCGGGGTGCTTTTAACGTGTATCAATAAATGAACGGATAGATTTCCTGACCTGCACTATCCTGATATCTACAACTACCTCATCAACTTTCCCTCCTAACGTTACTCCGGAGACTCTTTAAAAGCCTACAGGGGTAGCCTACAAATGGACGCAATCTAATTGTTTGATGAATATTCAGGAGTCTGCCTGCTAAAACCATAGACTGTAAAAATGTCGTCACTGGAAGGTTGTCAACTGTGTTGTTAGCTAACATAATCAACCCTAGCTGTCCTTGTAGGTAGCCAGCATAGCTATATCACTGTGAGTACAGTAGACATCATAAATGTCATGAAATCTTGCCTGTTTAATCCCAAATGTTGTGTGTTAGCACGTTTTATTGCAGTGAACCATTTTAGTCGTCTATCGGGATCCTTAGGAATACAATAAAATGATTTCCCCTTTGCTTTATGGGACAATCGCGTGTGTGTAGGAAAATGCATATTTTCAGTTAAAGATAACTTAATAGATTTAATATGGGCTGTTTTTGGTGCTCGACACTTTTTTATTGGTCATTTTGTGTGTTTTACGAATAAGATAGGCTAAGAAGCTTACTGAAATGTAAAATGTTTTTTCTTTATTTTGCAATAGTGAAAGACGGCTTCCCTTTTTGATCACGTCTCGGCTACATTGCATGTTTTCTTGCGCGACTGGATGTTGGACTCATGAAAAATAATCACGTTGTTTGTATTTGCCAAAATAGAAATTTACTTTAGTCAAAACACGGACGGAATTGGCATTAACGTGAGCGCCGCTTACTGTGAAGCGGGAGCGACCAGCCGGCAGAGGATTCTGCAGCCTTCCTTGAACAGTTATGTTCAGGACTTTCTGATTTACTTAACGGATACTGCGTGAGGGGGCAAGAAACTAGCCAAGGGAGGTCACATACGGGACACATAAATTAAGCCCAATATACGGGACATCCCGGCTGATACGGGGCGGTTGGCAACCCTAGCTTTCCCTGCATGTTCTGGCATCCTGGCGCACAGCAGAAGTCCACCATGTTGAAATGGTGTAAGGTTTGTAAGGTCTAAATAGTCTGGTTTTAAATTATTGTTCTACAAATGTCAATACCAATGCTACGGCCGCTCTAGCACTCTCCTGGTTGCCTGCCAAAATTTTGGAGTTTAGATTGCGTGATGTCAACCTCCGGAGCTCTATAGGTGCTGATTTTGGAGTGGTAAAAATAGCTGTTTCCACATTAACGCTGTACACAAAGCAGCACTGCACTCACAAACACTGCTTTATCAGATGAAATTAAAATGAGATCAATCGGCAGTAGCCCCTCACTGCAGAACAAAGATCCAGGGGGGCGGGGTTGGATCCACATCTAGGGGGTGGAGATAGTATGCTTAGGGGTGGAGATGGGTAGGTTTAGGGGTGGGGATGGGTGGGTTTAGGGATCAGGGGGTGGAAACGGGTAGGTTTAGGTATATGTAAGGTGGGAGGAGTTGGATCTAGATCCAACCACGCCCCCTGGATCTTGTGTTCTGCAGTGAGAACCATCTCCCAATCGGACCAATCACCACAGATTAGCGTCACGTAAAGGAGGGGTTTGGAAAAACGAAACGTTGAGCGAATTGTTAGGGAGTCGTTGAGCAAGCAAGATAAAATAATAAATGCATATGATAAGACAATGAAAGTGTTTTTTGACCTTGCAAGCATGTCAACTTGTAGTTGCGGACTCCCAAAACCAAAATATGAACCTTTCATTACCCATAATAGGGGCACTTTAATAGCACTGTTAAATGTTATCTTTAGGAAATCCAATTTTCACACTGTATGTTGTTAAAATGTTGTGACTGGGTTTAGTTTTTATGTTTTATTTAAACAAAATAGTATAGTATACTAATTTGAATTTCTAGCATAACAAAATTAATCATCTGCTTATCGGTATGGGTCAGATTTTTAATATCAGTGCATCCCTATTATTGAAGTTATTTAACCTATTTATTTATTGTGTATAATTGTCCATATACACTGAACAAAATTATAAACGCAACACTTTTGTATTTGCCCCCATTTTTCATGAGCTGAACTCAAAGATCTAAGACTTTTTCTATGTACACAAAAGGCCTATTTCTCTCAAATATTGTTCACAAATCTGTCTAAATCTGTGTTAGTGAGCACTTCTCCTTTGCCGAGATAATCCATCCACCTCACAGGTGTGGCATATCAAGATACTGATTAGACAGCATGATTATTGCACAGGTGTGCCTTGGGCTGGCCACAATAAAAGGCCACTCTAAAATGTGCAGTTTTACTTTATTGGGGGGGTCCGGGGGGTCCGAAAACCAGTCAGTATCTGGTGTGACCACCATTTGCCTCACGCAGTGCAACACATCTCCTTCACATAGAGTTGATCTGATTGTTGATTGTGGCCTGTGGAATGTTGGTCCACTTCTCTTCAATGGCTGTGCGAAGTTGCTGGATATTGGCAGGAATTGGAACACGCTGTTGTATACGCCGATCCAGAGCATCCCAAACATGCTCAATGGATGACATGTCCGGTGAGTATGCTGGCCATGCAAGAACTGGGATGTTTTCAGCTTCCAGGAATTGTGTACAGATCCTTGCAACATGGGGCCGTGCATTATCATGCTGCAACATGAGGTGATGGTCGTGGATGAATGGCACAACAATGGGCCTAAGGATCTCGTCACGATATCTCTGTGCATTCAAAATGCCATCAATAAAATGCATCTGTGTTCGTTGTCCATAACATATGCCTGCCCATACCATAACCCCACCGCCAACATGGGCCACTCGATCCACTACATTGACATCAGCAAACTGCTCACCCAAACGACGCCATCTGCCCTGTACAGTGAAAACCGGGATTCATCCGTGAAGAGAACACCTCTCCAAAGTGCCAGACGCCATCGAATGTGAGCATTTGCCCACTCAAGTCGGTTATGACGACGAACTGCAGTCAGGTTGAGACCCCGATGAGGACGACGACCATGCAGATGAGCTTCCCTGAGACGGTTTCTGACAGTTTGTGCAGAAATTCTTTGGTTGTGCAAACCGAGTTGCGGCAGCTGTCCGGGTGGCTGGTCTCAGATGATCTTGGAGGTGAAGATGCTGGATGTGGAGGTCCTGGGCTGGTGTGGTTACATGTGGTCTGCGGTTGTGAGGCCGGTTGGACGTACTGCCAAATTCTCTGAAACACCTTTGGAGACGGCTTATGGTAGAGAAATGAACATTCAATTCACGGGCAACATAATCCATCCTTTGCTGGATGGATTATCTCAGCAAAGGAGAAGTGCTCACTAACACAGATTTAGACAGATTTGTGAACAGTATTTGAGAGAAATAGGCCTTTTGTGTACATAGAAAAAGTCTTAGATCTTTGAGTTCAGCTCATGAAAAATGGGGGCAAAAACAAAAGTGTTGCGTTTATAATTTTGTTCAGTATAATAAGAAACTTGGATCTGATTGGCCCCGTTAGAAGTGATGCAGCCTAGTTATACAGGACTACTAGACCACTAGCCAACTAGTTGTTCAGACAACCAAATGACAGTTTAAATATGAAAGTATGTGATTTTGCACATCCATAATAACTAAGCCAAGCATATGAATTTATATGGAGCGAGAACATATCTCTTGACCAGCAGCGGCATTTAACTCTAGAGGGAGATGAAGGAGCCGACAGAGCAGAAAGACCTCAAGGCTACAAGAAAATATTCGCTCACCTGCCATTTCACCTGAATTGTCCACGTGTTCCTACACAGCAGGGCAGGAAAACTGACCCTGTTGATCCAGACAGAAAATGAGAAAACCTTGAAAGACAATTAAAGATGGGAGGGAATGCAATGAAGTGAGATGGAGAGAATGAGAAAAGGCTCGCCTCTATTGATGCACACTTTCTCTGTCTCTCTCTGTCCTTCTACCTTTTCTAATGCAGCTCCGTGCAGCACCAATTTCACATCGCCAGGGGGCTACATAGAAACACCGCAGCAAGCCAGGAGTTGGTACAATATGGATGTGGACTGCACATACACCGTGACAGTCTACATGGGCTATGGGGTGGAAATTCAGGTAAATTCATCACACGGTGCTTTTGTTATTGACCCAGTTCCTGGAAACGATCTAAATTACTGTGGTAATCCAGTTCTGCTCTTTTATTCTTGAAAGGTTAAGTGTGTAATGTACTGTGCCTCTAGCATCAAACAGAAAAATAGTGATTGTTTTCACACAGGTTTTGTAGACACGTCCCCTGTCTGCCATTGGTCGGGCAACCAGATAGCCCCACATCTCACACCATTGGTTGAGTCCATGTAGCTGTCAAACTGGTTGGAAATGTTTTGCTAGTACCATAGAGCCACAGTGTTACACTTTTCAGAAAACAACCTTCAAATGGCTTTCTTATAGTTCTCTCTGAATATCAAAAAAATCATTTTTAATTAATTAAATTAATTAATTAATTATTTTTAATTGATTATTTATATATTATTTATTTATTTATATATTAATTAATTATTTTTTTAATTACTACCTTCAGCTTTAAGAAGTCGGTTTTAGGCATAAAGGTCACATATAAATGCAGCTGCTGTTCGTACATAAGCTGACAGAAATGGCTGATGTGAACAGTTCAGGAGATTACCTGTTTGTTTGTTTATTTGTTTGTTTGTTTGTTTGTTTAATTAAATAGTGGGTAGAGTTCAGAGATGTACAGTGTATCTGTATTTTAATCAGCAGTGAAGTATTCTTAAATAGTAATTCTGTTTTATTAAAAATCCACCCACTGTAAGTGCTCTTAACTTGCTAGATATTGACAAATTTAATTTTATTTATTTATTTATTTACTTTTTTACTTATTTATTATTATTTTTTTTTACATTTCAAGAAAAATTTTGGTTAGACTCCATTTTGGTTAGGATGTTGTCTCCATATACAGTATAGACAGCAAGGAAGCTCACTAGGGTTTGGAACAAAACCATGATATGCACCCTCAGAAAAATCACCTTCAACCATATGATTAACTGCAGCTTCCTTCATAAAATATACAACAGCCATTACCTCCCTGACCTTCCAGATGGTTTAGCTAATATATCTTGAATAGAAAAGATCACACATACCAAATCACTATCAACCATCATGCGAGCTGCTGTGGCGTCTTAGTTGGCAGAGAGAGAAAGACGGTGAGAGGGAGGGGAGCCTAGTGTCTCATCTCATTCCTCCTCTCCTTGTACAGACTTGTTAACCTGGGACAGTGTATAAATATCTCTCTGTTTTCCAGCAATTATTCAATGTGACTTATATGTGCGGAAGCCACACAGTTCTTCCCCTAATTAATTGCTTATGGATTATCTGTCCACTCCTTTTGTTTGTTTATGGCATTCTTTAATGCCCTCCTGTTAAACTGTCTCTCAGGCAACTCTTAACTTAATTAAAGCAGCCCCATCCTTCTGCTGATAGACAAAAATAATGTTTAATTCAGACAATGCGAGGGCCTGCTTTGCATTTTCTGTGTTCTTACGGCCTAATTTATTCAATTGGTCCTGGTTAAGCTTTCCTCTGATCCAGAAGCCTCTCTGAATGCCATACAATACTGTTTTGAGACCTCATGAAGATCTCGGACCTTGAAGGCGGTCATCAGGAAGGTTAAACTGCATTTAAGCTATTTCCATCATTCAATTGAGGAAGATGGAAAGAGGTTTGCTTCTTTAGATCGCTTCCTGCTCGTGCTGGATGGCCGTGGCCTTTACTTGCTGGATTCCTCTGGGAATCGAGTATTAGTGGTGGCGGGTGGTTGCTGACCTTGCGTGTCGAGGGCTGTGTTGGGCAGAGGGCTCATCACCTGTACAGGCCTGACCTGCTGATCCAGGCTAAATGGCTAAACCCTCATCAGTCTGAGCTCAGCGGAGGGAGCTCAGGTCGCTCACTCTTCCTTCAATACCCAGATACTGAACTTTAGACTCAATCTCCCCCGAGAGCTACATCCTGCTGAACTCTCCTACGGTGATGAAGATGAGTCACCTGAGGAAGTGCACCGCTCGCTTTCACTGGAGTTCAAATATCATCTGTATAATGCCACTCCAAAACATCCTTTTCGCTGAGGATCCATTTCTTGATGGAAGTTTAATTTGAGCTTATTTGACCCAATTATATGTCATTTTTAAAAACACATATGACACTTTTCTCCAGTACTAGATTCCTGTTATTTGGTACATCCAGGGGCGGACTGGGGCCAAAAAGTGGCCCTGGACTTTTTGCCACAGAGCGGCCCACCAAGCCCAGTGCACAACACACCACACTACACCATAAATGACTGGCATTCTTTACATTATAATTTGTCTTTCCTGGTGTATATGGCAAATACCGGTAGTAAATAATTTTAAAGAATTTTTATGAGGGACAGTTTAATATTACTAAAGTTAAATACCTATATTATCAGTCCATATGACACAATGCTCTGGTATCATCTAGAAGACTTGAATAGTGCAGAATGCGGACTGTTTTTATGGTGCCTTTCTATTGGTCATATACAGTATTTGACCTTTTGCAGGAGCTTGACATCTATCATTTTAAGGAATAGAGCTCCAATTGTGGAAAAGAGTATACAAATTATTTTGATGATGAAAAATATAGTAAACAGTACTGTGAAATATATAGCTGTCTTCTATGCGAATATATAGTAAAATATAATTTATTGCTGTGATCAAAGCTGAATATTCAGCATCATTGCAGAGTCACATGATTTTCCTTCAGAAATCATTCTAATATGCTGATTTGCTGCTCAAGAAACATTTCTGATTATTATCAATGTTGAAAACTGTTGTGCTGCTTCATATTTTGTGGAAAATGTGATACCATTCACATTCAGTCTTGGGTAAGATTAAAAAATATTTTTAAGATTAATAAGATTAAAATAATATTTTTCTTCAACAAGGTTGCATTAAATTGATTTAAGTGACAGTAAAGATTTATACTTATATATACTTATATTATTACTAAGTACTTATATTTCAAATGAATGCTGTTCTTTAACTGAGAACCATTATACCAATAATAAAAACCATTATTAATAATTGATCAAAAATAATAACTGATAGTAATTAGGCAGCTAATTAAGCAGCATTAAAATGATTTCTGAAGGGACACTGAAGACTGGAGTAATGATGCTGAAAATTCAGCTTTGATCACAGAAATAAATTACATTTTAAAATATCCTAAATAGAAAACAACTATTTTAAGTGTAATATTTCATAATATAATTGTTACTGTATTTTTGATCAAATAAATTCAATCCCCTTTCAAATAAATGAATAAATAAAAAGCCTTAATTATTTCAAACTTTTAACCACCAGTGTGTTTATAAAATATAAATGCATGTGAATTAATAAGCAAATTATGTTTTTATTAGGCCTATAATATAAATCACTTTCATATGCACAGCACTCGAAAGCAAAAGTCTTCAGATTTACAATGTTTTAGAGTAAGATTGAGAATGATTTTTATAGATTTTTAAACATTTTCTTAGACACGGAAATCACGGAAGAAAGCCTATACAGAAATACATTAACACTTATCTCATGTCTGCTGAAAACTGCTATGCAATAGACGAATAATGTAAATAGCATTAAAATCTAAGAAATTTGAAAAGGCCAGTATTAGTTTGCATTCCTGAAAATTAATGTCTATCGTTTAACTTTCTTTTTTTTTTTATCGTAACGGTTGGCAAATATTGCTGAATTGCCTCGTCATGTTTAGCTGGTTACATCAGCAGCTCGCATTCAAGTCGCACGCAGTTCAGAGTCTTTGAACAGTAAATCCAGCCTTCTACACTTTGATTGGCTATTTCAAACATTTTGACATTGACGAGCGCTGATCCGCCGCACTCAGCAAGAACATGCTAAATTAATTAGAATTTTTGAATCAAGTGGGCCGCGCGGCAGAAGGATATACGTACATTTACTACAGTTCATTTTTTATATATATTTATGCAAAGGGCCGGCCCACATTGTACAGCGGCCCACCGGGAAAACTGCTCCAGATGGCCAGTCCGCCCATGGGTACATCTTTTGGGGTTGTCAAAATACCAATGCTAGTAATATCTATACAGTATATTGACAAATTAAATTAAAGCAATGGCACTTTGTCTATAATTCCCAATTAAGTAAATGTTTCCTCAGTTTTTTTTTTTTTTTTTTCAATTAAAACTAAAGTAAACAAATTCAAATTTCTAACAGCAGTCTTACAGCAAACTAACTTTCTTGAATAGAATAAAATATTTAATAGAACACTGGGTCACACTTTATATTAGGTGGCCTTAACTACTATGTATTACATCAAAAAAATAAGTACAATGTACTTATTGTGGTCATATTGTATTGCAAAACACTTTTACTGCTACTGAGGTGGGATATGGGTAAGGTTAGGGACAGGTTTGGTGGTATGGGTAGGTTTAAGTGTGGGTTAAGGTGTAAGGAATGGGTCAACAGTGTAATTATAAATGTAATTACAGAAATTAATTACAGATGTAATTACATGCAGGTATTTTTACAAATATAAGTACAACGTACAAAACATGTATGTACACAATGATTAATTTAAATGTAAGTGCACAGTAGTTAAGGCCACCTAATATAAAGTGGGACCGAACACTGCTTTTACACAGTGAAAGTGGATAAGGACCAGGCACTGCTGTGATTTTTTTTTTATTTATTTATATTTTTTTATTTTAGTGTTGACTTGGTACTTTTTACATCTCCAGTGTCTGTATAATCTATATATGCTCAACTTTAAGGTTCATCCTCAGATGGAACCGGAGAGAACATTACTACTATTGTACATGATAATGCACATTGTAAAACATTCCATTAGAAGCTGCTTGACAGTATAACGCTCCGTAAATGGAACAAACTGAATAAAAATATATATATTTTTGTGTCCTGAATTTTACATCCTAAAGTAATAGTGCTGAATGTACAGTTTAGTGTAATGATCTTTACACTGATGATGCCCGCAAGCGAGACATATCTTGTCTATTAGGGCAGAACAGAAAAAATAGCTCGTCCTCATTCTCAGTTCTGTTTTGGACAGAGAGTAGATGTTTAATATGGCAGCCTGGTGCTTGGAGATCACTTCTGTCCACTCAGCCATGACAGTTGCCATGACTCTGGGTATTATCACTGCTTGTAAACAATTACCAAGTTAATAAGAGAGCAAGGTGGCACATTGGAAATTTAATGAGTCTGAATCTTGGGGTGCTGAGGAGTGCAGGCGACCACCTAGAGCTTCAAACTATCCCTTTATTTTGCAATGCAGAAGTAAGCTATTTCCTGTGAATGTGCAAAAGTTCTGATTCATATTGCTGCTTTAGGTGAATAATTAGAAGAATAACAAGTGCAATAAATAGTATAACTATTTGTGCTGCAAACTGGTGTTTTTATGATTTTGATAATAAATTGAAATAAAAACAAATACCTGTTTGCAACATTAAGGAGCATAACTGACTGCTTTTGTACAGCTAAACATTAAAAATAAGGTGCGTTATTACCTTGTTTGAACAAAAAAAAAGCTCTGGTTTTAAAACTGAAATGTGTAGGCCTAATTTCTGCATAAAAAATAATGACTCTTCTTTTACAGGTTTCCACATTAGCTATTGGTCGTGCAAACAGATTGCTCCACCCTAAACTCACACCATTGGTTGATTCACTGTTGCTGGGTCAAACTGGTTGGAATGCATAAACAAACAGAGCAATATTTATACTTTTCATTTCTGCCTGTTAGGCAAGGATTGGAAAAAGTGTTTTAACATTGAAAAAAAAAAATGTATGTATATATATATATATATATATATATATATATATATATATATATATATATATATATATATATATATATAATATAATATACACTTCAGCGGTCTAATAAGACCTTACAAATCTCAAAAGTTTTTGTGTGTGTGCTTTACAGATATATTGATTTTACTAATTGCTTGAAATTTCACACTAAAAATTGCTGCTGCTTGTACATTTATCTCTTATTGCTTTAGAAACATCTCAGTACATTTTCTTTTTCTTGTTGTTTGTTTGTACAGCCATTTTTAGGTGTTGATTGCCAAGCTATTTTCATCTCTTTTCCTCACTAGAATTGTGTGTCCTTGTTGTCATCCCACCTACATAATGGGAAAAATAAGCCAGTGGCAAGTAAATACACATCCGAACTAAGAAATAGCAGTGCAGGATTTGAGTGACTGAGTCCTTGGTAACTACTTCAACACAGAAACATTAGTTTTTATATTATTCTTTGAAGATACATTGGAAAAGATAAGACAGCTCTCTTGGCTTCAAAACAGTACTGGCCCCTATTGAGTTTCCATACAATGAAACTCAAAGGGCCCTATCATACGCCCAGTGCAAGGCGCGGCGCAAGTGTCTTTGATAGTTTCAGCCCGACGCAGTTCTCATTTTCCCGTCCTGCGCCGCGTTGTTTAAATAGCAAATGCATTTGTGCCCATTTGTGCGACCATGGGCGTGCTGGTCTAAAAAAGAGGTGTGTTCAGGCACATTGTTGGCGTGTTGCTATTTTGAGGTACTGAAAATAGACTGCGCCATAGACCAACTCAAATCTGGTCTAAAGTCTAAAGTCAATGGCACAATATTTTTTTTTGTTATTTAAAGAGCGCGTTAGTAGAAAATGCGCCTCTGGGCGGGTCCACAACGCACGTTCACTTTGCTTATTACACACAGGGACGCACAGCAGCACACAAACATGCCAAATATTAAAAATGAAAGGATTACAGTGTAAAAGAATGTTATTGTGTAGGCTACATAAATATAAAAATGTCATGCATGTCATAATGGATAGTCATTACGTGTATCAGAATTAGCCTACCTATTTGCTCGCGCGTGAGCAGATCCGTTTGCTCTCTGGAGACGCGTTCAGTCTGTGCGCCTTAAAATTCCGTCATTCAAATAGCGAATCCGCCATGGCGCGAGTGCAACTCGCTCTTAAAGGGAATGGGAGATGAGACTCTTATTGGTTTATTGCATGTTACGCCCAAAAAACACCCATTACTCATTAAGAGAATAGGGACAACCCGTTTAGACCATGCACCCAGGCGCGCCGACCGTTTACCCGTCGTTAAACTAGCAAAAGTGGATTCGGACACGCCCTGAGTGCACTTGCGCCGTGCGCTTTAGACCATGCGCTTAGATCGATAAAATAGGGCCCAAAGAGTTTAGACAAATCATCTTAGACAAATCATTTGCAGAAGAAAGTCATACAGGTTTGAAACGACATGAGGATGAGTAAATGATGACAGATTTATGTGCAAACTATCCCTTTAATAAAGAGTGTGTCAGATCCTGAGAGAAATTACTGCAGTACATTTAACATATTTCAGTCAACTACAGCTTTTCTGTTGGTTGTAACATTGAAGTTATTCAAATATCAACCATTTTGGCCATTTCATGAGGAATGAAGCATCTGACATTCAGATGGATGGAGTTATCTGCTTCACAGTTTGTAGATTTCTGCTTTTGTATTATTCATTCCCGGCTTCTTGGCCAAGCGCTCAGGTTATTATGGTTAGCGTCTCCGTGCTGCCTGAGCGATTTAGTCTTTTTAACTGTCTCCCCTTAACGCTGACTCATCAGTGCGGTGATAACGTATCCTGAGTCCGGATAGCTCTCCTAAATGGACCCACAGATATTCCAGAGTGTGTGCAGAGACTGTCAGTGTGCTCCATGGGTAGATATGGAGATATGGATTGGATGCTTAAACAGCACCGTGAGCAGTGAGAGGGTCAAAACTCAAGCCACTGTCCACCGGAGTGAGAGGGATCCATAAGTCGTCTCCAGAACCATGGGTGGCGCATGGATATTGACTGAGGGTCGATACTCTCAACTGCTTTGGATTAAGTGGGTCCTCTGTACAGTTCAATAAATATAGTTTGGTCTCCAGCCTGTCTGAGCTGATAGCTGAGATTGATTTGAATGTAATTGTCAAGCTGGACAGTTAAACACCCAGAAGCCTGTTGGCAGGGTCCCTTCAAAGAGTCAGGTTAACAAAGTGCTTTGCTTAAAGAGATTTCTGAAACTTTGTAAGGATCTTCTTCGTTTCTCAAGGACTGTGTGTTTAATTCTTTTGATTTGGTGTTAAATGGTGGTCATAATTGGGTCAGTGACTAGTAAAGAAAAGTAAATCCTTTAAAAAAAAGTGCATGTGCTTAGAAATGTACTCTTTTTATTCATGTTGGAATCATATGAGTTTGAAGAACCTTTACATTTAAAAAGTTTCAATCTTATGATTCTATAAATGAGGTATATGTTTTGTGTGAGTTATTTTTCAAATAAAGTGAGGGAAAAAAACAATATATTACTATACAGTAAGTGAAAAGTAGCCTACCACTCAAACTGGTATCTATCTATCTATCTATATATCTATCTATCTATCTATCTATCTATCTATCTATCTATCGAGAGAGAGAGAGAGAGAGAGAGAGAGAGAGATTAAGAAATAATAAAAAGATTATGCCATACACCTTTTCTTTTCACGAGTTCGCTTGCCCATCCAGTCCTAAAATGTAAACGAACTTGGCTTGCTGTCTTTAATGGAGGCTTGAACCCGAGGCTCAGCTTCAGTCCATAGATTAACCCCCCATTGCGGTACTACCTAGAGGGAGAATAACAGAAATAGAGGAGATGGGGAGGTGAAGGGATGCCGGAAGAACTGATGTTGGGACGGTGCAATGAGTGCTGCTTATATAGGCTCGTAATGATAATTAACAGAACTGAATGATTAGGCTCCTCCCAAACCTATTTTTGGAACTTCATTTTAAGAAACTCCGATTTTTAATGAGGCATTTTTTCATTATGATCTCAGGACTTTATCTCCCTGACAACAGATTTTGTTTCTTTTTGCTTAAAATACTCTTTCTAATGAACCAAAGGTATTTTTGGGAGCTGGATGGATATTGCGGTGAAATTGCACTCAGTATTAGGTCCAAAATGTACTTTAGAGTGAATTTCATGGTGTCTCTTATTTGGTTTCTCAATTTGGTCCTCATCCACTAGATGTAAGATGCAAATCCTTAAATATACACTTTTTTTTTTTTAGATGTTGAGTAGAGCTATTTCAGCTTTTCTTTGATCAAAGCTTCTCTCAGTGCTGTACATCTGAGGTTTTGAACCAATTCACCTCACACATCAGTGTTTGAAGTATCATTCTCCTCAATAGCATGGATCAATAACCTCAGACAGCACAATTTCATCTGCCCTCCTCCACAGCTCACTTATAACTAGAGGGCTAATGGTCAAGCTTTATTAATAGCCTGTCACTTGTTTTCATGAGCCCTGTCCTCTATGCTGACACAGTTTGTAGTGCTGCCTGTTCAGGATGCTGCTCATGCCCAGAACTAAATGCTGATGTTTTTACAAGTGCAGATGTGTAGAAATGAGATCGTATTGTTTTGCAGTGGACTTTCTTTCTCCTCATTTCCAGTAATCTTATCCCTTTCAGGGGGATACTTCAATGTGGCTTAATCTTTTGTAGATTTAAGACATAAAAGTAAAGGCCTTAACCAGCCAGGAGAGATTTGTGCTAAACTCATTTGAATTTGAACGGTGCGGTTTAGCTGTGGAATGAGATTATAACAAGGCCACTCTCCTAATTTTCCCCATTCCCCTCAAAGCCACCAGGAACCTTTCCCTGTTTCATGAAGGAGAACCACAATGAATTAATGTACAATAATAAAAGGTTTTATGACTGCTATCATTCATAAAACTTATCCATGAAATAATTTACATTTTCCCAAATGTAACTGCAAATTATCTACTAATGACCCAAATTTCAAACAGTCTACAGTTAGGGTTGTTTCGAAACCAGAATTTCAGTACTCAGTAGTAGCATTAGTGAATTTGTATGAATCTTAATTTCAATTATTGATACAACAGCAGAAAACAATGTACAAACAATAATGAACACACTTTATTTAAATACATTTAATTAGGTTTTAATAATTCTTTTGTAATTACATAATTTTTTTTTTTTCATTTGTTCTAGTAAACAGTGGTTAATTTATAAAACAAGAACATTTTGAGTAATAGGACAATTAAAAACAGTTCAACAAATGTGTGTCATATCTACAGTAAACATTTAAAAATCGTGCAAAATGAAACAGCTGAAATTTTATGTGTTACAAAAAACTCAGAACATAGGGTTACATAACACAACACAAACAAAACAGTTAGGGTGACAGCAAATAACAAATGTTATTTGTTATATTTGTTATATGCTATATTTGGAATTGTATACTGCTAAAAAGCTTTCATTTCCATTTTTTAAATGTTTTTCTATCTCTTTCTTGACTTATTATTTGATTTGGCTGACAAAAATTAAGATCTGATCTGAAAAAAATGATTGAACACCATTTCTTACTGACTGCTTTTTTAATTAATATTATTTTAGTGTACTATACAGTGTGTACTGCACAGTATTCAGTGAAAGGTAAGATAGTATTCCATTTGAACATAGCCAAAGAACTACCAAGTGTTATCTTCCAGTAGATTACCAATAATAATATAAATATTAAAAGTGTTAAAGAATTGGTTTGAGACCTAATAATGAATTTAGAGTAGATGCATTTGCCATTTTGCTCTTTAAACACTTTATATACATTTTAATGACTCACTACTTATAATTTCAAGGCAACCAGAGAGGCTTTCCACTAGTTTTACTTATCCTTGCTTGTTGTTTCAGTGGTATGAGCGTATAATCATAGCAAAATAACAAAGTCACACACTTGATTAAAATCCATTTAAATTTATTGCATCAAGTAAAATGAACCCCCCCCCCACCCCCCACCCCCCCAAATGAACTCTAAAAATGAATGTGAGGCATGTCATTCTAATCTGATAGTAATGTGCATGCAACTGCATGGATCACATACCAGGCATGAGACACCCTTGAGTGTTTATACCAATGTCATTTCCCATTGCCCTTGATTAATGCAGGGCGTCTATTGTACAATAAGCTTCATGCATTAGACTGCAGGGGCACCTGAGTGAGGGAACTCAGTTAATTTATCAGCGTCCATCGGAATTAATTACAGATCCAGAGTGTGAAAGTCAGCCGTGCCTAATCACATGGGCGCAGCGTCCCACAAGCGTCATTTATTTCAAGGCGCACCGCCCCGTGGCTTATTTGAAACCGGTGTTAGTGCATCGCCGTGCAGTTCTCCTCTTGACTAATTGTGTTTGTCCTGACGATGTGCTTTTCTCTCCTGCCGGTTCTCTCTGACTGATTGGATCTGTCTTTTTCGTCACAGATATCTGAGGAGTGAGCGTCTGGGCAGAGGGTTTTGCGCTTCTTTGTCTCTTGCGGCGTCTTACTGAGGTGTGATCAGCAAACAGGGTGCCTTATCTGCACTTTAGATGGGAAACTCAGCAACTTGGTGCTCAGTAAACATAGTGCAGATTTGGTGTTTTGTAAGCCTGAATGCGTTGCTTTATCAAATGTGACAATTTAGCTGTGATATCCTTAAACTAAAAAAATTTTAAATTGACAATGTATAATAATATATGTATAATAATTACATTATATATTCAAGTTTATATCTATATACACCAGCAGCCAAAGGTTTGGAATAATTATGATTTTTTTTAAATGTATTTGAAAGAAGTCTTTTAGGCTTACCAAGGCTGCATTTATGAATAATTGTGAATCTATTGTGAAGTATTTTTACAATTTAAAATAACATATAAAATAAACTTAAAAATTATTTATTCCTGTGATGTAAAAGCTGATTTGTAGCAGCCATTACTCCAGTCTTTAGTGTCTGTCTCTTAAAGAGAGAGTCTGGAGAGAGACTGAAAGATACATGTGTCTCTTTAAGAGACACATGATTCTTAATGATTATTAATAATGTTTAATAATGTTTCTTATTATTATGGATGTTGAAAACAGTTTTTGCTGCTTATTATTTTTGTGGAAACCCTGTACAATTTTTTTTTTTACAGAATTCAAACTTAATTGTACAACATTTATTTGAAATAGTAAAGACATTTATAATGTTACAAAACATTTCTGTCTCTTATCCAAAACTTTTGAATAGCAGTGTATCACAGTTTCCATAAAAGTATTAAGCAGCAAAAACATTTTCAACATTGATAAAAATAAGATGTTTAAATGTAATATCTCTTATAAAATATACAAATATAGTATAGATTTAGTATATATATATAGTAAATACAGTGTATAATAGAAAAATAAAAAATATAAAAATCCATACGTATATTTCAAGTCAAGTCATGTCAAGTTGAGCTTTATTGTCATTCCGCTACATGCGGGGGCATACAGTTGAACGAAATTTCTATTGTATAATTTTCTACTGTACCTGTTTGAAAGGCTTCTGGCCCTTATTTTTTTGTTTTCTCTTTGTTTTTATGTCCTCCACTTCTTTTGCATTTTCGCTTTTTTTTCTTTCTGCCCTAGACCTGCACACTTGTTTCCATGGTATCCAGCGTGTGTACTGATGTGTTTTTGTTAATAGATGGGAACAGATGGTGACAGACAGACTGATGCTGATTTCTCATTACAAAGGGTCACTCTTGTCTTACACTCCGGTCTCAATCCTAACCCCACCCAATCCCTATCATTTCCCAATGTATTTTAATTCCTCCGTCACCTACTCAAAATACCGTTTTCATTCTGTACCTCCTGATAAGGGCCTTCAGATATAACATGCATGCAAACAACAACATTTTAGCTGCAGCCATCTTGTTGGGCTCATTTTATTGTCACCCTCATTCAGTGTACACCTCCATGCGGAGAATGAAAAGGGCCATGGAATGAAAGTCAGGCAATAGTGAGCAGCGCTGCCTTCCAGCAAATTCTCCCCAATGCCTATTAAAACCTTTCTGGCCTGGTGGATTGCGTACGTGAGGTTAAAATTGGAAATGCATTCAATTGAACAGGGGGCCTTGAAACTGGGAACGGGACTGGAGAATGGGATTGAAAGGGCGTTATCTACCTGCTCAGACACCCAAAGAATTTAATTGGTGTAATTGGTAACGAGGGGTGTGTTTTGATAAAAAATTAAAGTGAAGTATGGAGTTGGATGATTCATTGGAACAAGGCTTGCATATTGGGATACATATTGACCATAAGGAAGAATCAAGCGTGTTCATACACTTCCGCTGTCAATACAGCCAAATGTGAGATTCATGTGTGGCTCTCCCACACACTTTTCATCAAGAACTGGCAATGGTTTGTTCTAAAGTGAGAACAAACTGACTGGGCTTCTTTAGCTGAGTACAGGGCCAAGAACAGAGAGACTAAGTATTCATCTTAAAGGGACAGTGCATTGAAAAATGCTCCATAATGCATGGTAAAAGTATGATAAAAGAGATTCAAATGTCTTCAAGATGTCTTTATTGTCATGTGTACCAGAGTACAATGAAATTCTTACTTTGTTTACACCTCTTGAGAATGATAGGGTAGAAGGGGAACAAACATAATGGACAATACAAAATACATAAAAAAAAAGAATATACAGTAAAGTATAGTAAAAATTATAAACAAAAATAGCTTAAAAAAGAAAGTGATGAAGAAACCGTCAATAAAGAGTTATTCGCAGTCTAAATGTCCAGTGCTATATTTCACAGTAACTTTGAGTGAGGAACAAATCGAAAATTTAATTTTAAAATTATTAATTGACAATTTGACCTATGTCTATTTTCTTTTGAATAGGATATTTTAAATTAATTTATTCATAAAATCAGATTTCCAAGCACAAACTGATTAAATCCAGTTACTGTTGTTACCAGTTCACTGGCTGATAAAATAATCAGTGAATAACATCATATTTTAGACTGTTCATGTCACAAATCTGTGATTTGACTTGGAATATAGTGCATGACTCATATGAACTACTTTTATGATACTTTTTATGGTGCTTTTGTGTTATTTATTTATTTATTTTTTTAAGATTGAAAGCTTCAGTCACCATTACATCACTGTAATTGTGAAGCAAAAATTACCCAGGAAATTATTCTGAAACATTCTTTGCGTTCCAAGGAGGAATGAACATCATGAGGGTGAGTAAATGGTGATAGAATCTTCTTTTCAGTCCCTTTAAGCATCATTTTGTTTTTAATTGTTTCTCTCTCCAAATCTCTTAATATTACGTTCACCACATTTAATCACTGCCTGTCCTCTGTCACCACATTTCTGTTGTACTTTGATTACACTTTGCAATAGTGCTCCAAAGGGCTGAGAGAACATAATTATCGAATTATGATAATGCAGTCATAACACCACACAGGGGACTCGAAAGCACAGACAAGCTCTAAAAGGTGCTTGTGAACCATGCTCGACATTTATCTCCTCAGATACACCTGTGAGATGGTGCGAAAAACGCAGAATAACGGCGATGGCTGTAGCCTTCCACCTTTCCCGTCTGAGCCCGAAGGCTTTTACGTGCACGTCGTTCTCCTAAACATCAGGCCGCATCTCCCCCCCGCCCTTCCTGAAGGTCGCTGGCCACCAAGGGCGAGTTCTCCCGCACGTAATCCTTTCTGACACCGCTTCAGTGCCATTTTCGCTCAAAGAAAGAACGCTGCTGTCGACACCACTTTGCTTTACCATAAAATCATATACGACAACTGCTAGAGAGAGCTATTACTGTTGTGTTCTGGAGGTTTAAATGAAGCGGCTGCTGTTTGCGCTTCTGATCATGATTTATATGATAGATATGTTGAATAATACAAATGTAAAATCTTTTTGACTCATTGGATTGTTTAATGAACCTTCACACATGTTGCAAGCAATGAGGTGAGGAGGAGATCAAATAGTTTTTTGGGTCAGTGACATGAAGCTCATTTGTAATCTATTAATTTATTCAGAAATATTTGAAAAATGCTGTTCATACATACAGTGACTAGAAAAAAAACTAGTATAAATATAAATATAAACATGTAAATACATGTAAATATTTTCAAAATATATTCTGTATGTATGTGTATTTATATATACATAATAAATATACACAGAACACACACATATATTATGCCAACAAATCTTTTATTTTGTATGCGATTAGTCGCAAT
Source organism: Spinibarbus caldwelli (assembly GCA_039654775.1). Classification (NCBI taxonomy): domain Eukaryota; kingdom Metazoa; phylum Chordata; class Actinopteri; order Cypriniformes; family Cyprinidae; genus Spinibarbus; species Spinibarbus caldwelli. The sequence continues at coordinate 14,706,035 of CM077252.1, read as the reverse complement.
TAATCATTTGATGGCACTTATATATATATATATATATATATATATATATAAATGTGTGTATATATATATATATATATATATATATATATATATATATATATAAGGGAGGAGGGACAATAATGAAGAAGCTGAATTAAAAAATTATTCAAAATTAGTAATCTTATTATTATTTCTTTGGAAACTTAATCAAACATAATCAGTGTGCTTCAGACTCTGTGCATAAGTGGTGAGGATTTTTCAATAACTATTTCTGCAGGTTACATCATTAGGCCAGAAGGTGAAAACAACTAACTATATTTATGAGTAAGTCATGAATCTTATTTTCAATCAGTTTGTTCAAAAGCATATTTTCATTCAGGAACACAAAATAAGTGACTTAGAGGATTTGGAACAGCATACTAGCATTCCATTCTTAAGGTCATTGCACACTGAGTCCGAAATTTTCGTATGCGTTTTTTCGTATTCGTAATCCTAAAAATTCATCATGCACAGAAACCTTGCACACTGAGTCCGATGCGTATTAATTAATTAAAAAAATCGCAAAACAGTAGCCTACTAAATAGAGTCTTCAAGCATTGAGGATGATTTTGTTGTCCTCTCGCTTCTTAAAAAAAAGAAAAAGAAAGGAAATATTGGGTCCATCTAATCCTGAGATATAGAGAGGACGGAGAGTTCCCCCTCCTTATTAAGGAGCAGCGGGATTATCACGGGTGATTCAAAGTTTACTTCAGGATGTCAGTGGCTCAGTTTGATGCTTTGCTAGCGATAGCCACATATTAAAAAGAAGACCACCAATTTCTGTGAACTCAGTGTGCAAAGATCCATACAGTGCCTTGTGCTGCGAGATGAAGTGGATGAACTTGACAATGGCCATTCTGGATTTTGGCGTTCGCTTATACGGTGGCTCTGAACTGTCAAAACACCTCTCAAAATGCTTGCTACGGATGCGAATAACGGAAAAAATCTAACCCGATCCGAATATTTTTATGACGGACGAAAATTTCGGAGGCAGTGTGTAAACTTGATTGATATAACGTGAGGTCGTATTTATTTTTCAACGTGCGAATATTTCGGACGAAAATTTCAGACTCAGTGTGCAATTACCTTTACTCTGTTTACCATATATTTCAATGGCAGAGATTCAGTTCAATTCAAGTTTATTTGTATTGGCCTTTTCACGATACAAATCGTTGCAAAGCAGCTTTATAGAAAATTTTAAGTTTCTACATTATATTTAGGAGTAGGTTATTAGTGGTGACTATGGCAGATATGTACAGTAAGAATCATGCAGTTAGTTACAAATTACACTTAATCAGACGGTGAACACTATGAACTGCAATGATTATATATTGCGATTAAACATTGCGATTGAGAGTAAATGTTGCGATTAAGCAAAATTTGGTAGTTTTATATATTGTTCCAGGGTTAGCATCATCTGAAGTCTTCTGGAGATAATAAGAGTAGCATGCTAGTATGCTGTTCGTGAATTCATGGACTGTCTTTATAAACAAATCATTGAATCATTCACTCAGACGATTTGTTCAACAGTGCTGATTCATTCAGGAAGTAAATGCTGCTATTGTGTGTTGCTCAAAGTCTATTTATGAAAGTCTGGAACTATTTATGCTGGTGGAAACAAGGAATGAATACTGCATCTAAAATGTAAGTTAATTAATTTCTTGTATACTAAACTGTTGTATGGAATGTCTCTCTCTCAGTCATGCTGTTTTTCTGACGGTTGGCACAGTTGTGATTTGGTTGTAGGCACAAGACCAACAAACTGTATTTTTTGGAAAATAATCAAAATGAAAGCACTTACATTAGACAATTAAAGGGATAGTTCTATAAAAATATAGAAAATTCTGCCTTTGTTTACTCATCCACCTCTTATTCTAAACCCGTATGAGTTTCTTTCTTCTGTTGAGCACAAAAGAAGAAATGTTGAAGAATGTGTGCAACCAAACAGTTGACCGTAACCACTGACTTCCATAGTTGTTGCTTTTTTCCATACTATGGAAATCAATGGTCACCCACAACTGTTTGAATAACAACATTCATAAAAATATCTTCTTTTGTGTTTAACAGAAGACAGAAACTAATACAGTAACCTCTTATCGTGAGTAAATGATGACAGAATTTTAATTTAAATGATGACACCTTTATGCCTCAGTACTATTAATAACAACTGAAGTATATTTGAATTTTTTAGAAAGTACCCAAGTAGAACATAACATTTAGAAAGCATATATATAGACCTCAGTATTAAATACTACCTTGGTGAAAGGTGACATTTCTATAACAGATCTATATCTGCTGTGCTGCCTAAATGAGAATTGATAGTTTACAAAGTCGCACAGAAGTACATAAATCTCGCCTCCAGCTCTGAAGGTTTTGCTGCAGCTTCCCATTCCAGTCGTCACGCTCACCACTGACCCACTTGTCTGCTCTTTGATGATAGATTTATAGGGATGAGTTGGCAGGGGACATCGGGCGTCTGTCATATCAGCTCAGTGTCTGACTCAGATCTGGTTTCATTAAATGGCTCTAATCTATGCAGCCCATGAAGCAGCTGTGAGTTCTGGCTCTGCTCCATACCAGCTCCACCTTGTGCCACCGGGCCATGGCCTCCCCCTGCAAGTCCCTACTGTCAGACGAAATGCAGGATAGTGAGAGGGAGGGCGAGAGAGATAGGTGGTATGTTGAACTGAACATATAGTGTATAGTGGGAGGAAGAGAGATGGATAGAGTGAAAAAAAGAGGTACAGAGCGAGGGCGTAATGCACCGTTTTCTTTGAAGGGGCACCGCTGGCGGTCCTACTCACTTAGTCCTCTATTTGAGATCAGACATGAGCTTTATAAAAATGGTTTAATATAAAAATGAAAGAGAAAAATGCTTTATAAAATCATAGAAATTTACACAAATAGTAATTATGTAATTTAATTGTTTACTTTTTATGTGTCACAGTTATGATCTGTTTTCACTTAGTTTATGTCCCCGTCATCCTACCTAGTTTGTCTCCATAGTAATTAGTTAATTAGCTCCACACCTGTTTCTGTTTCTCCCTGATTGCATCTTGTATTTAAAGCCTGTGTTCTCCCCTCTGCCTTTGTCTGCTATTTCGTTTACTCCTATGTTTGGATTTGTGTTTGGTTGTGCCTTTTGCTCCTGAAGATTATTAAAAGGAACTCTTTGTTTGTACTCCTTCGTCGTGCGCTATTTTATACACCAGACACGCGTAACAGAATAGCAGACCCTCAAGTGAGTAATTTAGCGGCGTTTTTCTTTCTGTTTATTTTTTTATTTTTTTCGCTCCTCTCCCGGAATGGACTTGCCAGCCGTCCAACTCCTGTGCCTGGAGCAACAGGACCGTTCGCTGGAAGACCACACCAGGGACTTTCTCGATCTGGCGTGTCTTACACACTTCCCGGATCGCTCGCTCTGCGTATTCTACATCACCAGCCTGAGCGAGCGGTGTAAGGCACGCCTGCCAGCGAACGGTCCAAAGGAGGATTTCGCCGCTTTCGTGGAGTGGGTGTTGGAGAGTAATGGACTGTGTTTCTCCGTCTGCCCCGCCGAGGAAGACATCTCCAGCCCCACTCCCGAACCAGAGACCAATCAGCCGTCATCCTGCTGCACGGAGCTAATACCTGAGCCCACCGCAGACGGAGAGCCTGAGCCTGCCGCGACTCGTGAGCCAGCGCGCAAACCCGCGACTGAGCCGATCATCGCCACGGAGCCAGAGCCACAATCATCGTCTGACCAAGTGCGTGAGCCGGCAACATCGCCCGTCCCTGAGGGAGTTTTGGTGGTGTTAGAGGGCTTGGAGGGAAGCCCCGCCCACACTCCCGCAACTGAGGGTGAGCTGCAACTGGTTTCTGGGAGTTATGAGGAACTAAAGGACATCTTTGAAATGGACCTAATAGACTGGTTTGGAGAAGTATTACCCTGTGCCCCTGAATCTCCTGTGTCTCCGCTGGTTCCGTCCAGCCCTGAATCTCCTGTGTCTCCGCTGGTTCCGTCCAGCCCTGAATCTCCTGTGTCTCCGCTGGTTCCGCCCAGCTCATGTCCTCCTGTGTTCCCTCCCAGCCTCCCTCTCCCGCCTCCTCTCAAACCAGCCAGTTCCTCAGCTCCATCTCCGCTGGTGCCTGTCAGTCCCTCAGCTCACCCTCAGTCAGCGCCAGCTGGGCGTGCTGATCCGTCGCTTCGGGACTTCCAGCCTCCAGCTCCGCCCAGGCGTGAGGATCCCCTGTCTCCACCTCCCGCCTCCGAGCTCTGGACTCCACCTCGGTCCTTCGACCCATCAGCTCCGCCTGGGCTCCTAGCTCCCTCGTCTCCACCGTGGCCCGTCATCCCACTGGCTCCACCGGGCTCCCTCGTCCCTCCGGCTCCGCCTTGGTCAGTCGTCGACCATCCGCCGCCTCGGGACTCGTCACTCTGTCCCTCCGGCTCTGTCAGGCTCCTCCTTCCCTTCAGCTTCACCTTCGTCCTCCGTCACTCCAGCTCCGCCGCGGCATTCCGGATCCCCGCCTCCGCCTCAGTCGCCTGAGCCGCTGGCTCCGCCTAGGCCCTCCGGATCCTCGATGTCACCCTGGCTCTCCGTCTGCTCGGCTCCATCCTGGGCTCCTCATCCACCGACTCAGTCTCCGGCAGTAGGCCCCCTGGTGTCGACGGTCCTTTCTCCACCATGGCTCCTCCCGCCGTCGACTCCACCGTGGGCCACCATCCTGGCTGGCCTCTGGATTTCCACCTGGCTCCTCCTGCTCCGGGCTCCTCCCTGGCTTCTCCCTCCATCTACTCCCCCTTGGACTTATTTTTTGGACTCTTTTTGCCCCTTTTCTGTTGCCTGCCCTTCACCTGCTCCACGCCCACCTCCTGAACCCCCACCCTCCCTCCTCTGTTGGACTATGTTTTTCGGTGCGAGGACGCACCGTTCCGGGAGGGGGCGAACTGTCACAGTTATGATCTGTTTTCACTTAGTTTATGTCCCCGTCATCCTACCTAGTTTGTCTCCATAGTAATTAGTTAATTAGCTCCACACCTGTTTCTGTTTCTCCCTGATTGCATCTTGTATTTAAAGCCTGTGTTCTCCCCTCTGCCTTTGTCTGCTATTTCGTTTACTCCTATGTTTGGATTTGTGTTTGGTTGTGCCTTTTGCTCCTGAAGATTATTAAAAGGAACTCTTTGTTTGTACTCCTTCGTCGTGCGCTATTTTATACACCAGACACGCGTAACATTATGTAGGCTATTCATTTATTTTTGGAAACTGCAATCAAAATACACTTGACTATGTCTGGTAGAAGTGTATATATACATTAATTAATATTTACTATATATATATATATATATATATATATTTACATACATACAGTATGAGATCAGACATTAGCAAAGGAAAAAATGCTTTGTAAAAGTTTTTTAGATATTTACACAAATAGTCTACTGGTAGATATTTTAGTTTTTATGCATTCATTTATTTTTGGAAGTCGCGTTCAAAATACACTTGACTACACTCTTAAAAATAAATATTCCAAAAGGCTGTATTTGCAGTGATGCCATAGAAGAACCATTTTTGGATCCCAAAAGAACCTTTCAGTGAGCATTTCCTAAAAGAATCATTCTGAAGGACATTTTAAAAATCTAAAGAACCTTTTTCGACTATAAAGAACCTTTTCTGCATTTGAAAGGTTCAATGGATGTTCAATATTCTTCATAGAACCACTGATGCCAATAAAAAATCTTCATTTTTAAGAGTGTATGTGTAATAGAAGTGTATATTTACATGAATAAACTATATATTTATATATGAGACAGGCATGAAAAGTAAAAAATGAATGCTTAGTTTTTTTTAGACAGATTTTGTGAATATTATAAATAAAAAGAGACACTACCTCCTTCAGATACTTTATACACTGGTGTTGTTTAGAATAATAGCTTTACACACTATTCAAGCTCAAGTTTTGCCATATTTGTTTTGTTTTGGTTTGGTTTGTCTTGTATTTTCTCTCCTCTGAGAAAATGAAAGAGTATGTATATATAATATTACTAATGCATTGGGAATGTGAAGCTTTGTTACCATGTCAATAAAGCTACTTCAGGCTAGAGAGAGAAATAGAAATGGAGCGAGTGAGAAGTAAAAAGACAGAGTGAGAGAGATATAGAACGAGTAATATGAAGAGCGAGATGAGGGAGTCCATTACTCATCATCAGGCCTGCAGCCTCTCTTGCAGGTCTCTTTTGTAGCGTGTTATTGTTGTGAGGGATTTGAAGTTTGTCCAGGACGGCTGAGGCAGGGTTTTTAGATGTGAAGAGTGCAGCGCTGTACTTTAGAAGCTTTTCAGGTGTGAGTGTGTTTGTGTCTGTGCGTATGTGTGTGTATGTGGGGTTTATTTTTTTTTTTTTGTGGTGATTTGGCCTCGGCAGGTCAGCTATCAGCTCTCTGCAGCCCTCTCAGCTCCCTTTGATTTATTCTGTTGCGAGGGCTCTCCCCCTCTCTCGCCTCGCTCTGCCCCTGGACTCCCAGAGGTCACCTTTTGGAAGATTTCAGCCTCAATTTTCTGCACCCTTTAAAATGCACATCTAGGCATGTTCAGTCAGCCACAGACGTTGAATTGCTCAGTGAGAGGAAATTTAGACAAGAAGGAAGAAGCGCAAAAGCGAGAAAGAGAAATGGGACATCGGTTCATTATTCAATCCATTTTACAAAAAGAAACTCTTAGGCTTTTGATTAATGAAAAGCAATGGGAGAAGGATACAATGAAGACTGATGAGCTCTATGTGTTTGTATAAATCTGAATACTGAAGACTGAATGTCTTGTAAGTGACAGTTAGAGACTGAATTTTAGACTGAATGATGTATTTTATTTATTTTAAAGGTACATTACGAGCCGAAATGACGTTAATTTAGTTTGGTACAATAAATGCTGGATTATACAAACAAACAGAATGAAACCATAGATAAAAGGGAATAGAGATCAAAGCTTTGTGTAAAATGAAACAATTCTGCACTTGGTCACTTCTCACTTAAATTACGATGCTGATAATATAATTTGTAATAAAAATTTTGAATTTTTTTTTTTAAAGATGCACAATAGACTGTGTGTGTGTTTGAAAGTTTGAGTCAGTATTTTATTTCTTTATTATTATTTTTTTAAGTTCCTTATGCTTGCAAAAGCTGTATTTATTTAATTAAAAATAGAGCAAAATGGTAATGTTGTGGAATATTATTACAATTCAAAATATGTTTAAAATTTTAATTTATTCTGTGATGGCAAAGCTGAATTTTCATTATTCCAGCCTTCTGTGTCAAATAATCATTCAGAAATCATTCTAACATTTATTATCTGTTGAAAACAGTTGTGCTGCTTAATATTTTTGAAGAACTTGAGAGAACATTTTCTCTTTGTTGAAAAGACCACTTCAAATATAATTGTTTGGTAACAATGTAAAGGCCTTTATTTTCATTTTGATCGATTTAATGCATTAATGCATTTCTTTAAAAAATGAATGTTATCATGTAATATATGCCATATAAGATGTAAATTAATATATCATTTTGCTTAATGCAAGGTTTTGGTCTGTGGTCTTATGAATTACTTTTTTTGGGGGGGATGGTTGGTGAATTTGCACAGCTTGCCGACTGCTTGTCTTGGATTAAGTACAACAGAGGATTGATTGCATTCTAGTAAAGTTTAGTGCAGATTGTCATGCCAGATTGGTACCTTGTTCCGTTGGATCAACGTGAAATTTGTTTGGAGATTAGATTTTGTTTTTCTGAAGAGTATCACAACAGTCCCACCAGGTATTTTTCATTGCACGCCACTCTTTTCATCAGTGTGCCTATTGGTCTTCCTATTATCATCAGGAAGCCCAGACCAAACATCCAGGGCTCAGTGTGAGCTTTATCTACAGCTGATGTTTACTATTGTTAGGCCTAGACAAGTTTGTGTACTTTTCTGTCTTCTCCAATGAATGAAGCTAGGAGTATTAAACTCTCAGTTTTTATTTAACCAACATTTATTCACAACTTATTAAAATATAATTCTAATGAGGGTGAAACAAAGTTAGACAGATGCTGTTCTGATATAACCATTGCTACCACATATAACAACACGCTAGTGGCTGGCCACTTGAATCAAATGAAATGACAGATAGCTTATGAAGCTTTTCTCAACACATTTGGTAAGAAGAAAGATGACAGTGCTCTAGCTGGTGTCATTATTATAAATATTCCCTTTTTGCTCAGGCAGACAAACCTAATGGAGAAAGAGAATCAATATTTCAGTGAAATGTCAGCTTTGACTTGTCTTTGTGAGACGCTCTGACTATTTGTCTTGTAGATTGTATAAACAAAAGAGGAGTGACTGATGTGTGTTGCATGTTCAATATGGATTTTAATGGTTTCGTAATGGAAACAAGAAGAATCTTTAATTGATATGTTGGGAATAATGCAAGCAGCACATTTCAGTGGATTTTCTTTGTGCCTTTTGAAAGTGACTGTCAGAATGTGCTTGGTTTTTAACTATTGTTCTTGGCATGAAGCTGAAAAAACTGTAATACTGAGATTGTTTTGTTTCGTTCCCTTATTTTGTGGCGAAATCACGGGCAGTGCAGGCGTGAACAGAAGGAAAAAGATGTCGACGATGAAATTCTGTCCTTGTGTTTATATCAGCTTAACCCAAATCACACTATGGTTGTTTTGAATAAATGAAGCACCTGGAGCAAAACGATAAGAGGATGATTAATCTTCAGGGAAACTTTAGAGGGAAAATATTTTTAAATGAAAGAAAAATTGCTGCGTGAACTACTTTTCTTGCTGAGCAATGTCTCCGGAGAAGACTTCAACAGCAGAATCGGAAATTTCCTCCATCTCTAATTGAAAAGATCCTCAACTCTCCTCAGTACTGTATCCAAATGAACTCTGCCTTTATCTTTCTGTTTCTAAAATCATTATTCAACTTCCATAATAGACCACACACCCTTTATTTATACTCATTTTTTTTTTCCATAACCCTGCCCTTGTTTTCATGTTGTCAAGATTTGCCTTCCTCTGCAATTTCCCTGCCGTTATTCAGCCGCGTTGCATAAAACCAATTTCTGGTGCGGCGTGCGAGGGGATTGTAGTGATAATGAAAAAGAGACTGGCTGAGGTGAATGTTAAAACGAGATAAGCGCAGACATGGAGAGTGTGTGAATGCCCTGTCGGTAGGAAGGCCAGCGTCATTCCCCCCCGACGACTCTTTGTTCCTCCCATATGTCGAGAACAACAGCAGGGTAATTGGATGCTGATAAAGTCTGTGACATAAGTGTGATGCACATATTACAAGCATGAAGACACCCATAGTGGCAGGGCTGAATGGTCAATACAATAGAAACCTGTTATGGCTTATATAGTCTGTTTTCTTTTTTCATAGCAAAGAAACGCATTAGGGGACAGCAAATGTGTTACCAAGCTGTATTGCACATTTGCATTTGAATTTGATGCAGGTTGGGTTATTGCAGCGGTAGTACCTAGAGGGAAATATTATTGGATAGTGGTTGCTTTTTCATAGCTTGGGATACTTAAAGTCGGCATGACATGAAAATTCACTCTATCTGTTATCTAAATGCTTGTTATTGATCTCACTATGATAAATTCAGAAATTCATGCATATAATGACCTGGTAATTTGTAATTTTATAATAACTTGATCTTCCGCTGAAAATACCAGACTTGTCTCTGGTGAGGTATTAAGGACTTCTCTAATAATTTAGCCCTCTTAAACTCACTTTCATCTGTTGCCATATTTTAGTGCAATGCCCAAAATCTCAAAAATCCATCCATACATCTCAAAATCCACACAAAAACTAATGTATAGAACACAACTGTGCCCTATAATTTCAGCTTTTTTGACACTTTCATCACAATACAGAACAAAAAAATCAGTTGCTACTTCTATTTCATCACAACTTTAATTAATTCTTTTTTTAAAGTGCTACATTTAAAAAATCAAGTTTGTCTCATCTGTTTCTCCTACAATTTCTCAGGATATGTAAAGATGGTTGATTGAATAATGGAAGATGGATGATTGAAATGCCTGGCTTTTAATATTAAACTTAACTTTTGGTGTTGAATTTGGTGTTAAAACTTTGAAGACTTTGAAACCTAGAGACAGGCTACAGAAAAAGATTACAAAGTTTATTACTTAAATATGTTAGCACAATGATTTTTAACATTTTTCAATTTTGATATTAAACCTGGTTGGAAATCATGAGGATAATGGCAATTATTTTATTCTGTTATCATATTTACAGCCATAGTTTTTACTCTCTTCTTTGAAACACACACATAGCTATACATTGTATTGACAAAATATTCTCAAAATATCTTCTTTAATGTTCCACAGAAGAAAAGGATTGTACAGGTTAACATATCTATAGACAGATTATTTAATTTGGAATACACATATTATCTTTGTAATATCACATTCACTCTTTTTGACACGGTAATGGTAGAGAAGATGCATTTGAGACTGTGGTCTTTTACTCTAAAGCCCCTTTCACACCAAAAACGATAATAAAGATAACTATAAAGATAAAGATATTAGCGTCCACACCACCTTTATTCTAAGCGCATGCTCGTCTGCTGCTTTAAATTCTTGTGCTCCTCATATCAGGATGGATTCTGATTGTGTGTCAATATTTGTATTGTTCAGCTGGAAAAAAATCGTTCTGAAAGTGATTCCAACAATATCGTTTCTCTGTGCCTTTATCGTTATAGCTGCGGTGTCAACTAAACCAAAAGTTGACTAAACCAAAAAATCAGCCATGGTTTAATAACAACATTAAAGCTTTAAGGAAGGATTGCAGAAGGGCAGAAAGATGGAAAAAGGATAAACTACAAATTTCATATCAAGCAGAGCAGCTTGTCTAAATTTCAGGAGTCTGTCTCTTTGGAATAGGCAAAATACCTTTCTAATTTAATTTTAAAAAATTCTCATTGTCCAAAGATTTTGTTTTCTAGGTTGAATTCAGTGTTAAACCCATCTAGACCAACTGGCCCAGATCCTAGCTTGGAGTTATGTAAGAAGTTTTGTAACTTCTTCATTAACAAGATTGCTTCTATCAGGGAGCAGATTTCTTGTAATTTATCCCAGAATTTTCAATATGAAAATACTAGCTCCTCTGTGTTTTCAAACTTTCAAGCTATTTCTCTTTCTGAGTTGTCAGACATTATTTTAAATATGAAATCAACTACTTGTTCTTGTGATGTTCCTACAAAGCTCTGTTTTGCCTAGCTTACTTTCTATTATTAATGGTTCTGTACAGACAGGCATTGTCCCTTCCTGCCTTAAAAAGGCGGTTTGTCCAGCCTTTACTCAGAAAAACAAACCTTGATCCCACTGAATTAAATAATTATAGGCCTATTTCAAAACTGTCGTTTCCGCACAAAGTTTTGGAAAAGGTTGTATTAAACCAGATTTCTCTTTACCTAAATTCTAATGATATTCTGGATCCTTTTCAGTCTGGCTTCAGAGCAAAACATAGTACTGAGTCAGCTCTTTTAAGAGTAGTAAATGATCTCTTGTTATCTGCAGACTGTGGTAACTGTACTATTCTCTTATTATTGGACCTGAGTGCTGCCTTCGATACAGTAGATCACAGCATCTTGTTAAAAAGATTAAATCTTGAGGTTGGCATTTGTGGTACTGCATTAGACTGGTTTGCGTCGTATCTCACAAATAGGAGTTTTTTTGGTGGAAATTGGTGAATTTTCATCAAGCTCTGTTCCCATCACTTGTGGGGTACCCCAGGGCTCTTTTTTGGGTCCAGTTTTATTCTCCCTGTATTTGCTCCCTCTTCGTTTTATATTTAAGTCTCATAAAGTTTCATACCAGATTTATGCAGATGATACTCAGCTTTATTTTCCTCTAAAATCAGGTTCTGATTCAGTGTCCTCCTTGCTGGTTTGTTTAGAGGACATCAAGAATTGGATGGAAAATAATTTCCTACAGTTGAATCAAAAAAAGACTGAAGTTATGTTGTTTGGTCCTTCTCACCTTTTACAAAATTTAAGTCCTACTCTAGGCCCTTTTGAAGACAGCATCCGTGAAAAGGTTAAAAATCTGGGAGTTATTTTTGATCCTGAATTAAAATTTGACAAATAAATTAACTCTGTAGGTTAATTCTGCCAGTTTTTTGCAGCTTAAGGGGCTTCACAAGCTGAAAAGTTTTCTCAGTTTTAATGATTTAGAGGTTGTTATTCATACATTCATTTCAACCAGGCTGGATTACTGTAATGCTCTTTACGCTGGAATTAACCAGTCCTCACCATCACGTTTACAACTGGTACAGAATGCTGCTGCTCGCTTTTTGACAGGGACAAAAAAGAGGGTGCATATTACCCCTGTGTTAGCTTCACTTCACTGGTTACCTGTTAAATTCAGTTGATTTTAAGGTTTTAGTTTTTGTTTTTAAAGCACTTCATGGTCTTGCCCCAATTTACATTTCAGATCTTCTCCATTTCTATTCTCCTGTGAGAACGCTTAGATCGTCTTCTCAGAAGTTATTGATTGTCCCAAAATCTTGTTTAAAATCTAAAGGGAACAGAGCTTTTTCAGTTCTTGGTCCTACGCTCTGGAACTCTTTGCCTTTATCCATCAGATCATCCCCTACCTTATCTTCTTTTAAATCATCTCTTAAAACATACCTTTTTTCTCAGGCTTTTGCTTAACTTGAAAATACTTTTTTGTTTTGTTTTTGTTTGTTTCTTTTGTTTGGTGATGTTTTGTATTACTTTTTGTATTATTTAATGATTTCAAATTTTATATTGTCTTAATGCTTTTGTTAGTTGATATTTCTGATGTTTTGGCTGTGCAGCACATTGGTCAGCACTTGTTGCTTTTAAGGTGCTATATAAATAAACTTGACCTTGACCTGAGAACGATTTTTAGAATTATATCTTAATCGTTATCTTTATAGTTATCGTCCTCGGTGTGAACGGGCCTTAAGAAGCAGGAGATTTACACAAGTCTCATTTGCTCTCTATTAAATCATGTTTCTGTCTAGGAGAAACAATTGAGACATTAAAGAGATGTCATTTGTGACATTACTTTCCTACAGGTAATGAGAGCGTTTCTGTGCTCTTGGGTTCTGTGCTCAGTCTGTTCTTACATCTTGTGAAGAATATCAATATTCACAGGGCCTATTCATAGTGGATTATTCAGGTGCTCAAATAGAATGGAAAATAATGAGTGTCGTCTTTGTACGGTGTGACAAAAGTCTCAGCCTGTCAGTGAGCGTTAATCTCAGGGTTCCTCTTTATCTCGTCACCGGCTTCAAGTCTGCGGCAATACGGCGCTTCAGCGAGGAAGGTCACGCAAATGACACGTGGAGGACGTGTCTGATCATTTGCAGCACAATGGTCTGCATGCCGGACGAGGCTTGTCTTCCTTGGGTAATGTGCAAGGGGAGAGGTGAGCAAGATAAGGGCCGTCAGAGCCAGAGTCCATCTGCGAATTTTCGCACGGCTGACAAATGGATTGCCTAGGTATGGCCCCTCCAGATGGCACAGATGGGTCTCTTTATCTCTCCTCTTCTACACTCGAGGCACTCCTAAATATAGCACCAGCGCCCTGATCTCTCCAGATGACCCTGTGTCTCTCCTGCCCGTTTCAACTCATCCGCACCTATGGCCCAGATCTGTACCGGTGTACGAGTGCTACATCATTTCCTATTTGCTCTTAATTACAGGCTCTAATTAGCAGCCCAAATACAAGTGCGTTCCCTTCCCAACCCGTCTCTCTCGGCTCCAGAGGAATGGACCCTGCTAATTAGAGGAGATTTCCATCCTTCCTGTTATCCCAGAGAAATGGAGCCATGGGAATGCAAGAGAAGAACGCAGCAGAAACAGAAAGAAAGAGCAGGGCTTTTGGGCTTTTTCTATTCTTATACAGTGACACGAGGGACTGTTCGACTTTTACGTGACTTGGATTTGCATAAAAGAGAAGCTCCATGAGAATTCGTCGAATGCACAAACACATCAATCAAATCCAAATAATCCACATCAAGCTCTGCTGTTATAAACTCTGATGTGTTCATAGTAGTACTAAGTGGGAGAGAGAGAGAGAGCGCAGTTGGTGACCACTCTATATCAGATCAGTATTGTCATCTGCTGTCCTTCATGTAGGGAGAGCTTGAGGCGTGTGTGACCCACATAAGCAGTGATGTGCATAGAAGTGAATGCCACACACTGTACTGAGACTGTCAGTTGAGAAATTCCTCACTATGGCATTTGCTGTAGCTTGGCATCTGTAGTGTGACATCTTTTGTAGTGGCATACCTGGATGTGGGGAGTTGCAGTGAGTTTAGCGTAGTTGGATTTTATTTTGCACCGAAAAGCTTGAGCAGTTGTTGAGTTTTAGAGTTTCAGTATTGGGGTTATTTCTGGTTCTTTATGTCTACAAAATAACTAATAACTAATAGTTATTGGCAACTTTCAATATTTGTTGAAGTTAAACATTTCTGACAACATCAACAAAAATCCAGTATTATTCAATTTTTATTATATTCTAGATACATTACTGTTCAAAAGTTTAGGGTCAGTACAATTATTAAAAATGTTTTTAAAATATCTTATGCTCACCTAGGCTGCGTTTATTTGGTTAAAAATACAGCTGAAATATTGTGGAAAAATTATTACTATTTAAAATAGCTGTTTTCTGTTTGAATGTAATTTATTCCTGTGATTCCTGTTTTAGCAGTCTTTACTCTAGTCTTCAGTGACAAATGATCCTTTAGAAATCATTCTAATATGCTGATTTGATTAGATTATTTTCAGTGTTGAAAACAGTTGTGCTGCTTAATACATTTGTGATACATTTTTTTCAGTGAATTAAGGTCAGAAGAATATTCATTCGAAATCATAATCTTTTGTAGCATAAATATTATTAATTGATGTAAATATAATTAATACATTTTGAAGAACCTTAAAATGTATCACAAATGTATTTATACATATATGCACTTTTTTACACTATATAATGCAATAGAATTAATTTATTCATATAATTTATAATAATTCATATAATCTTATTACATTTATCCTATTACGCTATATTATTCACGATGAAAGTTGTTACTTCGTTATTGTCCTTTCAGGATATTGTCTTTTCAAGGAGAAGTTGAAGTCAGGGGGCTGACTGGAAAAGACACCTGTTTCAAAGAATGGTCCTTGACCTGCTGTCCCTCTGGTATTTATTTGTAAATCAGGCATTTACATTGTACCAGAGAGGGGTCATGTGTGTCAGAGACAGAAAGATAGGCCATGTTGGAGAACACAGTAAAAGCCTGTGCTCTTATTAGCTTTGAGGCATCAGAGATGATTAAAGAAGCACTGCTGGACGCACGCCTACTAAAAGAGCTGAACACATGGACATCACTCCTCTTTCCTTCACTCTTTCTGTCCCTTTATCTTATCTCTTACTTTATTTTTTGTTTGTATATGGGCTTTTGGCCTTTTTTTGCTTGGACAGTGGCAAAAAAACAGGACACAAACCCTGTGAGCACCACAGCATTTCCTGACCCACTACGACGGCTCCGACTCTGTCCCTTTCTTTGCTTTGTTTCTCTCACTCGGATCTGAAAAGATGGCTCAATATCACCTGCAAATTAAGCTTGTTTATTTATGAGGTGTCACCTCAATTATTCTGAATTCTTTATTGCTGTAAACAGGAAATCAGATTCAGCACAGCACAGGAAGGCAGGAGAGCAGGAGCCCTTTTTTAAACTCAGACATAGCTGGAGGGGTTTTCTGCTAATTCTCTGTTAATGTGACACAGCATGCATTTCCAGATTAATTAACCATCCGCCTGCCCTCAGAGTGCTGATACAGTGACTGGATCAGTATGTCTCTCTTAGGCCATGTAAACACACTGCAGCTAAATACAATTGTCACTCCTCTGCTGAATCCTAAATCCCACTCCACACGCTATATTCAGTTGTTTACAGGAGTGACAATGAATTCTAAATGCAAGTTTATTCCCAAAAAAAAAAAACAGGTAGTGACAACTGTATTTACATTAATCCGCATGGTGTGTAGAACCACGCTGAGTGACTGGTTTTAATGCAGCGACACTCTTTTGGTCCCTGACAACTTGTCTGAGGTGTTGTGCAAGAAAATCACAGAAACATAAGAGGTATGAGCCTTGATTCAGTCACAAATTTTGATACATGCTTTTCTCCACTGTAGTTTCAACATTTGTCAAATATAAAATAAAATATAGAAAATAAGTTTATTTAAAAAAAAAATATGAATATTTTTAAATTACATGTTTATTTAAATAAATGCTTTCAAACATTTCAATCATCAAAGGATCCTGAAAGAAAATTACAGTTTCTGAAGCCTGGAGTAATGGCTGTTGAAAATTCAGCTTTGCCATCACAGGAATAAAGTACATTTTAAATTATATTAAAATAGAAAACAGTTATTTTAAATTCAAATAATATATAATCATAATATAAAATCAATATTTACAATTTCAAAATATTATTGTTTTACTGTATTTCTGATCAAATAAATGCAGCCTTGGTGAGCATTAGACACTTCTTTTCTCTCTCTCTCTCTCTCTCTCTCTCTCTCTCTCTCTCTTTCTCTCTCTCTCTCTGTCTCTCTCTCTATATATATATACACACACACACACTATAATATTTGCAAAACATTTTTTTATGGCATGATGATTATTTGGATGTAATATGAATTACAAGATGTTATTTTTGCACAGTTTTCATATAGTATTATGATTATGTGCATCAAATAATTTTCACATTCAAGCATATTATCGTATTTGATTTAGTGCTGTCAAACGATTAATCGCGATGAATCAGATCCAAAATAAAAGTTTGCGTTTGCGTGTGTACTGTGTATATTTATTATGTATATATAAATGCACACACATACATGCATATATTTTAAAAATATTTACATGTGTATATATTCTTATATTTATTAGTGCTGTCAAAGTTAACGCGTTAATGCAAATTCATTTTAACGGCACTAATTTTATTAACGCGCGATTAACGCAGCGCGCATTTTCTGTTTGACCCGTGGCCTAGCCCATACTACTATAGTTGGAGAAATGGAAATGGATGGAGATGCTGACAGTGTTGCCAACTTAGCGACTTTCAGACCACTTTAGCAACTTTTTTTTTTCAAAATGCGCCTAGCGAGCAATCTTTATAGGGTTTGCCCAAACCTTATTTAGTTTCTGAGACTCGCCGGTACTGCCGCACGAGCGCGAGGTCTCTCTCTCCCGCTGCGCGCACACCTCTTTCTCTCTCCCTCCGCATCTGCTCTGTTCAGCGTGCGGATGAGAGGAACAGCGCTTTCAGTTAAAACAGATATTATGTTGCTTCTCTAATTTAACATGCAAGTATAGCTGAAATCACAGCACAGCTATTGTCTTTATCTTATGTATAGCCTATTTGATTTTATCAGACGACGGCTGGATTATAAATCAGGATTTTTGTGCAGATTAACATCTTGGAAGGGAGAGCTGGTTATTTAGTCCTATGGGTCACGTTTCAGTCACTATTTCATATTCATTCCGTTGTCTGACAACAGAAACAGTAAAATATATCAATGAAAACAGTTTTATTGAGAATTTAGCTGCATCAAAATACAGTATGTGGCACAGAGAGGCAAACAAATCTAATAATAAATAATAAATGTACATTTTGCATGTTCAGAAGAAGTGAGATGCCCTGTCATACGGAAATGTAAACAGGTTTGTGTAAGTAAATTGCTCAGTGCAAAGAAAGAGAAGTAATGGGAACCTGGTATTTCTTTTTTCATGTGTCTAACAGACATGAGCAAGTTCTTTGAAACACATATATGATCTTTGAAACATGTCTAGTCTTCAGGTTCTATTAACTATGGTTTCACTAACAATGAACATATATTGCATAAAGAATCCATATTTGTCATTGCCCATTTTGATTAGAGTATTTAAAACATGAAAAATATTAATTTAAGGTACATTTAGAACAGATAAAAATGTGCGATTAAATTGCGATTAATCGTGAGTTAACTCATGACAATCATGCGATTAATCGTGATTAAATATTTTAATCGATTGACAGCCCTAATATTTATAATTATTTATCTTAATTAATTATCTCATTAATATTATATATATAAATATACATATTTTATATATAAATATAACATATTTTTCTTAAATATACAGTGGTGTGAAAAATTGTTTGCCCCCTTCCTGATTTTTAATTTTTTTGCATGTTTGTCACACTTTAATGTTTCAGATCATCAAACAAATTTAAATATTAATCAAATATAACACAAGTAAACACAACATGCAGTTTTTAAATTAAGGTTTTTTTTATGAAGGGAAAACAAAATCCAAACCCACATGGCCCTGTGTGAAAAAGTGTTTGTGTATGGTGGTGGTAGTGTGATGGTCTGGGGCTGTTTTGCTGCTTCAGGACCCGGAAGACTTGCTGTGATAAATGGAACCATGAATTCTGCTGTCTACCAAAAAATCCTGAAGGACAATGTCCGGCCATCTGTTCGTGACCTCAAGCTGAAGCGAACTTGGGTTCTGCAACAGGACAATGATCCAAAACACACCAGCAAGTCCACCTCTGAATGGCTGAAGAAAAACAAAATGAAGACTTTGGAGTGGCCTAGTCAAAGTCCTGACCTGAATCCTATTGAGATGCTGTGGCATGACCTTAAAAAGGCGGTTCATGCTTGAAAATCCTCCAATGTGGCTGAATTACAACAATTCTGCAAAGATGAGTGGGCCAAAATTCCTCCACAGTGCTGTAACAGACTCATTGCAAGTTATCGCAAACGCTTGATTGCAGTTGTTGCTGCTAAGGGTGGCCTAACCAGTTATTAGGTTTAGGGGGCAAGCACTTTTTCACACAGGGCCATGTGGGTTTGGATTTTGTTTTCCCTTCATAATAAAAAACTTCATTTAAAAACTGCATGTTGTGCTTAGTGCTTACTTGTGTTATCTTTGATTAATATTTAAATTTGTTTGATGATCTGAAACATTAAAGTGTGACAAACATGCAAAAAAATTAAAAATCAGGAAGGGGGCAAACAATTTTTCACACCACTGTACATGCATGTGTGCATTTATATATATATATATATATATATATATATATATATATATATATATATTCCGTAATAAATATACACATTACACACACATATATTATGTAAACACAAAACACAAACTTTTATTTGGGATGCGATTAATCGTTTGACAACACTAATTTGATTGTACTTCAAATTCCATTTTTGTCTTCCACTGCTCTGTTAAATTTCTGCAATCTCATTGCAAGAGAAAATAATATTGACAAATAATATAATCTTAATATTGACTGTGGTCTGTACAAATGTATAAATTTGGATGTACTGTCCCTTTAAGGTCTTTTTTGTATTTGGGAAAAAAAAACACAAGGCTTCCTGTTTCCCCCTGTTCACTCATAACATATGAGGCCTCTGGGCAGGCTGGGAGCACTGGGATAATTGACGTAATTTCCCTTTATTCTGAACCTGTCTGTTGTGCTCTGTGTAAAAAGCGGCAAACATTTTAATCAACACTGACCCTGAATGACACAGCGGCTGCGCATTTACACGCCAATGTCTGCATCTGACTGACATTCGTGTTTATGCGAGGGATTACATGCGTGGGGTAGACGGTCGGGCCCCGTGCCAACGCAAATTGGATTATGGCGAGCAATATTCTGGAAACATTTTATTATCCGAGGGCTTTTAGTGTAATGTGATTACTTTGTAATGCACTTTTGTTTTATAGACTGCTTCAGCACATTGCAGCTCCGGCTTTATTAAGCGTGAATTTATTCTGTAGCACACATCATCAGGTTGTCACCTGTTGCCTTCACAGCACTCAGGGGCCTCTAAGAGCATTTCCACAATCCCTATTTAAATTCAGTCCTCATCGTTCGCCATGGACGAATTGAAATTGTTGTGCTTTTTGTTCAACTTTCCTGATGGTAGACTACAGACAGCGGCATTAATTTGAGCTGAGAGTTTGAGGTGTCTTCCTGTCGTGAGGAGTTACGGGTGTCTAGATTGAGGGCGATGTGTGCGAGGCCTCATTAACCTGTCGTCACGTCTGCGTCTAGGCAAGGTCCCTCCTTAGGTCAGACTCATTTGCCTGCATCTGATTAAAGACGCTTTCATTACCTGAGAGGAGAGCAAAGGGCACATCCCAAATGATCCCAGATCAGCCACAATGGCTCAGTTTCGCGACTGCACGCTAGTTGAATAGGTCTGACTTTTTTGTTCAGCGTGATTGTAATTATTCCTCAGACTCCTACTATTTTACTTCGCTCCATGTCACGATGTCCACCCACGCTACAGTATTGGATATTGGCTCATGCAATTGTTGCATGTGTTGTCTAAAGTGGTAGATGGGCAGAACGAGAACTAATGGGCGGCTGTGGCTTTCTATTAGTGACAGGTGAGGATATGCATGCTGGCTTCAGCAGACAGGAGATTGCCCGTGGTGCAATTACCATGCAGCTTGGCAGACAGACAGGCCAACAGCATTATGAGTGCAGTCAGTGTGGCAGAATGTGTCACCCCACTGCCACCTCTGCATATTCGAAAACACGTCAATCTGTCCTTCTGGTTTTGTGTATTGTCCAAACTTTTCCACGTTTAAACACTCCTACACCACGAGTATTTAAAGACCCTATTAAATTACTTAAGTGCTTCTGATTGCATGAGTCATGTTTGAAACAGTGGGGGGAGGCACTTTTACATTGCAGGAGATTTTTATTTTAATATTTTTTCAATATAAAACCTACAATTCTATAAAAGTTTTAATATTAAATGTTTTTTTTTTTTTTTAAAGTTAAATAAAATAATTTTTATGTGCTGTGTCATTTCCACCACACTGAACAGTTTAGGCCCTAATCATTTTTATTTCCTCTAAGTTAGTATACTTGTGTACCAGTGAGACAACAGTCTAAAATGAGATGAAATAAGACACGAGAAGAAAAATTGAAATAAATATATTTATTTCAGGTAATTTTTCAGCATTTCCTCAACTGTAATTTTATCAAAAAGTGTGAAAATATTATGATTTTTGGTGCATTTAAGATGATGGTGGTATTTTAGTATTGTTTATATACCATTATATTATTTATTTATTTTTTTGAATTAGCATTTAGTTTTTTTTTTTTAATAATTTTTAATAATTTTGTTTTTTGCTATTTGTATTACATTTTTGGTTTTTGTTCCTTACTTTAGCTTTTTTGTAGCTTTATTTTTATTTCAGTTTTAGTTTTAGTAATTTTTATATTTCAACCGAAGCATTTTATTTCAGTTATTTGCCAAGGCAATATCTCAAGGCAACAATTTTGTGTGATGTTTTTAAGTTTTTTACCTTATATTTATATTATATTTTATTTCAATTAATGAAAGCAACATATAAAAAAAAGTTAACAATAACAACACTAGATACATAAAATTTGGGTATGGACAAAAATTATATAAATAATAATAATTATAATATAATTGTAATAAAATTATATAATTTACTCAATCTGTTGTCGTTCTGAACCCACATGACTTTCTTTCTTCAGTAGAACAAAAAAGAAGAGGTTTATCAGAATGTTCATGCTACTCTTTATCAGATAATGAAGATTGGGCTGGCGATTAGTTAACAATACTATACTTACTAACTACTACTATTAACTACTAACTAACAATTATAGATATTTGAAATGCTAGCTATGGAATTAGTCATAGCAAGTCTACCATTTTTTTCCAAAAATGTTTTGTCCATCACTGTAATGTCCATCTCAGAATAATATTAAATCATTTAGAAATGGTAGAAATAACATGGTGGAAATATTCATGACTTTCAGGAAAAAAACAAAAAACAAAAATGACAGTTCTCTTGTGATGCCTTTAAGCGTCTACATGGCCCATAGCTGAAGAAACACCTATTACTGCGATAAGTCAAAAGCTACAAAGCTCACTTAGTTTTCATATGTTCTTTAACCATGTCTCTACTCTCTTTCTTCTTATCTCTCATAACATTAAGGTGATGAACGTGAGCCTGGCTGAGGGCGACGTGGTCAGATTTGAAGACCTGGGCGGCCGGGAACCTTCTGTCCTGGCCAACGAGTCCATCTTACTGAAAGGTCTGGTGGTACGCAGCTGGAGCAACCAAATCTCCATCCACTTCCGCAGCCGACAGCCGCAGTCCAGCTCCTTGCTGCTGCGTTACCAAGGTGAGCCATCCTACACGTCAACCTCTTCCTGCTAATTGCGCTTGTGCCAGTGTCTCCGGCTGGCATAGATCCAGCGCTCTAGACAAACCTGTTTATGAGTGTACACTTACTGATTAGATTGGCATGAACGATTAGGACTCTGGGAGTAGGGAGCTCTCAATCATTGCTTTCTATTAGGAGAGACTCTCTGTGCACTGAAGGGGAAACACTCCTTGTTATCTCATGTCAACATAATATGCTCATGTTAGCCTGAAAATGACAGCTGCTGTCAATAGGCCGCATAATTACATCAGAGAATGACTTGGATAATTCTCTGCTAATAGTCTTTTAACAGAGTCATCATGGGGAGATCGGCACAACAGAAAAGGTTACGGAGCGCTGATGTGCCCTGCCCCGTGCAGCACCACTTTCTCGTTTGTTATGCGGGGTGATAAAATGACAAATGACTGTATACAGGCAAATTCTTTTGTTTCTGTGAGCTAATGAACTGTGGAGGGTTTGCAGTGGAG
Source organism: Spinibarbus caldwelli (assembly GCA_039654775.1). Taxonomy (NCBI): domain Eukaryota; kingdom Metazoa; phylum Chordata; class Actinopteri; order Cypriniformes; family Cyprinidae; genus Spinibarbus; species Spinibarbus caldwelli. The sequence goes on along the minus strand of CM077252.1, from coordinate 14,683,251 downwards.
TAATATCATTTTTTGCACATCCTTAATATGCCTTTTGAATAAGAAAGTCGTTTACACTCCACCCCCTCTTTCTGTCTCTCTCTGTCTTTATGAGTGTGTGGGGGGTAATCAGTGGTGTTCAGCTTTCTTAGAAAAGAAGCCGTACACCTCTATTAGACTTATTGCAGGAGCCAGACAGCACATATTTCATAAAGGTTCTCTGTTTCTTTACAAAACTTCCAATTACTTCGCTCCGAAGGCCCTGCTCCCCCTGTTTCCAGTTCAATTTAATGTTCTCCAGCTGTTATGTTGGGTGGATGTGCACACGTAAGAGCAGCTAATTTTGCCACTGGGTTTACACTCGCCTTGACATTGATATAATGGCAAACAAGGAAGGAAAGGAATCAAGCAGGGATTGGGATCTAGTGTAAATATATGGTGCAGTATGGCTGTAGATTTAGGGATGAACAAAAATGATATGATTACTATATTTACTCAGCCTGTTATCATTTTGAACCCGTGTGAGTGACTTTCTTCTGTAGATGACAAAAGAAGTAGTGTAACAGAATGTTCGTGCTGCTCTTTATCGGATAATAAAGATAGATGGTGATCAGAACCTGACCATAATTATTTTCCCTTTTGGTAAAATTCCTAAATCTCATGTATATTTATATAGCATGTCAAGATATTGCGTGCCAAATAAATGCCAAATATCAATGAAGTAGTTTTATTTTAGTATTATTTTTATATTATTTTAGTATTTATTAATATTTTGTATTTTCAGTTTCAGTAATTTTGCTTTGTGTCATTGTTATTCTTTTTGTTTAGTTTTAATATTCATTTATTAGCTTTATATACAGTGCCCTCCAAAAGTATTGGAACAGTAAAGACAAAATTGCTCTGTTGGCTGTGGAGTCAAGACATTTGCAAATATGATTAAAAGATGAATATGAGACAAAACTACAGAATGTCACATTTTATTATTAGCCATTTCAACACATACATGTTTTACCAAATAAAAAGAACAGCACTTTTATCCCACTCATTGATGTGAGCATAAGTATTGGGACAGTTGAACATAAGGCAGATATAAAAGAGTAAAAGCTATTATTTAGTTGCGATCCCTTGCTCACAATCAGAGCAGTGAGTCTGTGACCCATAGACATCACCAGACTCTTGGTCTCATCCTTTGAAATACTTTTCCCAGCCTTTAATGCAGCCAGTTCCAATTGTTGCTTGTTTTGGGGAGTTTCTGCCTTTACTCTCCTCTTCAGCTGGTGAAATGCATGTTCAATCGGATTTAAATCAGGAGATTGGGCAATCTAAGACTTTCCATTTCTTTGCCATTATAAATTCCTTGACTGAACTGGCAGGGTGTTTTGGGTCATTGTCCTGATGCAATATGAAGAACTTCCCAATGAATCTGGTGGCATTTTCTTGAATATTGGTAGGCAAGATGGTTTTGTACCCTTCCAAATTCATTCTGCTACTGTCATCATACATTAAGTCATCAGTAAAGTTGAGAGGGCCTGTTCCAGAGACAGCCATACATGCCCATGCCATGACACCACCTCCACCATGCTTTACAGATGAGGCTGTATGCTTGGGATCTTTTGCAGTTCCCATTTTTTGTCCACATTTTTGCTTTCCCATCACTTAGATAAAGGTTCATCTTTGTCTCATCGGTCCATAAACACAGTTACACAACTCTTCTGGCTCACCTTTGTGCTTTTTTGCTAACTCTAATCTTGCCTTTCTATTTTTGATGCTGGTCAGAGGTTTGCATCTTGCTGTGTAGCATCTGTAATTCTGTCAAAGTCTCCTGAGGACAGTAGATTGTCAGAGCATCACCCCAGCTTTCTGGAAGTTGTTGGTGATTTTACAGACACGTCTTTTAGGGTTCATTTTCACAGCTTTTATGATTTGTCTGTCATCAACTACTGTTGTTTTCTCAGCCGGTCAGGTAGTTGTTGGTTGCTGGTGTCGCTGGTGGTTTCCAAACTCTTGATTTCTCCATGCCCTTTGTTTTTGCTATAGCTCTAATTAACTTCCTCTTTTCTTTTAGCATCAAAATTGCTTGCTTTTCTCTCAAAGTCAGTTCCCTCATCATCTTCCTGGTTTGTGTGTGTCATCATCGAATGCAAGATTCAGAATGCAGAAGTAATGGATATAACTGATACGACACATTCCCTGCTTTTAATATCTGAAGAATGAATGCAACAGGACACAGCTGATCACAGAAAGACCTGTGAGGCAACTGTTCCAATACTTATGCTCACATCAGATAGGGGGATGAACTCTAAAAGTGCTGAACTTCTTAGCTGGTAAAACATCTGTGTTGAATCACCCAATAATAAAATGTGACATTCTGTAGTTTTGTCTCATATTCATCTTTTAATCATATTTGTAAATGTCTTGACTCCACAGCCAACAGAGCAATTTTGTCTTTACTGTTCCAATACTTTTGGAGGGCATTGTATATTTCAGCTTTAGTTTTAGTAATTTTAGTGCTTTAACTTTTTATTAGTCTTTTAAGTTTTAGTTTTTCATTTAATTTATTTGCATTTTATTTTAGCTATATATTTCAGTTACCAAAAATATTTTAATAGTTTTAGTTAATGATAACAACTCTGCAATGAAACCAAATATTAATACCAAACTGCAGTGTCAAATTTTTACATGTGCTTTCGAATAGCATGAATATACAGCAGATTTTAAGGTTTTTAGATTTAAAGTGTAAAATTTGTATAACTTTTAATAATATTTATTATAATTAAAATATTAATATATAGAATAATAAATAAAGCATTTAAACAAATTATTTTCATAATAATTATAATAATGAATGAAATTTTGGTCTCTTCACTCAAATCTGTAGTATGACAGGATGTCTGTCATTTTTGCAGCTTGACATGATTTTGAAAAGTTCAGCATGAAGATACTGTGCAACTTTTATTTTCAAAAAAAAAAATACAATTTTAGACTTATTCAGTGTACAAATGGTAGTGGATGAACACTTACATTCTTAAATAAATGTTCTTTTTAAACAAGAACAACTGATGAGATGTAACAGGCAGTTTCACTTTGTTTCCAAAAACATGTTGCATCTCAATAATTTGAGGTTAAAATCTCCCTACTGATGTTAAAACCAAACCTACGGCCTTGTACTTCAACATATTGAGGTCATAGGAAGAATGATCCTCATTGAGCTACCAAATAAAATGATAGTCCACTTGATTTTCTGCAAACATTGAGGTTAGATGCAGGTTCTGTTTGCATTTTCGTACTTTATTTAAGTTTCCTTGCTTCCTTTCACCTCACTTTCAGAAAACTACTCGTAATGGAATAACACTTCTGGATGTTTTTGTTCGAATATTAGTTTTTTTTAACATGGTCATGTCAGGCATGTCTAGAAAGAAAATTGGCTGTGTTTCGACATGGATGAGCATGTATCTCCGTTTGATTGCCTCAGCTTTTTTCCAAGGCTTTGTGTTGTGCACATTAGAGTATAAACACATCAAACTCTTTTATAGTGCATTTAACTTTGATCTCTTGTAATGTGTCTATTGCAACGCTATTTTCTAACACACCGGTCCTGTCTCAATGTTCAGCAGGCCGTACAGTTTGACGGATGACAGATTCTCTAAAAGGGAACCTCCATCAGAGACACGCACATTAAAGATTTAGACCTCTCAATAATTCAGATCACAATGAAAGGACCCACGCCATCCCCCTTTGCGTCTGGATAAAGGTTAAACACAAACAAGGCAGGACTGATGGAGTGGAATTAGAAATGGAGGCTGTTGGGGTCTGAATGGCCTTTCAACAGGTAATCGCCCCCTTTGCCGCACCACCGCTCAAATGCCAAGCTTCAGATGATGTCACTCTCATACGACACTGAAGAGGAAGCACATCTGTATGCATATGCATGTGTTGCTGGTAAACTGATTTGGCGAATGCTTTAGCAGGGTATTATGATCTCAGTCCTGCCCCAGTCAGAGCTCAGTTGTGTAGTTAAGCCGTGATAAAGTCGGCTGATCTGGGCTGAGCCTAGCCGTGCATGGCGAGCTGCTGTCTGAGGTAATGGCTGAGGAAGCTGCTGTAATATCCTCCACCCTGCCGCTCGCCCCTCCCAGAGGAGATTAACCCTGCAGGGCGAGGGATCACCTGCTGAGATACACGCTCTCACCCACTGACACACATCCTCAGTCGAAGCAGGGCTCCACTTCTTGCTTTTTTTCTTTTTGTCTGTTACTTTCTTTGCACTCTTGTTCGGCCAAAATTCACACTCACCAAGCACCACATGCAAGTAAAAAAAGACTTTTGCGAGTAAATGAAAGCATTGCTGGCCAGATGGCATGTAACATTTTGAAGAAAATCCTGGTTTTTTTTTTATTATTTATTTAAGGCTTCAGTAAATTCATTGTGACTGTGAGTTTTTTTATTTTATTTTATTTTTCCCCCTTTTTTTTTTTTACAAAATCTTTTTTTAGACGTTTTTTACCGACATGTTTTTCGTTATCACTCAATAAAAAGATTTGATGATTTATTGATGGATATTGCATAGCACTAGCAACGCTAATGTTATTATTAGATGTCAGAATTTTGTCTTCGGAAGTAACAATCATTTAATTTACTAATAACATAAAGAAAATAAAGGTATGTCTTTCTCCAGATACACTGCCGATCAAAATTTTGGTGTTTTTAAAAGAAGTCTCTTATGCTCACCCATGATACATTTTTTAAAGGGGTCATGAACTGCCTTTGTTTTTTTGTTGTTGTTTTTTTTTACATTAAAAAAAAAACAAAACAAAATAATTTAGAAGTAATAGGCTATTTTCTGTCCTGTTTTTAACCCCCCTCATCAGAACGCTCAGTTTGAATAGGTGTGATGGATTGTAGACTCGGAAGTAAACGCCCACTTCTATGATTGGCTAACAGTTGTGTATGTTTGACCGCCTACATCGTTCACTGATGGACGCTACTGTGATTTAGGTTAAAAACGCATAAATATTCAGTACATACTGTATCAAACGATCTGTAAGAAGAAACAAAGCAATAGTGACCACGTAATAAAAGTAGTTACTCACACTTGTGTGTTGCGACATTACTGTCAATTTAGTTGGCACAGCATGGTCTTTTAGTTTCCTATATTTCTGAAAATCCTGCGTCGAATTGTGCCTTGTTTGTAAACAAATCTGCGGTAAAATGAAGTGAACAAAAATCCAAGTTCTTACCGATGCAGTCTGGAATTTCATAAAAAATAAACTTCTTCCTTTTGTTTTTTGCATAGACCTGCATTTGCCTCTCTCATTTTTTACCTATTACATGCGCAAATTGGTGGGCGGGGCTAAACAGGCAGTGATGTAGAAGCAGGCATTATTCTTCTTCTGCAGAGGCGGTGTTTGGCCACACTATTACGTCATAAAGTGCCACATTCCACAACCTGACATTTTGGCAGATAACAAGAAAGTTTTGAGTTCTGAAACTTACAGGATGTTTTTATAGTACAATGATCTCTTAAATATCAAAAGGGGATCAAGGGAATTTTGATTTCTCAGTTCATGACCCCTTTAACAAAAACATAATAAAAACAGTAATATTGTGAAATATCAATACAATTTAATATATATAATTTATCTCTTTTCTATTGTATTTTATATGCAATTTATTCCTTTAATGGCAAAGCGGAATCTTCAGTGTCACAGAATCCTTCAGAAATCCTTCTAATATGCTGATTTGGGGCTCAAGAAACATTTCTAATTATTATCAATGTTGAAAGCAGTTATACTGCTTAATATTTTTGTGTAAACAGTGGTAGATTTTTTTTATTTTTTTCCCCAATTCTTCAGTGAATAGAAAGTTCAAAAGAACAGCATTTGAATTACAAATTATAACTTACTGTCTTACTGACAAAGATCAAATTTTCTATTAAAATATAATTATAAAAACAATTATTATCTGAGATTATCTGTGTCTGATTTTAAAGACAAACTGCCAGAAAATACATTTAGGTCTGATTAGGTCACATCTAGTTAAAGCTAAAGAGCTATTCTTGAGGCAGCCAGTTGTAACTGGCAATGTCACACTAGCATTGGGTCAATATCTCTCAAATCCCTTGGGAGATCTGTACTCTCAAAATGGTCAAAGTTTATTATTTGCTGCTTGACCGTAAATTCTAAATCAAGGCATTTTATGATACAATCTTATATGCTGTGTAAGTCATTCTTTGACCTTATTTGTCAGCAAGGTCTTCATAGAGGCACTATAAATGCTGTCGCGTGCTGACAGACTGGATTTCTGTGATAGATGGGAATGTGGTAGTTTTATGTGTCTAGACATGCCCTGCCTTGACTCATTCACACACCTCTCTTTCCTTCTGACCCTGCCTGCCTGTGCGGTATTGGGCCGAGGCCCTGAATCCCAAATGATCTGGAGCTCGCCACATCCGGATTTTATTTCAGTTCCGTGCTTTCAGATGAACGTAAAATCAGTTCTGATGAATCTCTGGGTGAGCTTGACTGTGTTACAGGTGAGTCAGAATAGCTGTAAAACAAAATTAAACAATTCAAACTCTTTTGTGTCTATACACTGTCATAGATCATTCAATTCCCTGAATTTTTCTATTCTGGAAGACAATGGCGCTTTGATATTCCATTCTGTTTGATCCCTAGGTTCACCTTGTCTGGTGCAAAAAAAAAGAAAACATTTTCATTAGACAGGCGTGCAAGATGAGACAGATCTGATTATGGATGGACACACCGTCTCTGAGAGAATGGCTAATTAATTTCCACATAATGAGCTGCCTCTTTTGAGAGGTTGACAGGCTAATGAATCCTGCCCTCTCATCACGGAGTTACGCCTTGGAGTCGTCCAAAAAAAAAAAGACCTGGACTGACACAGTAAGAAGAGACATGTCAGGTCATTTCTAAGCACGGCTTTAAGAGCGAACAATGCCGCAGGTGTGAGCAAGGCCATGGAGATTGATAGATGAAAATAGGGCCATTCATGAAATAAGAAAAAGAGCAAAGGAGATTTTGCAATGAAAGGCTCCACAATTAACCGTCAAACACTCTCCTTCCTCCGCTTCTCTGTTGGAAATTGCTTTAACATTTAAAGAGTCGGTGGGTCGACAGAAAGAGATGGTACCATGCTGAGTCCCATAGAATTGCATGTTTTCTCAGGAACTGAGCGTTATTCGAACAAGAGAGCTGTAATTCTTTCCTTTCTCGGTTTTATAAGCGCCGTTATCGTTTCAACTTTATGTGACCTGCCACTCTGTACACAGTATGTCACCTTTCTCACCCGATTAGGGAGTCATGTCATGCGTCCGTGTCTGATTTGTAGACCTGAAACCTGTGCGTCTTGGCGCAAACGTTGCCCTTCTCAGTGATAAACGTCTGGATGGATCAGTGTCTTTGACAGCTCCGTTAAAAGACAGGCAAAGTTTCCGTAAAAGAGATCTGACATTTAGCGGTGTCAGAGCGTTCGGCGGCTGAGGTGTCAGATCAGCTTAAGCAGATGTGCGGCTCAGGCTGTATTTCACCTTTATGCCAGGTTCACCTCTGCCTGAGGCCGTCTCATTTCTGCAACATTAATTTTCGTGCTCTCCTGCTGTGTGTGACGGCCAATAATAAAAGGCCAAACCGCCTTCATGTTCAAGACTACGGCAGATTTATGACTGAGGAGTTTTTATCTCCCTCTATTGTTCTTTTTTTCTCGTTGTTCTTCTGTAATTTTGTACACCTTTAGTATATAATAACTTTGTCTTTTAACTCAGTTTTCAAGTCAGCAGGTGTTTGCATCCTATTTTGCACTGATAATTTGACTTATTTTCGAGTGAAACATGATATTTAATAAGGAATAACTTGATTTTATCTATTAGGAACTGTAAAAAGGGGCCATTACATACCTGAGTGGAGAACAGTGGTTGAAGTGAGGGGTTGAAAACTAAAGGGCAGTTCACATGTTATAGTTTACTAAGATATGGAAACTCAATTCTTTTCAATCAGAGCCAGTGATTTCCCATAACATGAGAAAATTTTATGCAAATAAGCAGCAACAGCAAAGTAATCTGCTGCCTAAAAATGTGTTATACTGCTGTCAAATAACATGTAGAAATTTATTTTTTATTCAGTAAAATGTGTTTCCACCATAGTTTATGCATTTATTTATTTTATAGAATTTTTTTTTTTCTGAAAAATCGTACTTGCATACTTGCATATTAAAAGTCAGCATTTTAAGCTATTTATTTATCTGAAAAGTTTATTTACTAAATTTTAAAAATATTTTAGTAAAACTTTAGTATAGGGACCAATTCTCACTATTAACTAGTTGCTTATTAACATGCCTATAATTACCTTATTGACTGTTTGTTAGTACTTATAAAGCACAAATTCTGTGTGACCATACATACAAGTAACAACTGCCTTATTATCTATTAATATAGAGCATATTAGGAGTTTATTGAGGCAAAAGTCGTAGTTAATGGTTTATTAATATTTATATATCAGAATATTTAAGTGATATCCCAAATTTTGCTTAACAGGGGTGGAAAGAAACCATAAACACATCTTGAAATAGCTTGTAAAAGTACAAAATAATTTAAAAAAAAAGACAGTTTATGACCCCTTTCACTGAAAAAGAGTTGTTTCAGATAACATTACAATCTTAGTTTTGATACCATTACAAAGACAAACATTTTTCTCTCTAAAATAAAATGCATTAATGAATCACACATAATAAGACTAGAAACATGTATTGTGCTTCAAGGAACATTTTTCACATCCACATCTTTCTTTGCCAGACATTTTGGAAGCTGATCAATAGAATTACAGTGTAAATGAATCTGACTTCCGCTGACTAACTAACACCCCATCCACTTGATGATGATTGTGATTATAACGGCCTTGCACGAACACGTCTTGGCAGCTGTTAGCAAACCATAGCAAATAGCTGTTTCAAACGGTGTGCTATTCCAGCACAGCAGCGGTAACATCCAGGCTGTTCTCCACCGGTGGTGATGGTGGATTAGGGCGGAGTGAGATCTGGTGTGTGTAGGTGTGCGGAAAGTGTGTTGACAACTCACTCCTTACTGCCGCACAGATGTTAACATAGCTCCAGATCTTCCATCTATTTATTCATAAGCCCTCCCTCCCAGCTAGGAAGCTCAGCCTGTGATGTTCCAGGGAAGAAGGCTCTTTTAAAAAGACGGTATCCCACTTCCCACCCCTCTCTAGAGGATGGAGCCAGTCCTGCTTCTGATCCAGCAAATCCAGTATCATGAGACTAGTTTGTCCACAAAGGTTTCTGTGTAAAGGTAAATTCAATTGATAAAGAAATAGCCGGTGGCTTGTATGTTATTGTGCATCTAGCCGCACATGTCAGGTACACAGGCGCTGAGCAATACAAGCAAACAAAAATCCTGTGATCCAACTACTTAAGCTCAATTGAAAGCGTCTGACCAGCCTGCAGCTTTTGTGTTTGTTTGAAGCACAAAAGAGTTTCTCAATGTAGTTCTCGATGGTTTCAATGCAATTCCTCCAAGGCTGGCTTCTGTTCTCCGGTTCGGTCGCAACCCCGAGTCTGTCAGAAATAACATGCAAATAAAAGACTTTGACTTATAGGAACCATCTTGGCTCAGCACATGAGGTTTAGCCAAGCAAAGAAGACGAATAAAAGGAGATTTTAATTAGCCCCTTTGGCAGAGTGTGTCCTTGTCTCTGGCCATGACGGCTGCAGATAATGAGGTTGGCATGCCTTTTCAGGTTAGTTAATATCTGAAAAGTAGCCCATTTTAGAAGCGTTTAAGTTTAAATGAAATGCTGACCGTGCCTGGCCAGCCAGTTCAATGGCCAAAGCTCTCAAATGTCCATATGTCCTCGAGAGTCGGGGAGCATTGAGGGACTTGTTCTTCATCAATCTTCAATGAGCTTACACAAGAAAACCTGCGATCACATAAGACGCCCCCTCTAAAATCAAATCTGAAGGACTCTCACGCCTGAAGAGTGATCTAATAAGAATGATCTGAATGTAACAAAGCGAGCATGAGAAGTGCCGTACACTCTGTGCTTTATTAGACAGAAATGAGAAACAACAGGCTGAATCCTCATAGCCAATTAGCTGAGAAGTGCAATGTGCCGCCACCGTCTCAGAGAACAGAACTGCACGCTCACACACCAAATTATGTGGAATTATTAAACATGATTGACTTTAGATATTGAAATTAAGTGTGTGAAACATTTTCCAAGTTACATCTTCAGTATCTAGCAGTGGTATGGTGCTGGATTGGGTTCCTTTCAACTTAACTTGGAATTTGGTCAAAGCCCACAGGAACTTGAACTGGAGTCTCTCTATCCATCTATTCATCCATCCATCCATACATCCATCCATTGTTCTTTCTATCATTAAATATATATAGTTGAATAGAAGTTAAAAAATCTATCTATCGTTCTATCTATTGTTCTATCTATCATTCTGTCATTCATTCTGTTGTTCTATTTATCATTGTTTGTTCTATCATCATTCTATCCATTGTTTTATCCACTGTTCTATTGTTCTATCCATTCTTCCATCCATCCATCCATTCATCATTATTTCTATTATTCAATCCATCTATCTATCATTCTATCCATTGTTCTATCATTCTGTTGTTCTATTCATCATTCTATTGTTCGTTCTGTCGTTCTGTCATCATTCTATCCATTGTTCTATCCATCATTCTATATCATATCTATCTATCATTCTATCATTCTATCATTCATTCTGTTGTTCTGTTTATCATCCTGTTGTTCGTTCTGTCATTCTATCCATCATTCTATTGTTCCATCCATCCATCTTATTGTTTTGTGTATCGCTCTGTCGCTTCAATTTGTACATTACATTTAAAGTTTGTCAAGAGAAGTGTTGTTTTTTAGTTAAAAAATGACAATTATATTAATTTCTTTAAATTTCAATTCAGTTAAACTTGTTATATATTACAGAAGTAGATCCGATATATTTCTTTTGTGTGGAGACATTGTATGTGGCCAAATGTAAATGAAGTATGCATAACCACTTTGACCACAATCTGATCGGTCAAGATGCAAATAAAGGTAAATTCCCAGAGGTGGGCCCTTGTGTCTTGGGCCAGTAAGCAGCCACCCAGTGCACTGTTTGTTGGTAAGCACCATAATATTTTTTTCAGGAAATCTACAATTTAAAATATTAAGTCTTCCTGTTCTCTATTAATCAGCTGTTTTTTGCTCCAATACACACACTGCCATTACAGTGACCTATTTTGAATAGTCTAGCTCTCACATATGTGTCTGTCACTCTGTGAAGTGCAGAAAAATAGTCATTGAGAGGCCTGAGGTTGTCTGGGATACGGCTGCCATTGTTTCCTTCTTCCACTAAAAGCTGTTCCCTCCTACTTCACAACCGTGAATAACAGTAATGATGCAAAACCCCAGTAATTACATTAATGATTGGCTGTGACACAGGGTGCATGTCAGTGCAGATGGTTTAACAATGGAGCGTGATGTCAGTGGGTGGGAGAAAACATCAAGACTTTCATGCTTTCTCGTGTGCCGGAGGATTCGAGCATACACACGCGTTCGTGTTTGCTGCTGTCCTCCGCGTTGTGCATTATCATGCATTTTTCATTCCAAACTTCGCTCAATTCTTATATATTCATGCAGGGATTTTTAAATACACTCGTATTCGAGTTAGAAATTCTCTGCTCGGCAGTTTCCTTTCCGTTCGTCTGCGAATGAAGTTTGACATCCAGTTTAATAATGTGAATCCCATCTCAATAAGCACATGTACTGCTCTAAAGTTCACTTTTCATTCCGTGTAATTGCCTCCCTGAAACACTTTTGTACGGATTGATCCACAGCTTGAAATAATCCATTGGATTTCAAATATCACCATGCGCTGTTATTTACAAAACAATCATACTGCCACAGTTGTTTACTTATTGTATGAAAAGGCTGCCTTTTGTAGTCTATCCTCATCCCAAATACAATGGAGCAGAAAAAATCTGTTCAATTTTGTTGCCTACATACTGAGAGAGATGCATTCACGTCACTCGGTGCGGCAGCCAATGTGTAGATAATCTATCACTGTATTGTGAGCAGACAGACAGCGAGAGAGTGAGGCTGTGTTATTGGAGTCAGGGGGATGTGGCTGCTCTGGGTTTTACTGAAAGCACATGAGTGCTCTGATGGCCTGTCAGAGACAGAAAGGGATGCTGAGATTCTGTCAAGATGTCTGGGAGTGTCTCCAGGCTCCCCGCCTCACCGTGTGACACATGCGGCCCCCAGAATCCTTCGCAAATCTCTCAGGACACAGTCTGCGGACTCGTGTTGCAGATTCAACAACACTCTGCAGACGCGCTGTCAGTGTAGCGCTTTAAGAAAGTACAACTTATAATGAGGAGCGCACTCCCCCTCCGGACAAAATGGCACTTGTCACTAGAGACTTCCTGTTACTTTGGAGAACATATGCTCCCTTTTAAGGCTGTAAAATTATACTATTTTGAGAGATATTATTGGTTTAAGAATTTAATGATAGAATGATCAAATACATGTTTTCACACATTTTTTCGTTTTAGTGATAGTTCTTGTCTTGCTAAAATGGCATATAAACCATGACATTTTATATATGAATACATATTTATATATTTTATATAAATATAATTTTTATGTATCACTTTATATTATACATTTATGTTGTGTACACTGCTGTTCAGAAGTTTGGGATCAGTAAGACTTTTTTGAAAGAAAGAAATTATTATTTGATCAAAAGTGGAAGTAATGGCATTTATAATGTTACAATAGTCCAGGTGATATATGAAAATAATGTTCACTTTTTCATAAAAACATGAAACTTGGTACACTTGTATAGTTCGCAGCCCTAAACATTTTCAGAAATGGAGCCATCTCAAAAACACCTTGTGTTTGCCACGGTGACCATTTTACTTTCCGCCATAACCAAATTATGTATTTTGTGTCATATCTCCTGAACCAAACATTATAACACAGAAAAGGTGATGTCTACTCCTATGTTTTGATGGTCAAGGATTACAATGATACCATATACAACCAACATAAACTGTTCAGGTGAAGAGTTAATGGTGAAATCAGCAATGTGAGAAGGAAATCACAGTATCTGAGCATCACAGTATCTCAGCATTTACAAAAGTCCACATTATGCCTATTAATTTTTTCTTCGATAATTAACTAATATTTTATTCAATAATACATTAAAAGATTGTTTTCAAGAATATTGTCATATATTTCAGAGATTTCAGGTACTGTAAGTGTAATTTTCCTTACCTCTCAGGCAGAGTCAGGTAGGCGGTAGTGTGTTTCCAATACATTCTTGTTTTCTCTCAACAACATTCTAACATCACACGCAGACGGCAACGCAATCAGGTGAACAGTTGATGATTAATTCAGTGACTTTATGAGAAGGATTACAAATCTCAGAAGATGCAGAATGAAATTTCAAACATATTTCATGTAAACTTAATTTACAATCACTCTCTGGGGCCAGAGTTGTCTATTATGTTGTTCACAAGGGGAAAGCCAGAGTCTTGCATGCGGGTGGGTACACGCAGGTGAACCGCTAATATTTGATGTAACAGGTGGAATAATATTTAGGTGTAGGGTGTGGTGCGGGGGCAGGTGCAGGCCAGACGGTGACAAGCACAGGCGGGTTGCGGGTCCAATAACCAAGACTATTTCAACTTGGTCCAGTACACACTGAGCAATGTAGCCAATTGCGCTGCCACTGATTGACAGCTGTAGTGATTATATTCAAGGGAGCACTCTTTGCTTGCTTTCTGTATTTAAAGGTGCAACAGGAAAATGTTAACTTTAGCCTGATAGCACTGAAACACAGCAATTAGTGTTGCTGTCTGATAATGTGTCGGGTGATCTGTTAATTACTGCGATTGTGGGAGATCATTTCACCAGCCAGGAAAGGTGAACGAAAATGTCTCTCTGTGATGTTACCACAAGGCATCACTTACTTACAGATCTCAGGCTTCTGTAGGGGATGTAGATTTGTAAGAGTGAGGAGGAAGTAGGAGGGTGCTGAGCCTGTGGCTGTTCTGCACGCAAACATCAATGTCTTGAACTTGATGCGAGCTGCAACCGGGAGCCAGTGCCGGGAAATAAAGAGAGGTGTGAAGTGGGCTCTTTTGGGCTCGTGGAAGACCAGTCATGCCACTGCATTCTGAAACATTTGTTGAGGTTTGATTGTGCATGATGGAAGTCCAGCTAGAAGAGCATTGCAATAGTCCAGCGTAGAAATGACAAGGGCCTGGGCAAGTAGTTGTGCAGCATGCTCTGTTTGGAAGGGCCTGATCCTCCTGATGTTGTGCAATGTAAACCTGCATGATCGAGCTGTCTTTACAATATGCTCCTTGAAGGTCAGCTGGTCACCAAAGAATAATTTTTGATGAACCTAATAGGATGATGAAATCATGCTGTAGAGTCGAAGTGGCAGGAAAAACGAGAAGCTCAGTCTTTGCCAGGTTGAGCTGTAGGTGATGTTCTTTCATCCATGATGTCCACCAGGCAGCCTGAGATCCATGCAGCTACTATTGGATTGTCTGGTTGAAATGAATGATAGAGCTGTGTGTCATCAGCATAGCAATGGTAGGAGAAACCATGTGCTTGTATAATGGGTCCCAGTGATGGAGTGTATATGGTGAAGAGAAGGGATCCAATAACTGATCCCTCAGGAAACCCTGTGACCAGTTGATGTTATTTGGATACCTCTCCTCCCCAGGAAACCCTGAAAGACCTACCTGTGAGATAAGATTCAAACTAGTGGAGTGCAGATCCAATGATGGTAGACAGGAGAATCTGATGATTCACGGAGTCAAAAGTGACAGATAGATCCAGCAGAATAAGAACTGATGATTTGGAATCAGCTTTCTCTATCTGCAGGGCTATACTGACCGACAGCAAAGCAGTCTCAGTTGAATGGCCGCTGCTGAAACCTGATTGGTTAAAGTTCAGTTGGTCATTCTGTGAAAGAAATAATGTAACTGTGTCTATAAAGATGTGAAACAAATGGTCCATTCCATTAGAATAACAAAGGAACTGCATTCCTCAGGAACATCTTGTAGACTGCAGGATCTCCAGTGGGAAGGTCCTAACAGTATCTGTTGTTTCTAGCCCTTTTGTCTTCAGGTATAAAATGATATCCCACAGACAGAACTTTGGGAGAAGCTAGGATTCATACAAGTGTTAAGATTGTTTGAAGGAAGACATGCTAACATCGCTACTGAAGAACTGCTATACTACCATCTTCAATAAATTCTTCTCCCCACAAAAATTTTGGTCAAGGCTGCTTAATTTTTTGTATTAGAGAAATCTAGTACATTGGTGAGCCACCCAAAAGACTGCTCAGCAAAAATACAGTAAAGATGATGATACATGGGGCAACTTTTTAGGTTAGAAGGGGTAGTATGCACTGGCCTGTCTAGACAGATATTGTCTTGACAAGAAGTTAAAGTGGATTATAAAGTGTCAGTTGCTGTATTTACATCCAGAGATGATGAAATGGGTGGGTGAGGGAAGAAAGGATGACACTAAAGAGGAAAGGTGAAAGGGAGCGTAGATTTTGCCTAAAAGTAACTGGTAGAGGAATTAGTGGCACACAGGTAGTAATATGTAGGTTAAATGTAATAAAGAAATGAACAGAGATGTCTAGATGTTTTACCAAATGTTGTCTGTGATACAGTTGCATGTGTAAATTAAGTCAAGCTGGTTGCCTGATTTGTTAGTGCTTGTGGCGGTAAGCCATTTGAGATCGAATGAAGCTAGGAGTGGAAGTGGAAGTCTGCAGTGTAAGGCTTCTCCAGATGGATTTCAAAGTCACCAAAGACTACAAGTGGACTGCCATCCACAGAGAATGAGGACAGCAGCCCATACAGCTCCTCTATAAAGGTAATCAGTTGACCAGGAAGGCGATAAATCATTACAATATGGAGTTTAACAGGAGCTTTTACCATAATAGCATGAAACTCAAAAGAATTTCTATTGCATAGGGAAGAGTGGTTTGAGTATTTCCAATTATTAGAAATGAGAAGACCAGTACCCTTCTAACCTGACGGGGGGTGAGAGAGAAAGGGAAGTTGTTAAAGAGAACAGTACAGGGGTTGTGGAGTCTTCTGGACGAATCCAGGTCTCAGTCAAGCCCAAGATACTAAGAGTAGACTGAGAAGCAATGGCCAGAATGAAGTTTGTTGACAGCTGACTGACAATTCCAGAGATCCAGAGAAAATGACAGCAGAAGAGGTGCAGATAGGACGCAGCTTAGCAAGATTGCGTTGCTGTCTGCGTGTGATCTTAGAGCATTGTTGAGAGAGAACAAGAATGTATTGGAAACATACTACCGCCTGCCTGACTCTGCCTGAAAGGTAAGGAAAAATACACTTACTTGAGATGATGTTTTTTTTTATATCTCTGAAATATATGATTGTATTCTTGAAAACAATCTTTTATTGTACTGTTGAATAAAATATTAATTAAGCTGGTGTATGGTGCAATATGACTGCTGTCGCATCATCCAGGTGGATGCTTCATATTGGTGGTAGTTGAGGAGATTCCCCCTTCCATGTAAAACACTTTGAGTACCCAGAAAAGCGCTATATAAATGTAACGAATTAATAATTAATTAATTAAAACAATCTTTTATTGTACTATTGAATAAAATATGAGTTAATTATCAAAGAAAGAAAAAATTAATAGCCATAATATGGACTTTTGTAAATGCTGTGATACTGTGATGCTCAGATACTGTGATTTCCTTCTCACATTGTTGATTTCACCATTAACTCTTCACCTGAACAGTTTATGTTGCTGTATATTTTATCATTGTAATCCTTGACCATCAAAATATAGGGGTAGCCATCACCTTTTCTGTGTTATCATGTTTGGTTCAGGAGATATGACACAAAATGCATAATTTGGTTATGGCGGAAAGTAAAATGGTCACCATGGCAACCACAAGGTGTTTCTGAGATGGCTCCATTTCTGAAAATGTTCAGGGTCCTAATCTGTACAATTGTACCAAGTTTTATGCTTTTCTGAAAAAGTGAACATATCACCTCAAATTTTGCACATATCACCTGGACTAACAATAGATTTCTGTTTTAAACCAATGCTGTTCTTTGAACTTCCTAGTCATCAAAGAACCACATGGTATTCACATGGTCCAGATTTTTACAAATATATTAAGCAGCATGACTGTTTTCAACATTGATAATAATAAGAAATGTTTCTTGAGCAGCAAATAAGCATATTAGAATAATTTCTGATGGATCATGTGGCACTGAAGACTGGAGTGATGGCTGCTGAAAAATTAGTTTTGCCATCACAAGAATAAATGACATTTTAAAATATATTAAAATAGAAAATTGTTCTTTTAAACTGTAATAATATTTTACAATATTACTGTTTTTACTATATTTTTGTTCAATGGTGAGCATCTTTCAGAAATATTAAAAAACTTAAACACCAAACTTTTAAACTATAGTGTACTGTATATATCCATTTAATGGCTTATAGTGTTTAAAGTCTAATCCGTTTAAAAATTTATCAAAATTAGTTGTTTATATATTTATTTTGCTCGTAAATTTTCCATCAATAGTATGTTTTAGTTAAATCATTTAATTATCATCGATATAGCTGCAGACTATATAGCTACGCATGTTTTATCGTCCCTCTAACTAACATTTTCATCTGTAATATCGGGATTAACACTGTTGGTCAATTATTGGCATATTTTCATTTAATTTCTGAGGGATTGTGCACTGTAGTTCCAGTCATTAAATTTGAACGGCTCTCTCTTTAGCCCTAAATTGTACAGCAGGGATGTTATTATAAACCTTTGCCAAAACTTTGGTAGAGGAGCCCATTTCATTAAATCCTTTTAATTAAAAATTAATAAAGGACATTTTCTTAATCATAAAGTTGCAGGAGCTCTCTTTGGAAAAAAACAAAAAAAAAGAAACATTGTCCCTAACTAAATTAAATGTTTCCAGGTTGTTATTTGTAATGAATTATCAGATAATTATTAAGAGGTAATTGCTGTGCAAGTTTCCCCTGCTTTCAATAATACAGAGCAGACAGCTGCTCTTTCATTTGCATTTAATGGACGTGATATGGCGTAAAATCTAACATCGGCAAATGAAATTAAATTGCGGTTGTTTTAGAGCCTGGGCGGAGCGTGTGCATGTGTGTAATTGATTGATAGCTCCGACCACCTGCTCATCTGCACATTAACTATCAAAAAGCCTTCATTAAGAGAAACGTAGTAATTATGAGAAATGATATTACCCGTGCAGTGAAAAAAATGAAGATCTTAGAGATATGGGGTCATTTGCATATACAGAGCATCTACCTATCAGAGCTTGATTAACAGTCGGGACATTTGGAGATAAAGGTCCATCGGGATCACATCTATTAAATAATTCAATGCAAATATAAATATAACACTTTCTATGTGAATGACACTAGTGCGAAATACAGGCTGTCCTCAGAAGACTAGCTTCAAATAGCACTCGAGCATATGTGAGAAGGGCAGATTCACTGAGCGAGCACATGGCAGTAAGAGCACCTCAATCAAATCACAGGCTATTATACTCCCCCACCGCCACTATTTGAAGTCGTTTAATGTTTTGCAGGGCCGCAGGATCCTGAACTCTCAAAGTTGTGCTTGGGTTCGGCCAGTTAATGAGTGTTTCCCACTGAGCCGTTCGGCCGTGCTGTGACACACCATTGTTTTGTCATTTATTGACCGCTCTCTATGCCCTCACATCATTAGTAGGGCCGTATGAAAAACATGCCAGCGTGAACACGAAGCGCACTCTGCCACCGACAGTCTATTTGCTTTTATGAAATTATATGTGCTGGCACTAAGTTAGGGGGGCGTGCTGGAGCAAGACATTTAGATGACATGAATTATACTTCAACGCTTCCATAAAAGAGAGAGTCTGACACTGAGATGTACATTTAATGAAGCAAAGGATTTTTACTGTCTCCGTGTTTTGTCACTTGAGGTGTCAATGCAAATAAAATAGGTGTGGGTTGCTTTTATTTCCATGGGAACAAGGCAGATACTTCTTTGCTGATGAAACCTCTACTTTCTACTTCCGTGCCGCTTGTTTTTTTTTTTTTTTTTTGTTTGCCGCCATCTATGATCTCCCTGTACTTCTTAAATTGAACAGAAAGTCGTGTAGTGGAAAATAAGGAGTGCATGGTGGTGTGGCTCTTTGTACATGAAGAAATTTATTTTATTCCACTGACAACTATTGTTCACCTTCCCTCAAAAAATTTTGGGTTAAACTTTTTAATTTCACAGTACAGTATCCTTTGTTGACTGGCAAAAGCCTGACATATTAATGGCCTGCTAGAGTGTACTAGGGTGTCTGCGAAAAATTTGATGACAAAAGTGATTTTGCAAAGGTCTTCATTAGGGCTGTCACACATGTTGGCTCTGTTGACTTTATTAAATATGTTTATTGCAATATTATTATTATAGTTGTCGTTGTTATTTTCCCTGAATTTGAGATTCTTATTTAATTAGACTTTCTAAAGTCTTGTTAGAAATCAAGTGATTAATCACAATTATTTTATACCATCAGCAATAGTGTTTAGCAGTAAAGTATTTATTTCAAAATGTTTTTTTGTTTTTTTTTTTAGCTCCCTGGTGGTTTACATTTATATTATTATGAAATAATATACATACAAATAAATTTAAATGTATTTATTTTTAAATTAATTTAAAATAAGTTTAATTTCTAAAATCTTAATTTAAAATGTAAAAATTCCTTCCAGGCCTATACATTTAACAATACTATATCAATACTTTGATTAAAAAAAAATTTTAAAAAAATGCAGTCGACTTAATACAAAGTAAATGTTTTCCATACAATATTGTAATTTATATTCTCTTTAGTTCAATGATAAAATAAAATTAAAATATTTAATAATTACAATAATTAGAAAATTTGCAAAATAGTTTTTTATAATATTGTGTTTAGTATTTTTTCTCACAGTGTAAATGGATGTGTACACTCTTAAGAAAAATGGTTCTAAACAGTGCCAGAAAAGGGTTCTTCGGCTTGTAACAATAGCAGAACCCTTTTTGGTGCTAAATAGAACCCTTTTTATAGGGTTCCATAAAGAACCATGCTTTGAAAATGCTATAAAGCTTAAAAATAACATTTTAACAACAGTTTATTTTAATTAGTATTAATATATTAATGTATTTATATTATTATTAATATTATTTGTATATATTATTGATTAATATTGTTTTTTTACACCTCTATCTGCCCAGTGTTACGATATCTTGTAGTGTCTATTAGGGTTTTACATAAAAACAACAACAACGTGTCATTTAGGTACTTTTATTTTTATTGGCATGTGAATTTGTAGCAAAAATTACTGTGTTCTAACAACAATTATTAGCAGAATACATGAATAAATGACAATTAACACTGAACATAAATAAATACTACAAGAAGTAAAACAAAATACTGAAATCAAGACCAAGTTCCAGTGAAATACTGTATTTTAATAATCCTCTATGATGCCTGCAAGTCCATCATTATGTGTATTTTGGTGTGATTGAATGCCAGTGTCTCTCTGCAGATGATGAGGTTGTAGGATGTGATGCATCTGAAATACACAATTGAGTTTAGAGTTACAATGCGTCTCCTTCCATTTGTTTTTGTAAAAACAAAAAAGAACCATAAATTCAGTATTTTTGTTATTTATTTAGTGGTGAAGGGGAGAGAAGTGTTCTTAACTGAACAGGGCTGATCACACTTACATGTTCTCTTAAACTGAACAGAGAAAAAGACATAATATGAACCAGTTACAATTTGAAAGTTAAAAATTACAGACATTTTAAGAAAGAAATCATTTACCTGTTGAGAATGTGTTGACAGTCTGTGTAGTTAGCTGAACTTCAGAAAATCAGTAATAAGCCATCTTTTTTTAGAGTGTAAAAATGAAAAAGTGATCAAAAGAAGAGAAAAGAACATGTTTGTTTGAAAACCAGACACAATTTTAAAGTTAAATTTGTATTTAAATTGAAGAATGAAATCATTTACCTGTTGAGAGTGTGTTGACAATCTGTAGTTGTATCACTGAGCTGCAGAAAATCAGTAATGAGGTGCTTTGACAGTTACAGATTTGAAAAAGAAAAAGGCGTGAATAAAGAACCCTAAACTCTGACACAAAGAACCATTTCAGCATTAAAAGGGTTCTTCAGGATGCTATGGTTCTAAATAGAACTGTTACTACATGTGAAGAACCTTTGAAGAACCATCTTTTTTTAGAGTGTATGTATGTGTATATAAAAGTACATATTTGTATATATATATACACCACATACTCAATATGTGCATTGAGTAGATAGATAGATAGACAGACAGACAGACAGACAGACAGACAGACAGACAGATAGATCATCTGCTTACACACTGTGGTGTGAAACAGGCCCATGTTGTGAGTAGATTCCTGTGTTGTTCCCGGTATGTCTCTTGGGGATCTACTTCATGATGTCCGTTTGCTCCCACCACATGGTCCAGGTTAATAAGAAGTGATGTAGAAGCCGGTCTTAAATTGAGGGAGATTTCCCTCGCGTCTGTCCTCTCGGACTGAGCCACTCACATGCAATCAGCCTCAATAAGACATGATGAGCTTGGAGTCTGTGAATCCCTGCCCATAGTTCATAAATAAGCGAAAGAGGATATATTTTTTATTAGCTCATGTAATATGCAACAGATTTAATAGCACAATCATTTCTGTAAGTGTACTACCATGCTGTACTACTCATACTGGGGGAACTGCATGACACAAGAGTGGCATCATTTCCGTGTTTTCCCAGATGACAATATGTACACACACACACACACACACACACACACACACACATATTTCATGCTTAGAATTGGAGATGAAGCTCTGCTTATCAGGGAATTTTTGCGGTTGTGTAGAGCGTGAACCTGTACAAGCTCTGGCAGAGTGGAAGCCCGGACACTTATGGACGTGAACAGGTCCACTAGTACTTGACATGCTGTCAGGGCAGCCTGACACACAGCTGGTCACTGTGCTCTTATCAAACAGCAGATGGGGTCCAGTCTGAAGATAACAAATATTCACCCAGCAGGCACCACCTCACCAAGACCACCTCTGCCTGCTTTATCTAAAAGTCTACGTAAAAGCTATGAAATCCATTATATAGCATTTACACGCCTAAAAATAAAGGTTCCAGTTAAAACCATAAAAGGTTTTATAGCTTGATGTCATAGGAGAAACTGTTGAATTTCTGCTTTGATGGAATGAAATGCACGCATTGGGATGCACAACACATCTATACCATATTATTTTTTATTTATCAGTATTAGTCAAGAGTGAATTGTGCATTTTCATTTCCTCTTTTTACATTTACATCGAGTACCTTTGACATTATCTAACGTTCACTTAAAGTTAATTTTTTTTAAACAGGGTTATTATAGTTAAAAATTAAGGATCAGTTTTACTAGGTTTTACCCGCAATTCCAAAACAGCGCCGATGGGAGGGGACGTTTCTGTGGGTGATTTACTAACAATCGCGCAAATGAAAGAACACAGACGCAACATCTCATTTACATATCGAACAACGCAATATACCAAGCGCAGCGCAAATTGGTGTAGTTGCAAATAAAGAATAAAGAAATAAAGAAGCCACAGTACGTTGAAAAGAACCGGAGGCCAAAAAAATGAAAGTTTGCTAGAAGTTTTGATAGACCTGGTATTGCGTGACTCCTAGTTGAAGGTTCCAAGTCGTCTTTTATTTCCTGAAGCTATTTAAAAATAACATGGCTTGGCAAACGATTTGTTCGCATAATGTGTTCTGGCATTCCTAATAAATTAATACATGGGGAAAAAAATCATTTTTCATAATAGGGCCGTATGAAATTTTATTTTATTTTTTTTTTTGTTACTTGAAATAATAAATATTAAAATCAAATCAAATCAAATCAAATCAAATCAAATCAAATCAAATAAAATTTATTTCAGCCAGATGTATACAAGGTAACATTTTTCATTCTAATGTAGTTTAACGCAATGTATTAAAATAAACTAAACCTGAAATAGAAATTAATAAAAACTATGTTTCAGAAAAACTTTAAAATTAATGAAAGCTGAAAATATAAAAATAAAAACTGTTTCAAAATATTAATAAAAACTGTGAAAGTATCTTAATACTAAAATAATACTTCTTTAAAATCACCAATAATTTAACAATGTTAAATCTAATCTTTAACAAGGATATCCATTTTTCTTACTGTACATTATAATGTGATGTGTAAAATTAGCTTGTAACATTTAAAATTATTGATTTTAGTTTGTTTGTTTGTGTTTTTTTTTTGTTTGTTTGTTTGTTTGTTAGTTTTTTTGACAAAATAAAAAAAAAATATATATATATATATACAATTTGAATAAAGGCCATTTGTTGGTTAGTGGCCATAGTATATATGTTAACTAACACAATTTATTATGTTAATATATGTTTAAAAATATCAAATAATTTTTATATTGGTGCATCCCTAAATACTTACAAATAAAAATCAATACAAATTAAAAGTACTTCAATTGATTATTATTATTATTTATTGATTTGAGGATGGATGGATGGATGGATGGATGGATGGATGGATGGATGGATGGATGAGAGGTTAAAAGGTAACCATCCATCCATCCAGAAATAAAGAAAGAAAGAAATCATATTTTTCTTGCTTGAAGAGATGTAAACAATGTATCCTGTATGGTGCTTATATGATTCTCTGTTTCTGTTGCCATAGGCAACCTAATAGCCATTGAGTGCATTGATCAGGGTTGGGAATAAACCTTCATTCTCCATCCTTTACCGTACATTGGCCTGCCCTCAGAATGTATGAGAGTTTTCGTGAGCACATTGCATATGCTCAAGGCTTTTATGTGTTTACAGCTGAAGATGCATTGAGCCAGAGGTGGTGAGCGTGTTTGTTTAGAAGCCTGAGATGCGCCAAGTGAAGTTTCTGACTCATATTCAGAGCCTTCAGAGAGTTCCAGTGGGCAAACGGTCTTTGTGGATGGAAATCTGTTTGAAATGTTTATACGTGTAAAGCATTCAGAGCAAACAAATCTATCAGTGTGTGCCTATAAGTGGATGACAGTGTGGTCTTCTTTCACCTATCACTACTTTAATGATACAGCAGTCGATAATGTAATTCAGTCACATAGACACACAACATTTTATAACTTTCCTAGTCAAATGGTTGGTTGTGACTGCAATGTAAAATAGAAGGCCTTAACCCTTATAAAGCATACTGTATTGTATTATACACAAATTTCTAAGTACTCTAAGTAATAAAAACATAATCAAACCTTTGCTGAAAAGCCTGTTGTACACAATCTACTACATGCCTTTAGTTGTCTGATTGATGTTTATGCTTGTTTAACCAGTAATGGTTTTAGTATAATTCAAAAAATGTCTACTTTTAGGTTGTGGTAAACAGTTTTTTTAATTTATTTATTTATTTATTTATTGAAGAAAAAAAAAACATGTTAAAGTATCAATATGTTCTATCAGGTATTTGAGGAACATTTATTTTATTTCTCAAACGTCATTGTATTGCATTGCATTATATGCCATGTATTGCATTTTGCCCTCCACAATAAAAACTACAGAGCTTTAATAATAAAAGCATTTAAACATAATCATACTAAGATATATTATTGGGTGATACAGAGTGACAACTGATATTTATATGCATTTTATATAAGTAGTCTGCTATACTGTAAAAAAGATCTTCATTGATTTACATCACAAGCTAGCAGAAT
Organism: Spinibarbus caldwelli; assembly: GCA_039654775.1. NCBI lineage: Eukaryota > Metazoa > Chordata > Actinopteri > Cypriniformes > Cyprinidae > Spinibarbus > Spinibarbus caldwelli. Next base: position 14,658,391 of record CM077252.1, on the reverse strand, counting down.
TACATTAATTTTTGGCCATATAAATAACAGCAACTGCACCAAAATGCATATCTTTGCTCATTTTGGGCCTCTGAATAAAATTGATGTGTTTTTTCCTACTCAAATATGAGCTCTATATACTCACTATATCATACTATATGAACTATAAAAGCCTTATGTATCAAATATGATACTCAACACATATGCAAAATATATTTTGTCTGAAGGTTCAATAAACTATTCCATTAAAAAAAAAAAAAAAAAAGTTTTTTTTCTATTGTTTCATATGTCAGGCTATAATTCACCTAAAAAAAAAAAATAAAAAAATAAAAAAGTGATAGTTATTTATATTTTTCTCCATAAAATTAAAGTCAATAGGGCCCCATGTTGATTACTCCCCATTGACTTTCATTATATTGACAAAAATAGCTGAATCATGATAACAGAATATACATTTTTGGGTGAATTGTCCCTTTAAGTAAAACCATCCAACTAAACCACGGGGTTCGTCATGGTGACCAGACATACATCAGCCCATCCTCACCTCGTCCACCCAAGGGCCTTCCTCCAGGGCACCTAATGAAGCACATTAGCACTGCATCTGTTGCTGTCTAAGCGGTTGCCAGCTAATCTCCACCATGCCAGTTCCCACACAGTCATCTTCAGGCTGCTTTACAACACTCAGTCTTTATGGCCTATGAAGCCACGAGGCAACTTGCGAGCATGTGATTTAGTGTCGACCGGACGTCTACACATAAAGCCAGCCTCCGGTGCCCCCTCAGTATTAGTCTAATTGAAATGGAAGCAGAGGGGTAATAATGCTATAACAACCCGGCGGTGCTGGCACACGGGCCCCGCTGTGCTGAAACAGCGCTAATAAACCATAAATAAAATAGATGGCTGAGGGAGTGAAGGGCCCCCCCATGTGCCGGCTCATTGAGTCGGTGAGAGAAGCGCTCCTCCTCTCAGCGTTGAGATTAGACAGTCATCAGGGGCAGATACCCTCTCCACATGCCCCGCCGCTGCAGGCACTGAGCTCTTACGCGTGTGCACTGGTGTAAAGAGGGTGGAAGTCAATGCAGCACTCATGAGCAGGGCATAATTACTGGTAGATGCCCTGGTTTAAGGCTAGAGAGAGAGAGGATGCAAAACTGTCTCATCAAATGCTGAAATATACACCAAGCACTGGGCTGGAATTAGGGTATTTTTAAATTGCCTCTACAGCTCAACTCTTGAAACATCACAGACAAGAGAGCAGAGCTATTTGGTCTCTATTTGGTTCTGATTCATTTAGGCATAGTTCACTTATGATGTTCATTTTGCATGCATTTCAAATAAATTTTCTGTCAGCTAATGCTGTGAATTATACAGGAACCTTCTAACTTAGTTTTTGCTTAACAAAACTGTACTGCACTGGTTGCACCACTTGTTTATAATTTACTAAGAAATATTTAAAAAGAGTAATTTGTTTGCGAATCAGAATACACTGGTTACCCTGTTTGTTTTTGATTTGTTAAAAAGAAACTATTTAAATGATTTATAAGAATAATTTGTTCGTGAATCAGACTGCATTGATTGTGCTCTGTTTTTGATTTATTAAAAAGAACCAATTTAAAAGAATCATGAATCAGACTACATTGGTCACACAGTATGTTTTCATTCACTAAAAAGAAACAATTTAAAAGAGTAATTTTTTTTTGAGAATCAGACTAAACTGGTTGTGCTGTTTTTCTGATTTGTTAAACAGAACCGATTTAATATAGACATTTGGGAATCAGACTGATTGTGCTTTACGTTTTTGATTTATTTTTTTTATTTTAAAAGAGGCATTTTTTGTGAATCAGACTACACTGGTCCCAGTAAGTTTTTGATTTGTTAAAAAGAAACAATTAAAAAACTGTAATTTGTGAGTCAGACTACATTGATGATGCAGTATATGTTGATCACTTAAAAGGAACAAAATAAAAGAGTAATTTTTTGAGAATTACACTACACTGGTCATGCTGTTTTTCTGATTTGTTAAAAAGAGCAGATTTAATAGAGACATTTCTGAATGAGGCTACACTGATTAATTTAATTTTTCAAAAAATTAAAAATATATTTATTTTTTCTGTAAGTTTATAAGTCATATATAAATGTATCTATCTATATTAATTTGTATATTATTTAATGTATTAATGTCCTTGTTTTTGTTGCTTGGACTAATGCTTGCTGCTAGGAAGAATTTATTTGTACTGCTCTTAAATTTTTTTATAACTACATACCAGTTAAATTCTGTATTAATTTCCCAAAATTTCTTGGCAACCATAAACAAACTACAGTTGCACAGTGTTTACACCTTAAACAAGTGGTGCATCAACATGGATCAAAACTAAATGCCATTACAATCAACCAAGCTTTGTAGACTGTGAGTCCTCATCTGTGACAGTTTGCAGAGTGAACTTTATTTTTCTGCTTAGTGTCAGATTTTTTTCTGTATGTACCGCAGAATCTCGACATCACGTGGGGCACAAAAAATACTCTTCAGGGGTGTGGATGTCAGTTCTGTATAACCCTCGCTTACTGGCTCCTGTATTGTTGCTGAGGTGCACCACCCCATTACGCAGCTCCTCTCTGCTCAGTGAGGAAAAAGAATTGCAGTGATTTATCAAACTGTGGCTTTCTTAGACACAGGAATCCAACCTGAGCCAGCAGAGGGGAAGAAAACTTAAACAAAAACATTAATTCTGTTTGACAGGGCTCTCTACCTCTCTAAACACCACCACAGGATCAGAGACCAGAGCGAGAGTGATTCTCACATGAAACACGGCGGTGATTCACTTTTGCTGTTGGTTCAGGATCAGATATGGATAATCTCAGCTCTGAAAGCAATACTACAGGGCATTGTATAGCACGGTTTAATTAATGCCTGACAGCTGAAAAATTGCTGTAATATTTTAGAGCTGACTCGTCCGTAGCAGCTTCTGTGGCCTCTAATGTGAGATAACATTTCTTTTGGGAAGGGATAACGTCTCGATCATGTGTAATACAACTTGACATTTTTACCTGTTATTTACAGGTGTAATTGAAGGCCTCATGTTAGCCGTTAGAGACTAGCCCTTTGAGAGCTCTTTGCTTGCTTTGCTTGCAGAAGTGTCAAGTCATCTCTAAAGACTTTGGCTAGAATTTACTTTGCCGTATTGCATTGCAAAATCAGTGTTTGATTGACTAACCTCCCACAATCCAGTTTAACCAGGCATTAAGTACACTGAAATAAGACTATGTCCAAGTATTTAAATTCATTTCTAAACAAAAAATACCTAATTTCTATGTAAATTAGGCTTGTTATGTATTGTGCTTTATTCAGTAGGTAAAGTATGCCAGATCTCTGTAGTCTACTGCTTGAAAATTGTTCATCACAGATATTTTTGGCTGTTTGTTATATTGTTGTTTGTCAAAATTTATGTGCATTTAAATAAAAATTTTTATTATTATTAAAAATCATTATTCATTTTATTAAATATTTTATTTATATTTGTATTTTATATCTATATGTAATGAAAGCTTGTTTCTTCCGCAGGATAAAAAGTTACTCGCAACTTTTACTCTCACAATTCAGACTTGTTTTCTCACAATTCGGTGTTTATATCTCAAAATTCTGATTTTTTTTCTCACAGTGGCAAAATATAAACTCAGAATTGCACGTTTTTATCTCACAATTTTGAGTTCATACCTTGCAGTTCTAATAAAGGTCTATATTTTGAGATACAAACTCAGAATTTCGAGAGAGGATCTCATTTAGTGCTTTTTTTCCTCAGAATTCTCAGGAAAAAAAGTCAAAATTGTGAGATGAAAAAAGTCACAGTAACCTTATTTATTTAATTTACTTTTTATTCATTTTAATTTTTAAATCAATTCAGTTTTATTTTATTTTTTAAATTGCATTTCATGGTGGAAACAGGCTTAGATAATGTTTGATGAAATAATTGTATTTCAGTTTTGTTGTTTTTGTTTTGTTTTGTTTGTTTTGTTTTGTTTTAAACTAAAACTATTAAAACTAAACCAGGGGCCTGTTTCATAAAACAAGTTTACCAAACAAGCCAGGTTTATTTCAGTTAGTCTGACTTATTGTCAGTTGATTTGGTTCAAAATAAATCAGAATTACTGAAATAAGCCTGGCTTGTTTGGTAAACTTGTTTTATGAAACAGCCCCCTGAAATTGGTTAGTGCAGTTGATTAATGATTTCTCCCCTTAGTGCAGGAAATACTGTAATTCATGATCAGCCTGTTGCTGTCAGCTAAAGAATATGAGAGCACATATGACACGGATCCAAGCCAGGTCAAAGGTTATAATTTATCGTTTCTGTGCAAATTTTCTGGCCTTGGGCTCAGTCTTGTCATTGGTGACAAAATCAACACCCACACACCGCTCTGAATCTCAACAGCTAACAATACAGCTGCTGCAGCCACATTGAGACAGGAAGAAATGAGCCCTGAAATTTCTGTCATAAATTGCAAAAACATTCTCCAAGGAGGATGGGTAGGAGGAGACGAAAAAATGGTGTTGGGAAAGCAGTTCTTAGCTCGATGGGCACTTGCGGTCTAACCTGGATTTATCGCCTTGCGAGGACTCCTGCGGAGGCTGTACGGAGCTTCTGTGATGAAGGAAAAGACGGTCAGTTGCTTATCAAAGCCTTCTTCGTATGCAGACACCGTTCTGTACATGACTCGCAATTGAATTCACTCTGGCCTTGAATTTTGACCTCTTTCATTTCAAAGAAAAAATATCTGTCTTTTATGTCTTTAGTATTCACTGCGTCGGGGCTTGTTGATTTTCATAGGAAGAAGGTAAAATAGAAAATTCCTGCACTGTTGTAGCTTACAAATGTTTATTAAATAGTAGTGCTTCGGTCCAAGACCCTTCTTCGGGCGTTTTGAAAGGGTGAAAGAAGACTCGCAAGCCAGCAGCGATAAATGGTGAAAAGGCTTTTGTGGACATTGCTTGAGAAAGTATTGACAGTCTGGTTTAGTGCCGAGAGCCAGGCAAGACAATGATCAATAAAGCCTCACTTCATAACCCTATCCAGAAGACCAAAGCTTATGTAAGAGGCCATTTGGGGGAGTTTTATTTGGACCAGACTTGTAACTAATATTATCAATGGAGACTTATTATTGGAGCATCATTTATTAAAAAAAAAAAAAAAATGACAGAAACAAATTGAAACATGTCATTGAGTTGTCATTGGTCATTTTGTATGTCATTAAATGGTCTAATTCAGACGGCTTGTCTAAGTGGGCCAAAATAAGTTGCAATGTGGTCCAGACTTTGTGTAAAAGTCAAAATGGAAAGAGTGTCCAGTTAAAAATGATGAAGAATCTACGATAGTCTCAGAGGTAGAGAAGGCTTTGCTCTATTGCGACCATTAGACCAAATGTGAGTCTAATCTATCATCTTAGGCAGCTAATGATTGTCTCCACGCATCCCAGCAGGCCCTTTCTGGCTGTAAAAACAGACAATGTTCAGGGTTCGGGTTTATTTGTCATCTTCGAGATGTCCCTTTCACACAGAAAAGGTCGGCTGCGGTCTGGAGGACGTGGAGAGAGGACATGCATTGGGGACAGACCCTCGGAGACCATATTAAACTGAGAGAAAGAAAGACAGATGGAGTTTGTTAAGATAATAAGTCTTCTTGAAATAAGTGGGAGTCACTGTAATGCAATATTCATACTCCCCACAGACCTTAGTCTCAGTCTAATGATAGTTTTAGAGCAGCTTCAGACGTTCATTTAAATAAGCGTGGTGTGGCATGCTGCAGTTTTAATCATTTGCCTAATCAGTTATTCGTTTTCTCTCCATTACAGCATTTGTGTTGAGTTGCAACTTTCCTGATAGACCAGCATATGGGGACGTGTCTGTCACCAGTCTGCATGCAGGGGGAGAGGCCTATTTCTACTGCTTCAATGGATACCAACTCCAGGGTCCCTCCACCCTCACATGCCGCAATGCTACCACACCCTACTGGAGCGGCAAAGTGCCACGCTGTCTTGGTGAGTCCCAGATATTTTATATATATTGATGCATTCATTCAAAAACCCTAAAAATGTTACCAAAGGCACATTTTATTTTATTTATTTTATTTTTTTAATCCAAAAATAGTTTTTATATTAAGGCATTAACTAGAAGTAAACAGCACCAGACAATAAACCGTGCAAATCACTGTTCATTGCCACAATACTTACATTAAGTCACTTACATAGGATAGTTCACCCCAAAATGAAAATTCTGTCATTAATTACGCTCATGTTGTTTCGAACCCGTAAGACCTTCATTCATCTTCGGAACACAAATTAAGATATTTTTGATGAAATCCAAGAGCTTTCTGACCCTGCATAGACAGCAACGCAACTACCACTTTCAAAGCCCAGAAAGGTAGTAAGGACATCATTAAAACAGTCAATGTAACATTAATGGTTCAACCGTAATTTTAACAAAAATAATGAAATAATGACACAAATAAAAAATAATAATAATAATAATGACTTTATTCATAAAAATTATGGTTGAACCACTGATGTCACATGGACTATTTTAACGATGTTCTTACTACCTTTCTGGACCATGAACGTGTCAGTTGTGTTGCTGTCTATGTAGGGTCAAAAAGCTCTCGGATTTCATCAAAAATACCTTAATTTGTGTTCCGAAGATGAACAAATATGTTATTATGAGGCTAGTATGATAGAATCACGTCTTTTTATAGTTATATCCAATTGTTGCCATAAAAAACCTCTAATCCCTGCTAATTTTTGCACAGTGTTTGCACAAAGATACCAAGAAAGGAGGTGACAACTTACTGGTTTACATGGAGCATCTTGAATCAGCAGAAGAACATAAATTTGACTCCTTCCTGTGGTCGGTATACATTTAACATGAAAACCAGCCACGTAAACAGACTAATCAAAACACGTCTACTAAGTTTTTTTATAGTGACAAATTGCTAGACCAGTAGTTGCAAGATGACAATTTAGACAACTTTGCAGCTCAAATTGTATGTTTTTTCTAAAAGAATTAATGTGAAGAATTAAAGTGCTTTAACAAAAAATAGCCTCCCATTTCTGCCTTTAAACTTCATTTACCTCCATTAAGTGCCTTATTCTAACCAAGATTTTTGCTTTTTTTGTAACTCAATGGGTCATTGAAATTATTTTCTATGCTAATTAACATTATTCCCCAAATGCGATCCATTGAGCTTCACTTGTATTGAACCCTAATGATTCCTTTAGCCTGATAGTAATGGATCTGGACTGCTAATATGAAAGGTTCAGGTTGCATCCAGGTGGCGGTAAACTTGAAGCAGATGACTAACTAACATGTCACATGTGCCCTTTCACCAGCTAGACTCTTAATTGCAGGTTACTCCAAAGGGATTGTCCCTGTATTGAGCGCACTATAACAAAAGCATCAGCTAAATGACAGTTAATTACCAAATCTGCGGTATTTGATCTCTGCCCCTGAGAAATTAATTTATGAAGCAGTAGCACTAGTAAGCACTACTGCCATCTTAACAAGTACAGAAAAAAATCTATGAAATAGTAGCTTCTGCTTTTAATGAACCTTATTTCATTTGCATATAGACGCAAGGTGCAGAAAATGTTTGGTTTTGCCTGCCAATCATAAACACAGCCTCCTCACACTAGCTGATTTGCATCATTGTGAAGCCGCCCTGGACTCGCTCACTAGCAATTATCCTTTGTTTTTTTTCTCTGTCTCACCATAAACATACATCCACAAGTCATCGTGTCATTTAGACGCAGCCCCTATACTTTGGGCTCAAAAACAAACCTCACGCCTGTGTAAATATTTAGTCCACACAGGTGTGATTTAACTTGACAGGGGAGAAACTCCCGGTGTGGTTGCTCCCGCCTCCTTTTAAGTTAATTGGAGCTTGATCATTGATTTTGGCTGGTATGTTGGTAACAGAAGTGTTTGTGCTACAAGGCAGTGAATATTAACAACCGTACCCCCTCAAGGCAGCCCGGTGTGACAGCGTGATTGACAGGCCGGCCTCTTCTGCATAAATAAGGACTTTTTGCGCCTCGATCTCTTCAGAGAGCTGAATCCCAGAGCTGGGGAACTCTTCTCTCTTGCATGACAAACAGAACAACATCTCCGATTGCAAACAAGGCTGGGCTCCCTGAAGGAGGGCTGTTTTGATGAAGGATCTCATATAGTGCTTCGGAGGCACGGCTGTAGCGTGCGTCGTGAGGTGGTTTAGTTAGCCTGCGGCTGCCAGACCGGCCTACAGGACTTGGGGTTTCTCAGTCTCGCCATTGATTCGGAGTGAAATAGCATAAACGTGCCGTTTTAGAAGTGTGCCCCTGCCATGCTGATGCAGGGCCGGGCCAGACTGTCAGAGTCTGATTACTGATCAGCATGGGCAGGCTGCCAGGGAGCAGGGCTTTGTGTCCACTTTAATTATGTTCTGTCCGCCTGACTAACCTTCAGCCGTCAAGCTCAGAAGGTATCCTCCTCCTCCAAGCTCTCTCTCTTTTTTTTAAGAAAAACTGTTTGTTATTGCTGTCCTTCTCTGTTTAAATCGTTGTAGTCTAAATGTTCTTGAGTCAATAACATGGCCATTTTTGTTTGCATCTATTAATTTATTCAAAAAAACACCGACAAGGCAATTCATACACAATCTGACTCAAATGCACTAATTTTATGATGAGCATGTTTTCAATTTCTGAATTAAAATGCATTTTTGTGGGGCTTAGGTTTTAGGGTGACACAACTATCCTGATATCACAGTGATGGAAAACACCTGAAATACTTTAAAAGAAGTTTTATTTAAATAAAACTGCTTTCCTGCTGTATTATTTTACTTAATTTTAAAAGCTTTGTGGTATGACGAAAATACAGAAAAAATACATAAAAACAGGAAATGATATCATAGAGAGGACCCCTGCAAGACACTCATGACTATAAGACCCTCAAGGTCAGTAAGTCTCTTAAAATAACAGGTAATTTGAACTTTTTATGAAAAGGCAAAGTTAGTTCAAAGTGTAAAAAGGATACTTTTACATTAATAATTCATAATATTTTTATTTTTGTAATCTAATATAATTAGTTTAATTAATATTTACCTAATATTTATTTTTAATGCTTAATATTTTATATTATTTTATAAATATATTATTATTTCATTAATATTTTATGTACTAAAACTTAAAAACAAAATTGACACTTAATCAGACTTAAAATCAAACTTCAAAAATAATGATTCATAATGAAATTGTACACTAAAATGTATTCAAGGTGTAAGGAAAATATGTTAATACTTTTTACTTAATATATGACATTTTTACTTGTTGAAAATTGTATAAAAAAATTCTATGTGAAACCAACATGAATGCAAAGTGCATTTTTTAAGATCTTGGCACATGTTTTAAACTAGATTTTTCATACTTCTAAACACTATGTGTGTCTGAAATTGCATACTGAATGAACATTGCAACTGTTAAAAAAGTTTATTCAAAACTGAAAAAACCAACAAAACAAAAAAATGAATTAAATGTGAAATTTTAAAGTAGAAAAACAAAAAGTTTTTTTTTTTTTTTTCTTGTAAAACACACTCCAATATTTTTTGTTTATTTACATAATTTTTTATTGTCGTATGACTTATAGCATCACTAGTGTTGTTTTACTGTCATTCTGAACTGTTCTCCCATGGCCTTATGGGATGAAAAATATCTGAATATTTTTCGCCTGTTTTCTGAATACTAATGAATTCAGACTACGAAATGCTATGAAATGCTACTCATTTCATATACTGGTTTTCACCTACTATACAGAAGGTAAGGGATTGTCTCAAAGTCTCTTTGATGTGTAAAAACATTGTTCCCTCACATATTATGCCATCTTACTATTATTGTCACACTGTTGAGGTCTAGTCATTACAGTCATGCACTATGAAAAAGCTTTGTTATCCACAGCTCAAAGTTCGCACTTAGGGCTTCCTCGACCTCTAGCTCTCTTTTTTTCTTCTCAATGTCATCTGTCTCCTTCCATTTGTACTTTGAACAGTGGCCTGCGGTGGAATGGTGAAGAACGCGACTCTCGGCCGCATTGTGTCCCCTGGTTTCCCTGGCAACTACAGCAACAACCTGACCTGCCACTGGGTGCTGGAGGCCCCTGAGGGTCAACGGCTGCACGTGCACTTCGAGAAGGTGGCACTCACGGAAGACGATGACAGGTCCGTCCCAGTCAACTCACTCAGTGCTTGGCTATTATACACTAATTAGTCATCTGATGTTCAAAGAGACAGTTGGAGAAGCTCCGAGTGTCTCTTCACAGTGCCGTCACACTCCAAATGTGGCGCTGCTCTTCAGGGCATTATCTGCTACGGCGAGAGCAAGGCATGATAGGAACAGCTGTGAGTGCATGAGTGAAAGTGGATGAAAGTTTCTTAGATCAGACACTTGCTCTCCTTTAAAATAATTTAGAATAATCAAATCCCCTCATGCAGTCGCGGAGGGAGCGATTAGAGCCCACTCCGGGGCCTCAGGAGGAGGATTAAGTTATTTTTATTAGCGGTATCCGCTTTTTCTGCAGGCTTTGCTAACAAATGGACTTTTAATGAGGTCACTTGCTGCTCAGCTATTCAAAATCATATCAGGCAATTATTATGCAAACTGCCAAAAGACAGTACTAGAAATCGGGGGAACGTTACATCTGCTGCCAAACAGATACTGTTGAGAGATTCCTTGTTTTGAACCGAACTTAACCCTTCTGTTCTGTTTATGTCTGCAGGTTTCTGATTAAAAACGGCAACCACATTGATTCGGCGATTTTGTACGACTCGTACGAGGTGGAATACCTTCCTAACGAGGGAATCGTTAGTTCCGCCAGACATCTCTTTGTGGAGTTTACGACGGATGGTTTCGGCACCAACACGGGAGTAGCCATCAGATATGAAGGTGTGGACCAACAAGAATTTACAACTAATTTTCAGCAGTCAGAATGAATACAATCCAATATGTTTCTGTTTATATGAACCCTAAATGTTGCAGTCACATTGATATATTCATTTACATCTGCATTACAAGTATTCAAACAAAACAGTTCTCGGTCATAAGTACCATTTTTGTCATGATGACAATTCCATTTGTGTCAGAAGAGCTTTTTTATTTAAATATTTAAATATTTAGCAAATATTTAGCAAATATATCTCCTCCACTGACCAGTTCGTAAGACTTGAGACAAAAACACACACATGCTCGTAAGAGTTAAAGGGATAGTTCACCCAAAACTTTTAATTCTGTCATTAATTACTCATCCTTGTGTCATTCCAAACCCGTAAAACCTTTGTTCCTCTTAATTCGGAACACAAATTAATGTTTTTTTTATGAAATCTGAGAGCTTTCTGACCATGCATAGACAGCAATGCAACTACCATGTTCAAGGCCCAGAAAGGTGTTGAGGACATTGTTAAAATAATCCATGTGACATCAGTGGTTCAACCGTAATATTAAGAAGCAATGTGAATACTTTTTGTGCGCAAAGAAAACAAAAATAATGACTTTATTCAACAATTACTTCTCTTCACGTTCACGAGAGTACCACGACGCGTGAATGCGCATCGAAGACTAACATGGAAGAGAAGAAATAAAATTCTTCATAAAACCACTGATTTCACATGGACTATTTTAACAATGTCTTTACTACATTTCAGGGCCTTGAACGTGTCAGTTGTGTTGCTGTCTATGCAGGGTCAGAAAGCTCTCGGATTTCATCAAAAATATCTTAATTTGTGTTCCAAAGATGAACGAAGATCTTTCAGGTTTGGAACAACATGAGAGTGAGTAATTAATGACAGAATTGTCATTTTTGGGAGAACTATCCCTTTAAAGCATATGTAAACACACACAGCATGTCCAAAAGGTATTTTTGAAAGTGATTGAGAAAATAGTTGGATTCCAGCTTAACAGGATATCATAACAATGAGGACTTGATAGCAGCCAGCATCTTTTCTAATCCATCCTCCGTTGGTTTGTCTCTGAGCTGGGCCTTACACGGCGACGGTTACCAAGTTCAAACGTTGTTTGAAGAACACGTGTCCTCTACAGAGCCTGAGGGCTGTGATGGAGACAAAGAGCATACCTTCCGGCACATTCCCCTTGTTGCTTCGATTCACACCAAAGATCTGTTCTCCCATGTGCCTTGCTAAACACTCTTTAGATTCCTGGCTCAAATGAGATTTATTCAGATTAAATCAAATGGAAAACGAATGAAGCGGGCAAATGCAACCCGACAAGGTCAGTAAAATGAGTTTTAACTGGAAACGCAGAGCTTTTTATTTATTTATTTATTTTTTATTTTTTTATTTATTTTTTGCAGAAATTGCATTCCTATTCCCTCTGACAGGTCAGTCGAACATGTGCAGTTGCATTTGTTCACAGGGATGTCAGGCACACCTCAGGACCTCACAGTCATTATCCGGCGAGATCAATCTAATCTCATTTACCATGCCACAATCCGATTATGCTATCTACAATATACTAATGTGCCTTCACGGCAACCTGTAACAATTCTGCTTGTCATCTCACGCTCCAGACGCTTCTCTGAATTTCACACCAGCCAGGCTGCTCAGGTTTTAATAGTCTTTCTGATTGAAGTGCCATTCTTCTTTTTCTGCCATCATAAACAAAATGGATCTGTTTTTTATCAATTTCAGTAGACTAGCAAAAGCATTGATCTGGAACTCTGTGATTGAGAGGCCACATACGGAATACTCAGTCCTCTGAAGGCCTTTTAAACAATAATCATGTAAATCTATGTAGTAATTGCAGTTGAATAGAATAGTTTTATTTGTACGTATTTGCTGAAACAAATGATTTTTTTAGAGATTAATTTCTCTTTTAGTGTAATGTTTTCTATGACAGTCAGTTTGGCTCAGAAAAACTTTTATAGCTAAAGTTTCTCTTTCATACCTGAAATGCTACTGATCAAATAGTAAATATATATATAAATATTATACATTTTATTATCTGAATATATAAATGATAGATAGATAGATAGATAGATAGATAGATAGATAGATAGATAGATAGATAGATAGATGATATTTATCTATCTATCTATCTATCTATCTATCTATCTATCTATCTATCTAGCTATCATTTATATATTCAGATAATAAAATTTATAATATTTATATATATATTTAATATGTTTAATATGTTTTAATCACCAAGGCTGCATTTATTTAATCAAAATACAATAAAAACTGCAATAATGTTAAATTACACAATTTAAATAAATGTTTTCTGTTTTAAGATATTTTAAAGTGTAATTTATTCCTGAGGTGCAAAGCTGAATTTTACTCTAGTCTTCAGTGTCACATGATCTTTTTTTAGAAATCATTCTTATATGTGATATGCGGTACAATTTGCAGGATTTCTTTGATGAATAGAAAGTTCATAAAAACAGCATTTATTTGAAATAGAAATATTTTGTAATATACATTTTTTTCACTTTTGGTCAATATAATGTATCCTTGCTGATTAAAAGTCTTCATTTCTTTTGAAAAACTGTTATTTGAAATGTGTATTCATACCTTCATATTTTATTCATCTAGAGACTTGTTTCATTTAAGAATCAACTTTGTCCTAATATTAGACATTTTCTGACATATAGTAAAAGTACAAAACTGTAATGTTGTTTGGATAGCATACCATCATGATAAGGTAAAACATAGTATCTCTGAATTTTGTCACAATTGAGTTAAAATTGAAATTGGGCCACTTTGACTGTTATCTGTCCTGTGACAAACTTTTTTTTTTTTTTTTTTAACTAATTTATGCAGAGATTCAGAAAACAGAGTACATAATTACATCAAACCAATCAAAATTCAATGCTTTAGCCTTAGTATAGTTGTTTTCTTTGTTTTAGAAGTGTCCCTATTGTAATTTAGTTTTGAAAGAATTTGATGAGAAATTTTTGACTTCATATTTAAATATATAAATAATGTTTGTGTCTTTGAACACTGAACAAAAGTTTGAGATATTCTTGGAGATCTCTTTGAAACTCTCTTTTCTCGTGAAGAAAATCTTTCTTACTATTTAATCTAATTGCTGCCTGGGAGAAATAACTGAGAAATTACAGAGATTTCATCTATGTTTATTCCTTCCTATTGGGACTTCACTCATAGCAATAACATAAAATACACATAAATCATGCACCGCCTGGAACATATTACACTTATTTCCATATAAATCTGACTTTTATGTTGATACCATCTTATAATGACTGTTTCTGTGCTTATAAGAGAGCAAGAATCAACTGATGATAAAAATGACTAATTTCTACTTCTTTTAGAGAACGGAGCCAGATGAAGCCAAAAATGAATAATGCAAATGTGTCTGGGGAAGGGGGTGAAAACAGTTTGCTGTAATTGGCAGAATCGCCTGTGTTTATTAAACAGAGAGCGAGGCTGAGCGTAAAGCTGAATGTGGGTAGTCTAATCTAGCTCACGCTCGAATGAGGCCAGACCCGGAGGGATATCAAAGCCACTGTTTATCCATAGTCTGAACATCCTCATCTTAAGTCTCCTCCTCTCGCTCTAATCTCTATTCTACATTCTCAGACGAGCACAACAACCAATAACGGTTCAGCCAGGCGTGACCGTTTGTTGTTTCCCTGAATGAGTTTGTTCATTCACGTTTCACATTTATTCACGTTGTTGGGTCGTCTCGCTTTCTTTTACGCCCGTAAGTGGCCTTGCAAGTCTGGCTAAGGATGATTAACTAACAATCTCAAGGGCAACCCGAAACCTTGGGTTTGCGTTCAGGAAGATTATGATTGGTGGGAAAGTAAAACGTTGCACATTGCTTTAGCAGACAAATTCTTTTAGACTGCCATCCTAAAACGCTTATAAATTCAGATTCCGCGTTGTCCTCGGCCTTTCGGACGAAATTATTTTGTGAAGCGGTTAAAGGCTGAGCCGAGCCGACTGGTTGTCTGTGTGTTTTAAGCTCTTCTGAAATCAGATGCTTGGTGATAATGTTTGGAGTGTGATGTGCGTCTCGGAGCAGGTGATTTATGGTGTGTCCTCTCAGCTTTTGCAGCAGGGCACTGCTACGAGCCATTCGTCAAATACGGCAACTTCACCACCACTGACAGCACCTACGCTGTGGGCACGGTGGTGGAGTTCACCTGTGACCCCGGATACACCCTGGAGCAGGGCTCTGTTATCATCGAGTGCATGGATCCCAGCAACCCTCAATGGAATGAGACTGAGCCTGCCTGCAGAGGTGCGTGGGAATGTTTGCATATGCGTATGTGCCAGGGTTGGGCCAAATTCAGAATTGAATTTTGGCTGCTTTTCAGCTCATGAGAGTGAATGTGAATCTGTCCGTAAGGCTTATAAACTTTCAAACTTCGCGGCCTTTTAAACTTTTTTTTTCCAAAATTTTGTCAAGTCAACATGATTGTCTTTATCTTGAGTTCAGTTAATTTTAATTCTTCTTCCTTTCAAATTTCATTTAAATTCAAATTGCAAGAATCTGCAATTCTGTTTGCAACCTCATTTCACATACAATTCTGAATGGAACATGACCCTAATTTGTACACTCTGGGTTGAATTTACTAAAATTGTATTTTAATAATAAAATTTATATTAAATATATTTATATTAATATTTATATAATAATATTTTAATTTAAAAAATATTTTAATAAAGTAAAAATTTACTTATAATATTATTATTGTTATTAAAAACTGTAATATTAATTCATTTAATAAAAGCAACAACAACAATGCTAACAATATTATTATTCATTTTTATTATTGTAATATTTATTGAGATTTCTTTTCTCTTGTTAATGGCTGCAGTTGTTCATCAAAAGATGATAGAAAATTTACTACAATTTTAAATATATTTTAACATAAAAATGTGCATTTTATTTACTAAGCACCTCCAAATTAGTTTCTTTGTGCACTGAATGTACTAGCAAATAATCACACTCTATTTTATTTAAGTCGTGATGAAATGGAAGTAGCAACAGATCTTTTCATCTGCTTTGTGACATGCTAGAAAGAATTCTGTCGTTTTGCTGGAACATTACAGGATAAAAATTTAAATGTAAATAAATAAAACGTACACAATTTAATCAGTAATGTATATTTAGAAAATAGATAAAGTGAATTTTCATTTCACGACGACTTTCTTTTTTAGTAATCATATTTTTATTTAGATGTAGATATTCTTAATATCAGATGCACCTTATTCATAAAAGTAAGTGCTATTAGCATTGCAGTTTTTTATTTTATAAAAATATTTTAAAAATTATATTTACATTAAATATGTTTATATTAATATTATTATAATAGTATTTTAATATTAAGTAAAAATTTTAATATTTATTGATTTTTTTTGTTTTTCTCTTGTTCATGGCTGCAGTTGTTCATCAAAAGTTGATAAAAAAAAAAGCCATGACAAACAGCATCATAACAAGCCATGTATCCAGATGCATTGATTTAGCTCATTTGCTTAATGAATCAGGTGGCAAAATAACACAACATGCAATGTGTATGTTAAATAAATAACACATTTGATTCTTGAATTCTCTCCTCTATGTTCACATGTGAGGGTATATGTTTAGGCTATACATTTGTGTAATTCTGTGTATAATATGCATTAGTTAGCTGCTGAAGAGCTCTACAGGCATCATGTGCAGGTACAGTACAAACCCCTCACATCCTTTTAGTGCCTTTTCTATGTAATCCACTACATCCTGTGTCACCTGGATGGGTTTCCAACACTCTTAGCCACAGTCACGCGCCTAAAGCAGCACTAAAAGCATTAAGCTATGGAGGCTAGTAGCAGGTGCACAGAGCCAGGGAATGTGAGAGAATACCTCACTCATAAAGCCCCGATTCCACCCCCACCTACACACACACACACAGTGCCATCTTATCTGACCCGTTGCTCAAGTACGTTTCTCTAGCCTCACAATAGAGTTTGGATTGAAAGGATTTAATCGTACTGGCTCCAGCAGAGGGTCAAGACAACAGCTTTTCCATTTGAAAATGTGCTTACAACCAGCTAAGCCAGTGTAGTGGTGTGAAAAAGGGAAAAATGAAAACAGGAAGCCTCAAGTTGTTTATTAATCCGGCCGGAATTTTCCACTTAGTTATACCCCAGTTGGATTAATCCAGAGCTTGACCTCTGTTCCAGAGCTGGGGGTCTCCTATGCAACAAATTGGGAAACAAAATTCGCTCGTTAGTTTTGCTTTTTGTTTTGTTTTGTTTTGAAATAAAGCTGAAAAATAGAAATGCTGCCTTCACAACTGATTAAAAAAAAAAATTAAGTTGAAGTATTAAAAATCCTGAAATAAAAATAAATATCTAATTAGAAATATAAAATAATAAAAATGACAAAGGCATAAAAATAATCGCTGAAACTTACAATAAATCTATAATGAAATTTAAAAAAAAGCATACTGTTTAATAACAAAAATAACTGATAACATTCATTTGATTTGTTTATTCATTTATTTATTTACTTTTATTTGGTTATGTATTTATTTATTGTATTTGGTGAAGACGTTTGTTCATATTTTGTTCATAAAGGTCTTTTTTAAATTAAAAAAAAGCATTTTAAATACATTTTTGCATCTTTGCATTTCTTTCTGACCTCTTTTTTTCTCTCTCTTTGGTTGCATTGCAGCGGTTTGCAGTGGAGAGATCACGGATTCAGCTGGGGTGGTGTTGTCTCCAAACTGGCCTGAGGCCTATGATAAGGGTCAGGACTGCATCTGGGGGATCCATGTTGAAGAAGACAAGAGGATCATGCTAGACATCCAAGTGTACGTCAAAGCGAATATTTGTCAAAGCGAATATTGACAAAGCGACATATTCACACACTATCCCACAGAAACCTTACATAGTCCTCACAGTTTTGAGAGAGATCTGTATCTTCCAGCCAGGACTTTGATTTCTTTTCCACTATGATGTCCGTCTTATATCATTTAAACAATGGGAAATAAATTGCATTATATTGTAGGGCTGCATGATTAATCAAAACAATATCAATATCTCAATATCTCAGAGTGGCGCAATTCAAAGTAAACGATAAAACTATTGTCCTCATTTCTAAGTCGATTTGAATAAAAGCGTCTGCTAAATGACTAAATGTAAATGTAATGTAAATGTAAATCCTGCTCCACACAAACTCATATGCTCTGATTTTTGGTCACTTATAACATGGATTTCAAAATGCAACATGCGCCAACCATCTTCCTTTGCTTAATTAAATATTATAATGAAAAGCACTTATAAACTGGTTTTTGTCAAGTAAAAGAGAAACTTTAAGGGTTCCCTGCAGTCTCTGTCAAAATAAAAGTTTGATGTAATGTTTGAAAATTAAGAAATTAGGACAGCCATAAATATTAGTATTGTAATTTTACAGTTTTTCTTTAAAATATTTTTAATACTTATTTTTATAGTGAAATATTACAATGGTAATATTTCTTATTTAAAGTAATAATATATTTAGTAATATTATCAGTACTATTATATTGATATATAATTACATGTATTTGGTCGAATTTTGCAGCCCTACACACACAGAACCTGGGGCTTAAATTGCGATTTTTATCAGAAAATTTACAATTAGATTTTTTTCTTAAATCATGCAACTCTATTCTCTGTAACTATTGAAAACATTTTCTGCTGCTATACAGATGTCAAATTAATTTAATTGAATGTGATTTAACTTTAAATCTCCCACAGTAATATAATATCTTTAACTGGGTGGCTTTTCTCAGTAAATAATAACAATGATAATTAATTCTAACACATTTTTGATCAAATGACAGCTCTAGTTATATACCATGTATGTGGGCAAGATGACCCAGACTTATTTATATTCTCCCAAAATCTCTGCGTTTGACCTCTCCAGAGTTTTTCAGTGGACATAACTGAGCTTTTAATGTATCATCACTAGAGAATGCAACTGATACATCTGCTGCATGCTTTACTCACACTGAGATAAGTGTGGTTCAAATCCACTGTGGCTTCATCAAGACCTTTCAGCACACTCCCTTCATACCCATCAGTCTCTAACTGTAGATTTCTACAGACTCGAACTCGTATCACCATGGGGCCTCCTTTCTGCTGGGTTTGTCCTTGATGTGGGTGAGATTGCACCACAGTTACAAATTCTGGTGCTTTGCGTCATCTGCTCCCCACTGACCGATTCGGCTCCATTCTGCTCTCACTGTCCAAATGAAACACCCGTCATATCGCTCTGGGCATTTTGTGAGATTTCTGTTGAACTGCGACGGCCTAGAACTCAAAGACCTCGATTGGCTTTTCTGAAGATCTCCCAGAGCATACATCTTTAAAGCACTGGCACAACAGCACAGCTTTCTTTCAAATGTACTCTAAACTCTGAGAATTAACCCAAAAACAAGTTGAATTTCTCTGCGTTGCATCAATAATTACTGTGATCAGTGTGGCACGGCGCTTCCTTAGTGTCTCCTGCTGTCAGCCAAGTTCTCAAAGACAAGATAGCTGTTGCCTAGCTTTATGCTGAATTTAATTGAGGGGTCATTGGAGAGGTTGAGTGTATCTGTAAATTGCGGTTAACATCGCATCAGGTTTACTCAGTTCACACTCCTTGCCAAATGCCAAAAGTCAAACTGCGCTCGCGGGGAGATTGAAAGATGGCAAGCGAGAGAGAATTATTTTCTCTTCAGATCCTCGTGGGGGAAAAGACTTGAACTGCTTGGAGATGCAAGCTAGATCAACACTCTGTTCTCTCACAGGGAAAAATACTCTATTCCAAAACCTAGTGAGATGCCTATAGATGTGGCATTTTTAAGGCGTCATCAATGCAAAATCTGTGCCAAAAGGCAACTTATTTATTTGACATCTTAGGACAACTAATTTTAACAAAAAAAAAATTTAGGTGGCGTCATATGTACATTTTACAGAGAATGCACCCCCAGAATGCTTTGCGGCAAGCTCACAACTTAACCCAAGATGGCTTATGCTCACAAAGGCTGCATTTATTTGATCAAAAATACAGTAAAAGTGTATTATTGTAAAAAAAAATGTGGTGTGCCTTTACAGTCACTTTTGATCAATTGATTGCACCCCTACTTATTTAAACGTATTAATGTTTTGAAAAAAATCATCTTACTGACCCCAAACCTTTGAGCAGTAGCAATAATTTAATATTAAAATTAATACTATTATTTATATTTTTGAGCTTTTTTGCATTTTATACTGTTATGAAAGCGACATGCTAACACTAAGTCAAGCTATTCATGTGGTGTATAGAGTTGCTGCTGATAAAGAGTGCTTCAAAACAATATAACTATGAGTTAGGATGCCTGGCTAGACAGTAGGCAGCTAGCTAGATTTTGGAACAGAGTTTGAGAGTCTGCTCTGAAAGAGGGTGGCAAATAGGGAGTTGAAAAAAGAGGGCAGATGAAGGGGCATGTTGTGCATAAAGAGGATGCAGAAGTGGGATGCACATTGCATAAAGGTTAATAACGAACTTGACAGAACAACAATTATTTTATTGGATGTTTTTATGGATGTGAAATCAATTATGTGAGCAGGGAAACAAGTGTTGAGTGTGATTGTGCCGTCAGGTGAGGTGCGGAACATGAGGCCCGGCTGTGTCAGACCCAGATAGATTATTCATGCATTCAATAATTTGGCTGCCTTAATTAAGATTCACTCATTTGCATATGGTTCCTTTCGCATTTGTCATGTTTTCTCTCTCTCTCTCATTGCGAGTGTCCCGGCTGCAGCGCTACATTGTGCGGCTGTGTAATAAATGACATACTGGATGTTTTGCTGGAGGTGCAGTCAACATAATTCATTTTCCATTTATTTTGTAGTGGAGGTAATGGAGGGAGATGGTGAGTTTTCATTTTCCTGCTGGTGAGGATGAGGCCACGTGTTTCTACATGAGGTCCAGATGTCTTGAGACAGATGTACTGGTGGATATTTGCTGATGTAGATATTTGCACTGTTTGTACCTGATATTAACATATGTTTTAGATTGAAACGAGGTAGGACGACACTAAATATTGTTACAAAAGGGATCCAAAATGTTGATTCATATACATGCAAACGATCAGACTAGTGTTTTTGTTTATTGTTTATTGAAGCAATGAGGGACTCGTAATTAGCTTGAACATATAATGTGAACATTAGCATAGCCTTGGAAATTGAAAATAAAAAACATCCCTAATAATGGACAGCTGTATTTTGTCTTGTGATTTCATAACTTAATAATCTTAATATCATGTGTACATATTTGATTGAGCAGCAGAGGAATATGGGTCTATTGGTCATGGTGTGTTTGGAGTCATACTGATCTGCTGCAAAGCCCATGCATTCCCCACCCTTATAATTTTCAAATGACCAAATTTATCAAAGGACATATGGGACATTATCAGCCAGGCACATCAAGTGAGACATATAGGGAAGGAAAATGAGTGAGGAGGGAGCCAACCACAGCTGTTCAGCCCAGAGAGCCTGAGAGTGAGAGACTAATAACAAATCTTCTAGCGCTAGTGCACACTAGCTTCTGTCCTTACACTCTTGCATGCATCTTCTTACATGCAATCATTGACCCACAACAGGTCCTTATTGCTACGTAGGTGTCCTGCAGAGCCCTTTGGTTGCACTTGAATCATTGGTACTGTAATACCAAGGCTCGGGCCACTGCTGGAGGCTCATTATGGGTCGGTAAGAACATTTTAGCCCAATAATGAATATGCACCCACTCCTCCATAATCATTCATCAATGTACGGCGCACTCCAAATTACCTGAGAACGTGGGGCGTAATGAAGGCTGATGAATTCATTTAGCAGGGAGGGTCTCTCACGCTGAATGTGCCGGGCCATGAATCGAAGGAAGGGGGGAGAGAGGTGCACAGGTGACAGCTGGCACACCTGCACACAGTCTTTCATAGACTTAGCTGCACAGCAGGGAATGCTGGATTTATCAGAGCCAGTCAAAATCCGGGATTCCCATGAGTGCTAGAGCCCTCTACTGGAGTTGTAGTGCACAGCTGTGCAAGACTGACATGATTTAAGTAGGATGTATTTACTTTCCTGCCTTAGCCCTCAAAAATGTGTGTGTGTGTGTGTGTATGTGTGTGTGTGTGTGTGTGTGTGTGTGTATATTAGAACTTTTATTTTATATATATATATATATATATATATGTATGTATATACAGGGCCCTCCATAAGTATTGGAACAGTAAAGACAAAATTGCTTTCTCTGCTGTGGAGTCAAGACATTTGCAAATATGATTAAAAGATGAATATGAGACAAAACTACAGAATGTGACATTTTATTTTGACACATACATGTTTTACCAAATAAAAAGGACAGCACTTTTAGAGTTCATCCCACTATTTGATGTGAGCATAAGTATTGGAACAGTTGAATTTAAGGCAGATGTAAAAGATTAAAAGCTAATATTTTGTTGCAGATCCCTTGCATGCAATCAGAGCAGTGAGTCTGCAACCCATAGACATCACCAGACTCTTGGTCTTATGCTTTGAAATGCTTTTTCCCAGCCTTTAATGCAGCCAATTCCAACTGTTGCTTGTTTTGGGGAGTTTCTGCCTTTACTCTTCTCTTCAGCTGGTGAAATTAATGTTCAATCGGATTTAAATCTGGAGATTGATTCGGGCAGTCTAAGACTTTCCATTTCTTTGCCCTGATAAACTCCTTGACTGAACTGACAGGGTGTTTTGGGTCATTGTCCTGATCCAATATGAAGTGCTTTCTAATGAGTTTGGTGTCACTTTCTTGAATATTGATATGCAAGATGGTTTTGTACCCTTCCAAATTCATTCTGCTACTGTCATCATACATTAAGTCATCATTAAAGTTGAGAGGGCCTGTTCCAGAGGCAGCCATACATGCCCATGCCATGACACCACCTCCACCAAGCTTTACAGATGAGGTTGTATGCTTTGGATCATTTGCAGTTCCCTTTTTTCTCCACACTTTTGCTTTCCAATCACTAAGATAAAGGTTAATCTTTGTCTCATCGGTCCATAAACTCAGTTCCAAAACTCTACTGGCTCACCTTTGTGCTTTTTTGCTAACTCTAATCTTGCCTTTCTATTTTTGGTGCTGGTCAGAGGTTTGCATCTTGCTGTGTAGCATCTGTAATTCTGTGTCAAAGTCTCCTGAGGACAGTAGAGCATCACCCCAGCTTTCTGGAGGTTGTTGGTGATTTTACAGACACGTATTGTAGGGTTCATTTTCACCGCTTTTATGATTTGTCTGTCATCAACTACTGTTGTTTTTCTCAGCCGATTAGGTCATCGTTGGTTGCTGATGTCACCGGTGGTTTCCAAACTCTTGATTTCTCCATGCCCTTTGTTTTTCCTATAGTTCTAATTAACTTCCTCTTTTCTTTTAGCATCCAAATTGCTTGCTTTTATTTCAGAGTCAGCTTCCTCGTCTTCATCCTGGTTTGTGTGTGTCATCATTGAATGCAAGGCTTAGAATGCAGAAGCAATGGATATAACTGATAAAATACATTCCCTGCTTTTAATATCTGAAGAATTAATGCAACAGGACACAGCTGATCACTTAGAAAGACCTGTGAGGCAAATGTTCCAATACTTATGCTCACATCAAATAGTGGGATGAACTCTAAAAGTGATGTCCTTTTTATTTGGTAAAACATGTATGTGTCGAAAGACCTAATAATAAAATGTGACATTCTCTAGTTTTGTCTCATCTTTTAATCATATATGCAAATGTCTTGACTCCACAGCAGAGAAAGCAATTTTGTTTTTACTGTTCCAATACTTATGGAGGGCACTCTATATATAGTTAGTTACTGTATATATAGTTAGTTATTTGTCAGAAAGTTCCAAGCAAAGAAACTGAACCATTGAACATTCTCTGAGCTACATGGAATAGAGGTGTTTCATTCTTAAAGGAATTTGTGTGTTTGAACTGAATGGTTAAGTTAATAATTCAATGACTCACTCATATAGATAGTCACTTGTTTCATTCGTGAATGAATCATATATTATTTTTTGAACAAATCTGTTGAATAAATGGTTCAAATGACTCACAATAACCATGTAACCATCAGAAAAAGTCCCTGAACACCATCTAGCACTGTTAACAAATTAATATATAAAGTATAAATAAATTGTGCAGATGTTTGAGAACAGTGATCCAACATTGTATATATTTTCTAGGATTAACTACCTACCAAATATATTATTGCATTCATAGTTAGTTGCATTTAATTATGCAGGTAACTATTAGAAAAAAAATAGAATGCTATTAATTATGGCCCGTACGTAAATTCTGAGAATACCTGCTGTTGGACAACCTTCCTGTTTTTGTTGTTTCTGGGCTTTATTTGATCCATGTCTAATGGAATCACTATTGGAAGTGCAATGCAAAACATACAGATTTGTTGATGTATTCATAAATCTCATATTCAGCAGCCTTTTCTTGTAATGCATCAGTATTTGAATCAATTTAAATGAGATGTAGTCCTGATTGACCATGAGCTGTTGATTTGTTTATGATGGTTTCTCTCATTTTCTCCTGCATTTGGCTTTGGGTTTACAGTTGGCTTGGCTGCAGAGCTCTGTATGGTGGTTGCGTGCACCTCAGAGTGTCACAGCCTTTAGCAGGCTGGTAATAAATCAAGGCTGTCTCATCTCCCCAGGCACCGAGCCAGAACCCACACCAATATTTAACTTTCTAATTAAAGAAGAACTCTGCAGAAACAGAGGAACTAATTTCTCTCCTTTATTTGAGAAGGCATCATCCTCTATAAGTCTCTCTGGAAATGTTGACAATCCAAATGAAGGTTTAGTCTCTTCTGTTTGACTGGCTTTTCCCAGTGCCAACATTGTACAGCTTTCCATCCAGAAGTAACTGGGGCTTATCCACCTTCATCTCAGGAAAGTCCTGTGTTAATTTGCTGCCTCTGTCCAGAGTCCATTTTAAACAAATGGCTGTGGACTAAAGGCCAATCCAGAGTCTCTTGTGGCTCCGCAACAGATTTTATTCCATGTAGAATCACTCCCGCAGACTAATATATATGCCTGCAGAAAATTCTAATATTTTTTTATCAGGTAATATTAAAAGTAGTAGTATTAATTTTGTACTTGTAATTTAGTATTTTAAATTAGTCTTAGTCCTGTGTCAAATGTACTTTTTAGTTATTATCATATTTAGTCAAAATAGTCAGGTTTTAGTCGACTAAATGTCTGAGCATTTTAGTCTAGTTTTAGTCAATGAAAACTTTTTCGTCATGGTACAGTATTTAATAGTTAAACTGAGAAATATATATTTTTTTTTATTATTTATTTATTTTATTTATTTTTTTGCTCAAAATTATAATTGCAATGATTGTTGTCATTTGAGAAATTTATTTTTACATTTCAGGTATTGCACTTTCACCAATAAGCACAAACCAACAGAATGGACCTCATACACATAGTTTATTTTAACTCATCTAGTGTACTGATTTATGATATGCTATTTAATTTATAAATTATATCAGAGACTTCTACATTATGAAAACTGGTAAAAACAACCAAAAAATATTATAAATTCCTAATAGCAATTTCAATAATTCCAAATTGCAGTAATGTTTCTCTATTAAAACAACACTGTTTTAGTAAGTGCAATCGCAAACAAAATAGTCGAGATCTCATGACAGAACACAAACAGGCTGAATAACACTTTCATTTAAGCCGAACATCTCACATAGAGGTCGGTAAACTGCAGCTTACTTGCTTGTCTGTGTTTTCAGATCATTGTAGGGGCTTCCCTAATGAATATCGAGTGTATGCACATGGTTGCCGGATTGCGAAAATTAAGCAAAACACCAAGCAGAAAATGTATCCTTTTAACAGAGAAGCTCTGATTTGGGGTTTTGAACTCTTGATATCTGGCAACCACACACATGAAAACTCGCATAGTAGAGGCATGTACAGCAGTCTGCAATAATATTTTGTCTCATTTTTTTCAACAAATATAAAAAGAGATTTTTGTATTGTTTGTATTTTTTAAAATACATTTTAGTTTAATCTTTTATATATATTTTATATATATATAGTGAAATGATATAGTCACAGTTATCATTTGTTGATCAGTCATTGTCTTGTTTTAGTCATGGGAAAAACAAACATTTTTCATTATAGTTTTCGTTAACAATATAAACACTAAAATGTATATATATATATTTTTTTTTCATAATAATAATAATAATAATTACTGTTATATGATAATATTACAGTTTTTTCTGTATTTTTTATCAAATAAATGTTTTGTTTTTTTGTATTTTAATATTTAATTAAATACCATTTGAATTTAAAAATGTGTTGCACACCTGTGCAACTTTTTTTTTATTTAGCTTTACTTTAAATAAATGTACGTTTCAAGGGCACGCAGGGTTACTGTGCCCTGGGCGCAAAGCTGTTGTTGGCATGTCAAGCACAGGCCCATCGTGCCCAGCCCTCAGCAAAGGGGATTTAATCGGAAATTGTGTTTTTTTTCCAGCAGGGCAATCATTCAGGTAGATGATTCTCTGCTAAACAGACATGGAGCAGAGAAAGGAAGACAGTCTTCTGCGTGCCACTTCAGAATTTGTTCACTCTGACACATGAAAACGTCTCGGTTACGTATGTAACCCTCGTTCCCTGAAGGAGGGAACGGAGACATCACGTCGGATGACCGACGAAATTGGGATCTCGCCAGAGAGACCAATCCACTTTGAGTGTAACTAAACGAGCCAATGGACATTGGCATGTGATTATTGCATCCAGCTGCTGCTGATCACAGCGTGAGTAAAAGAGGCAGCAGATGCACCGCATTAATTCATGCAGGTTTTCATAGAGAGAAACTTCAACTCGACTGACTGCAGCGGCTCAAAGGGGGCAGTTTGTAGGGCTCTTAGCACCAATGCCAAATCCCACGAGGGTAGGGAGGGAGGCCTAGGATGATTTAACCTCCTGGCCCCCCTAAGAAACCTGACGACCAGATCGTGCTTCCCCACCGACCTCCCCTCTATGGGGTCGTGGTGGGCAGAAATAGCAGCAACGTACACCTTACGGGTAGAGGGGGACAGCCTATGATCCAACCCTTGTTGCAAAAAGGAAAGCACGGCTCTGATCGAACATCTCCGGGGGTCCTCATGGTGAGAGGAACACCATTCGACGAACAGGTTCCACTTCAGCGCATAGGACCGTCTTGTGGACGGTGCTCGTGCTGAAGCGATAGTGAGAGCTACCTCCTGGGGCAGGTCACCTAGAACCTCCGCGTCCTGTCCAGGGACCATACATGGAGTTTCCACAAGTCTGGACGCGGCTGCCAGAGGGTGCCCCGTCTCTGAGAAAGCAGATCCTTCCTCAGAGGAATCGGCCAGGGAGGGGCTGTCGCGAGGAGCATGAGTTCCTGGAACCAGGTCCTGTTGGGCCAATATGGAGCCACTAACAGGACCTGCTCCTCGTCCTCCCTGATCTTGCACAGTGTCTGTACTAGCAGGCTCACTGGGGGGAACGCGCATTTGTGCAGGCCCTGGGGCCAGCTGTGTGCCAGTGCATCCATGCCGAGCGTTGCCTCGGACAGGGAGTAGAACCACTGGCAGTGGGTGGTTTCCGAGCAACTCTGAACCGACTCCAAATCAGCTGGACCGCCTGGGAATGGAGTCTCCACTCCCCAGGAAGTGCCGCTCGAGACAGCTCGTCGGCCGCCTGATTGAACACTCCTGGGATGTGGATGGCACGAAGGGACCTCAGATGCTTCTGACTCCAGAGGAGGAGGTGGCGGGCGAGTTGCGACATGCGACGGGAGCGTAAACCACCTTGCCGGTTGATATACGCAACGGTCGCAGTGTTGTCCTTACGGACCAGAATGTCCTTGCCCTGAAGGCGCCCTCTGAGGCAGCTCAAGGCAAGGCGTACTACCAGCAGCTCGAGGCAATTTATATTCCAGTGCAGTTGGGGACCCGTCCATACCCCTGACACTGCTTGCCCGTTGTACGTGGCTCCCCAGCCGGTGGCCGAGGTATCCATGAATACCACAGCATGCCTGGATACCTGCTCCAGGGGCACTCCTGCCTGAAGGAACGAGGGATCTGACCACGGGCTGAAGTTCTTGTGGCAGGCCGGTGTAATCTGAACCCGGTGAGTACCGCGTTTCCACGTCCACCTCGGGATTCGGCCATGGAGCCAGTGCTGAAGCGGTCTCATATGGAGCAGACCGAGCGGAATTATGGCCGCAGCCGCCAGTTGTCTAGGTAGTTGAGGATGCGCACACGCCGCTCTCTCAGGAGAACAAGGGCCTCCTCTGCGACTTTGGTGAAGACGCGAGGCGAAAGGGACAGCCCGAAGGGCAGGACCTTGTACTGATATGCCCGACCCTCGAACGTGAATCGCAGGAATGGCCTGTGTCGCAGGAGAATCGAAACATGAAAGTACGTGTCCTTCAGGTTGATCGCTGCAAACCAATCTAGGGGACGGACGCACCCAAAAATGCGTTTCTGTGTCAACATCTTCAACGGCATCTTGTGAAGTGCACGGTTCAAAACTCGCAGATCCAAGATCGGTCGTAACGCACCGCTTTTCTTGGGCACAATGAAGTAAGGGCTGTAAAACCCCGACCTCATATCGGCTGGAGGGACTGGCTCTATTGCATCCTTCGCCAGCAGGACTGCAATTTCCGCACGCAAGACAAGGGCATCGACGGCGTTGACTGAAGTGAACCGGATGCCCCTGAACTTGGGGGGACGCCGGGCTGAATCGCGTAGCCGAGTCTGATGGTCCGCAGGAGCTACCGAGATGGACTGGGGAGCACTAGCCAGGCTCCGAGAGACCGTACCAGCGGGACCAACGGGGCCACCGACGTACCCGCGGTGGGGCAGCGAGGTGGAACACAGGGACCCGGCCCAGGGCCTGTGACGGCCTTGCCTGTGACGGCGGGGGGCGGGGTCTGGGTGTGCAGTGTAACACTCCCCTGATTCCTCCTCGTGTGGGAGGAAACACAGGAACCCGGCTTGAGGCTTGTGACAGCCCGGCGTGTGATGACTTGAAGCGGGGACTCGAGTGCTACTGCCCTTACCTGGTTCCACAAACGGCAGGAGGGGTGCTCTTGGGCAACCACCAGCTGCCTGCTGGCGAGAGAGGAGGAGAGAAGTGATCCCGTGATGCACGGATCACCACTCTCCTCCTCTTGAGACCCAGAGATTGAGGAGACCACTCTTTATTGATGTTTTGGGTACCGCTGGCTGCTGGGCCAGCGGCGGAACAAAATGAAACAAAAGATTCTCCACCCGGCCCTCCTCTGGGGGAGGGAGTGGTGCAGTCACCATCTCCTGACGAACAGTCGCCACAATCTCTGGGTCGCCCGTCTCAGGGCCTCTTGCACTTGCGCTTGCCGCCAGGTTTGGCGGGGGCCTGGACGGGTTGGGCATCCTGCCTGCGACCGGCTCCACGATGCTGCCTGGTGGAAGGCTGCTGCGGCTGCACGGGAGCGGTGGCGACCGCAGGGGGGGCACCCACAACGACATGGTTGATCGCCTCTTGGTTGATCGTCTGCTTCTGTGCTGCCGAGAACTGCTGGGCAAAGCTCTCGACAGCATCGCCGAAAAGGCCGGTCTGTGACACGGGAGCTTTCAGGAACTGTACCTTCTCCTGCTCCTTCATGTCAGCCAGACACAGCCAGAGATGGCGCTCCTGGACCGCTAGCGTGGACATCGCACGACCCAGAGACTGTGCAGTCACCTTCGTCGCTCGAAGCGCGAGGTCTGTCGCAGCACGCAGTTCATGTAGAACTGCCAGGTCGTGGCCAACCTCGTGCAGGTCTTTCAGGGCTTTGGCTTGGTGGAACTGCAGTAACGCCATGTCGTGGAGGGCAGAAGCCGCCTCCCCACAGGCTCTGTAAGCACTGCCAGTTAGGCCTGACGAATACTTACAGGCCCGTGAGGGGAGACACGGGTCACCCCGCAGAGTGGTAGCGGCTGTTGGACACAGTTGCATGGCCACAGACCGCTCCACCGAGGGGATGCCTGCGTACCCCAGAGCGGCCCCACTGTCAAGGGTGGTGAGGGTGGAGGAGCCACAAGATATGTTTCGGGCAGTGAAAGGTGCCCTCCACGATCTAGTGAGCTCCTCATGCACCTCCGGGAAGAATGGCACCAGAGCGGGGTGCTGAGAACCAGCGCAACCCCCACCGAGAAACCATTCATCCAGCCTCGAAGGATCAGGACGCGGTGGAGGATTCCACACGAGCCCGACATTCTCGGCGGCCCGGGAAGCACAGCCATCATCTCTGGGTCTGGCTCGGACAATGCTACCACACCTGAAGGGGGCAACGCAACTGAGTCGTCATCCCCGGAGAGAGAGGGCTCACCCTCCGATGCAGCGATCGACATCTGGACGTCAGAGGGGGCACCGAAGGAACGAGTGGCCAGCCCGCTCCAACGGCAGCTCCACCGGCTGCGGAGTGCTTGAGGGGTGAGGAGCTCCACTCGGGGACGCCCTCACCATGATCTTCAAATCACCTCTAACTCCACCGGACGCTGGATCACGTCAGAGGCAGAGGGACTCCGCTATGTTTGGCATAGCAGAGTCTTTTATGCAACTCTGAGATGGTCATGTCCCCACAAGAAGAACATGAACCATCCATGAAAGCTTCCTCAGCATGCTGAATGCCCAGACACATGAGGCAGCGATCATGACCTTCCTGAGGCGCCAGGAAACGACCACACCCAGAAACGCATGGGTGATAAGACATCTTTAAAAAGACGCGATCACCCGTGTTGGAGAAATTGCTCTTTTAGTGCTGAAGCACGCAGGGGAGCTGGTCATATGCACACTCCTGGTGTGGCTGTCTGCACGATCTTTGTTGAAGCCGCGAGACCGTGACCACCGCTGCTGTTGCCGTAACACTCGCACTCTCGTTCTCTGTGCAACACCGAAGTAGAGAGCAGTAGTGATGCACCACCGCTCGGCTCCGAAGCGAAAGGATGAATTAATGCAGTGCATCTGCTGCCTCTTATACTCACGCAGTGATCAGCGGCAGCTGGATGCAATAATCGCATGCCAATGTCCATTGGCTCGTTTAGTTACACTCGAAGTGGATTGAACTCTCTGGCGAGATCCCAATTTTGCCGGTCATCCGACGTGACTCGGAGTGACCGACTGAAAGGGGAACAGTTGTTCTCAGTTGTGGCCTGTCATCCATGTAAATTACAGATAGGTACAGATAGGCTCGGTTTGTATTAGTTTTCCAAAGAAATGCCAGACGCAAAATCCTCCACAAAATACTCCCATTTATCTCTCAAGCAAACAGAATCAAATGCATCTCCACAGCTTTCATCAGCAGAACCGTATTTTAACCATGTCTGAGATGCAGAGAATGTCTCGATTGACATTTCTTTTTTTAAAAAGCCAGCATTTGTCACTTCCCTTTCGTTGTGCTGAGCGGAGGACGACGTGTCTGCGAGCCCTATATGAGAGTTTAATGCATTCTGATGGCGGCTGTGTTGTCAGCCAAGTCAAGCTGAGCCTGTTTTTGTGATTAAACAAAATGAAATTACTGCCAGCAAATGGAAAGCATGATTGATTTTCTCGGCAGATACGGTGTGCAGCTACGAAAAGGCTTGTTTAACTTTATCACAACAAATCCAATAAGGGCTGACACAGTTTCACTCTCTCCAGTCCTCAGAGCGGGTCAGAGGCTCTTCTGGTTTAAACGTGTCTCCCAGTGGAAATGCATACACAGATTTTCATGCGTACAGTACTAGAGGGCTGTTGACAGTTGAATAATATACATTCAATTCATATGTAACAGTAGGTGTATATGTGCGCACACACGTGTAAGCCATAATTTAAACATCCTGTCTTCATTTTGCTTGAATGTAACCATTCTGCCTCGTGCTGCAGCAGAACGGAGATGATTAATTATTCCCCTCTCCTCAGTAATGACTTCCATTACTGCCCACTTGTGATTAATTAGTGACAAGATAGAGTGTGTATGCCACCTCCCTGCCTGACTGAATCACACTCCCTCCACCAGTGACTGGCCAGACTGTCTGGGTTTGGTGGATGTCAGCCACAGTTACAGATCACATTCACGTAGAAATAGAGAGATGTATGCTGTAATATACCTCAGTATGTCTGTAT
Organism: Spinibarbus caldwelli; assembly: GCA_039654775.1. Taxonomy (NCBI): domain Eukaryota; kingdom Metazoa; phylum Chordata; class Actinopteri; order Cypriniformes; family Cyprinidae; genus Spinibarbus; species Spinibarbus caldwelli. The sequence continues at coordinate 14,626,223 of CM077252.1, read as the reverse complement.
TTTGTAGAGTAGGCTGATTATTTGTGCAGCAGTGAAGCAGATGATGTCAAGGTAAAGCTTTCATTGACATTTTTTTTTAGACTGGGGTTTTTGTCACCTTTATGTAAGACTGTCAGGCATCTTCAAGGCATTACAAAGTTTTCTGAAGGTCATATATTCCCTAGGCTTTTGAGCAATAGGCTTGGATTCCCCTCAGGTATAAAAAATGAAACTTGCTTTTATACTTGATGTGATCCAAAACTGAAGTATGGATGGGAGAGACAGTTATAGTAACTATGGAAAATTCCTTCTAATATTTCTATTAAATATTATGCAAACTACTATTCAAATTTGGGGGTCGGTACAATTTTTTATTGTATTTATTTATTTGATATAAAAATGGTGTTCTTTTGAACTTTATATTAATAAAAGAATTATGAAAAAAGTTGTTTACACAAAAACATATTAAGCAGCCCAACTGTTTTGAACATTGAATTTAATTTTCAGTTTTAATATTTTAAAGCATAATTGTATTGCCATTACATGAATACGTTACATTTTATTAGAATTAATGTATAATGAATTAAAAAACATGTATTTTAAATTATAATAAATATTTACAATATTTTTTTTCTTCTTTTTTTTTCCTTAGTAGAACAAATAAATGCAGCCTTGGTGAGACTTCTTTAAAAATAACTTTTGAAGAGTAGTGTATGTATTTAATGTACCTGTAATATAAATATTTTCTGTTTCTGTCCTGTGTTTTCAAAAAATGAAAGCAAGTTTTTGGTCTTTTATTCTACTCTTAATTTAACTTAGAAGTGATGATGTCTAAGTTTAACCCTAATAAATTCATAAATTGGAAAAATGGTCATTTAAAATGGTAACAAGGGTTTTTTTATAAAATGTAAATTCTAAAATAATTTCACAACAAAATTCAAAGCATGTCCGTGATGGAGATTCTCTTGAATTTGCCACAGGGAAGCTGCCAAATGTTCTCTCTTTCTGGCTCCTGAATATCAGCAAACTGATTTTCCAGCTATTTCCAAACATGAGATAGGAGGAGTTGTTTCCCCCGCTGCTGAATCATTTGCTCTTTATAGTCTGAGTGAGATGAATGTGGTTTGTGATTGCATGGCTATTGAAACTATGCACAAAAACGCTTAACAAAAGCAGTGGGAAAACATTAAACAGCAGAAAAGATTTCATTTGCAGCAGAGGCAAAGAAAACCGGTAAGGTCGGAAAATAAGAACTAGAGGAAGACAAGTTAGAGGGGAGGTCAGAAATCTGTCAGGGCCCCTGGTATTGCTTTGAGATGAGACCTGAACATCTGAGATAGAGGATTAGTCTGGGACTGACTTGTTGTATATTATCTGCTCACAGTCTCCACATGGGAAAGAATGACCTGCTGACTTTTTACGATGGAGATGACCTGACTGCAAAGATACTGGGCCAGTCTAGCGGTTCCCGTCCTCGCTTCAAACTCTACACCTCCATGGCTGATGTGACCATCCAGTTCCAGTCAGACCCTGCTACCAACATCTATGGCTACAACAACGGTTTTGTGGTGCACTTTTTCGGTAATGACCTATTTAACCATTTCTGCTGGATTTTCCATTCAAAAGTTAACCGACAGGAAGATTTCTTTAAAGAAATTAATACTTTTATTCAGCAAGAATACATTAAATTAATCAAAAGTGACAGTAAAGACATTTATATTGTTACAAAAGGTTTCTATTTCAAATAAATGCCATTGTTTTGAACTTTCTGTTCATCAGAGAATCCTAAAAAAAAGTATTATGATTTTTTTTACTGTATTTTTGATCAAATAAATGCAGCTTTGCTGAGCGTAAGAGAGAAAAAAAAATCTTACCCATCCCAAACATCTAAATGCACTTGGATGAAGCTCATTAATTATCTGCTTATGAGATTTATTTGCCAGTCTCAGTTTGATGAAAAGGTGGTGAAGAGACGAAAGAGAGATAAAGGTTATAAGAGCAAGATCCACAACTGGTTTAGTCCTCACCTTTCCTGAGGATGAAGTGAAGGTCATTCCATCAGCTTCTCTTGGTGGCTGACTATTGTACAGGATCAGATAAAATATAATAAGTTCTATTTGGAGGGTGGAGGAATGCAGATGATTCATAGAGCGGACTGAAATTGACTATTTTTCCATTTCCTTCACGCAGCACAGAGGAAAGATTCCTCCGGCAGCTCCTGCAAGTGCTGGGATTTGGCCTTGCAGAGGCGCTAACAATTACAGTGCATGTTTGTACTCATTAGCCACATTTGCCGGGTGCCGTGCCCTCCTCAGCTCTGCCACGCTAAGAATGGACATCAGCAAAATGCCTGCCAGCTGTCTTGTGCTGCTCTATTCAAATTTTTAATCACAGCCAAGCTGATTCCTAGCATTTGATTTATCAGTCATTAGACACAACACCTGTGGTTTGTTCAGGGACAAAGTGAGAAACAAAGAAATTGTTTGCAAGCATTATTGAACATTCTGTGACTGTTTGCAAAAAAAAAAAAAAAAACCCTGCAACATTTTTCAAAATAACTTCTTTTGTGTTCTAGAGATGAAATTTTGGATTCGGAATTATATGAGGATGAGTAAATGATGAGGATGAGTAAATGATTAGTATTCATTTTTGAGTGCACTAACAATTGATATCTTTCAGACATTATAAGATTAAATGAGATGAAAGATGTCTCACAGATGTCTCAGTCTTTCCTCTTAGAAAGCAGTCAGATTAAATGGAGAAAAAAAATCAGAAATCTGCTTAATTTCATTTGGTTTGGGAGAATTTGATGAGAAATATTTGAGACCACATGATGATCTCTGACTTTTGATTGCAAACTTTGGCTTGTTAGCAAATATAAGTGCAATGTTAAGACCACTTCTGAAAATCTTAAAGGGTTAAGAAACTAAAAACTAAAAGAAACTAAAATGCCAAAGTTTACAATCAAAAGTGAAGCATTGTCGTATGATCACAAATACTTCTCCCAACCAAACCAAATAATCTGTTATGCAAACATTCATTGTCTGATTTGATTCAATTTCTCCTGGGGTATTTTAGGAGACATATCTGAAGAAAACATTGATGCAGCAAAATTAAGTCATGAAAGACCAACCACAGAGTGATAAAATGTTCCTCTTTGCAGAGGTTCCCCGTAACGACACCTGTCCAGAGCTTCCGGAGATCTCCAACGGCTGGAAGACCACATCTCACCCTGACTTGGTGCACGGCACGGTGGTGACCTATCAGTGTTACCCAGGTTTTGAGGTAGTGGGCACCGAAATGCTCATGTGTCAGTGGGACCTGACCTGGAGCGGAGACTTGCCTAGCTGTGAAAGAGGTGAAAACACACACTCACGATGATAACCACTCTCTCTAAAATCCATTTTCACCCCACTTCCAAACCAACACGCACTGCCTATTGATCAAGAGCAATCCTGTGCTCGAAACTAGATGAGCTTTTGAATTCCATTTGAGGGGGGAATTTCACAAGTGCCTATTTGCCTCTGCAACTCGGTCCCATTCAAGGACAGGGCGAAGAGTGAAGGAGGGCTTTGTGGGTAATCACTCATTTTTCTTTCGAGGGCGACTTCACGGATGAAGTAGGTTGCGTTTTGCTTCACAGTCTCGGTGCATCTTCCTCTCTTTGCTCCCACCTTAAGTGATTTTTGTGATTTTGCAAGAATTTTTATTTCGCTCTCCACCCCCTGGTGAGACCACGATGGTGTCCCGCTGATGCACCGAGTGTTTCATCAACAAATTTCAAATCAGGGCAGCTCCGCGACTAGCCAAAGTCACTCCGGTGCTTGAAATTTAATCTCATCGCCTGGCTATTGTGTTGCTCAGACTCGCTCTGTGTGAGTACGTAATACTGCAGCCTCCCAGGACGTCTGCAAACATTCATCGTTTCAAGTATCAGCAGACAGGAGACCGAATGACCCTTGGGTCCAAGGTTATGCCACTGTCCCTGACAAAAACAGTAGCAGGCCAAAAGCAGCGGGGACCGTTATCCGGTTCAAAGCTTCTCACCCGTCACGCAAACATCATTAACTCAGTCGCCTCTCCCGTCCCCTTTTCCTGCCCCTCTACTGCTGAGGAGAGAATTGGGTTTGCAGCTGGGCAGGCTGGAGCGAAGTAATCTTTTTATTATACTGCACTGTGTCCGTACACTGCCCTGAGATCAAAGTCACATGTTCTTCGTGTCTCATACTTTATGGATGAGATGAGCGGTGGCCCCTGGCACTCTGATATTGTGGAACTACAAGTATGATGTGAAATGTGAAGAACAGAGAAACCAGAAAGCATACTGATAAAATGTATTGTATATTGATATTTTAATGCATAATAGTAATATAAAAAGGAGCTAATATGTAAAAGATGTGAAAACTGCATGAATTAGAAATAACAATTCTGATCCAAAAGCATTGTTTGCTCAACAAATATTTGTATGTAAGTCATTGGTGCCACCCTCAGGTGAAAATAAGAACTACAATATAATAGGGATATAGAGTTCTTGAATATTGCAATATATAATGTAATATTTTAATTGCGATTCATAATAGCATGTATATAGTGCCATATTAATGTATTTACATATTTTATTATGCTTACATTACACAACTATTAAAATAATAATTATTGATATACAAAGTCATGTATCATAGATCTATGATATACAGTACTGAATATACCAAACTCCAAACTCAACTAAAGAAAGCTGCAATATTGTTTCAATATAAACAATAAACTCTGTGACCTGTTGCTATTTTTTGCCAGTCCTGTCATGCCCAGACCCAGGCACGGTGGAGCACAGTCGCAGGGTGATGTCAGGCCCGCGTCTCATCGTGGGCTCTACTGTCCAGTACATCTGTAACAAAGGCTACTCACTGTCAGGAAACAGCCTGCTCTCCTGCTACCACCGTGACTCCACCGGCCCCAAATGGAGCGAGAAACTGCCCAAATGCATTCGTGAGAACATTATTTTATTCACAAATAATCCCAAATATACACCTACAGATACACACACATAGTGGGAAAAACCCATAGAGTGCACATTTAATAATGTTTATTTTATTTTATTGTACGTTTTTTCAAAATGTGTTCAATCTATTTACAGACATAATGTGTAATAACAAAAATAAATACATATTAGTTCTAAAAAATTTTGATGACAAAGTTTCATTCTATTCACAAAAGTAGTAGTATATCACTAACTAATCCATGCTTGTTTTGTGATTGGTTGTTTTTTTTTTTTTTTTTTTTTTTTTTTCTCTCGATGTTTCATTCTGTTTACAAAAGTAATAGTTTACAAATAACAAATCCATATTTGTTTTCTTTTCTTTCTTTTTTGGTTGGTTTTGTTTTTTTTTGTTGTTTTTTTTTTTGTTTACAAAGTAATTCTATTTAAAGGAAAAGTTTTAAACTTGCTAAACTGTATTTTTTGTTTGTTTTGGGTTTTTTTTGTTTTTTTTGGGTTTTTTTTTTATTGCTTGGTTGATTTTTGTTTTATTTTATTTGGTTTTGTTTTTTATTTTGTTTACCAAGCCTCGTTCTATTTATAGAAGTAGCAGTGTAGAACTAACAAAATTGTTTTGTATTTTGTTTTTTGTTTTTGTTTTTGTTTTTTTGCTTAGTTTTGTTTTGTTTACTTTACTTTACAAAGTCTCATTCTGTTTAAAGAAAGTAGTAGTTTAGAACTAACTAATCTGTATTTGTTTTATTTTTCTTTTCTTTTTCTTTTGTTTTGTTTTGCTTTGTTTTCATTTTATTTTCAGAAGTAGTTAGTATACAATTACCTAATCCATATTTATAGATGTGTGTATATCTGTGTTATATAGCTGATTCGTATGAGCCGTGTAGGAACCCCGGCACTCCTCCCTATACCATTCAGAGCTCAGAGAAGCATGTGTATCAGGCTGGAGAAACTGTGCGCTTCTCCTGCATGAGTGGGTATGAGCTCCAGGGTGAGCCTGTTCTCCGCTGTGTCCCCGGGCATCCTTCCAAATGGAGCCATCCACCCCCGTTGTGCAAAGGTAGTCTGTGTGTTTTGCAGTGTTCATGATGTGTGATCTGCATACTATATCATTCACATAAGGTCTCTTTCCTGTCTGCAGTGGATGTTTAATTATTGATATGCTGTTTCTCTTTAGGGTAGGGAGTGTTTGTTTTGAATAACTGGTATGACAAGCAACATTTTCTCATTTGTTAAAAGCTCTCGCTTTTTTCCCAGCAGTAACACTGGAGTACATAGATGAACACAGACTGGATGGTAAGAACATCTTAGAAATGCAATAAATTTGTCTTCACAGGTATACAGCTTAACAGCTTAACTTATTTTATGTATTTGCTATACTTTGTCCCAAATCAGTGGCCAGTGCAGACTTCAGTATGGAGGGAGCCAGTGTGGCTGTGTCCATTTTTATCCCAGTGGCCGTAATCATAATTATCATCATGTCAATATATTTCTACTTTTCAAGGTAAGCGTTTTTTTGTTGGTTTTGTTTTGTTTTTAAATAAATTCATACTTTATTTACCAAGGATGCATCAAGATTTTTATTTTTGATAAATGTTTTTTTTTTAATCTTTCTTTTCATCAAAAAATCCTGGAACAAATGTGTCTGTTTCTACACAAACTATTAAGCAGCACAACTGTTTTCAACATTGATAATAATAAGAAATGCTTCTTGTGCAGGAAATCAGCATATTAAAATGATTTCTAAATGATAATGTGACACTGAAGACTGGAGTAATGATACTGAAAATTCAGCTTTGCTGTCACAGGAATTAAATACATTTTCAAATATATTCAAATAGAAAATGGTTATTTTAAGTTGTAATAATATTTCACAATATAATTTGTTTGCAGATTCCATGTGGTTGAAATTTGTACATTGTTTGTGTCACAGTCCAATTCTGGTTATAGTTTAGTTCAAATGTCTCTCCTGTGGGTCAGACCATTGCAAGTCAAATGAATTGTTGTCATATGTTTGTTCTCAGAGTGCAAGGCAAGTCTCTACGTCTCTCCATGTCCACATCACCACAATACGATCACATCAGAGGAGAGTCAGCTTTTGAAAACCCCATCTACGAGACTGCAGTAAGTAAAGCATGTGCTCACCAACAGGCTACATTCATCCGCAACCACCTCCTCACTTGTAATAGAAACCTATTCCCACCCATTGTATCCATTTGTAATGATATTTCATGGCAGTACTGAGAGGTACTCATGTGTTCAGTCTTACAGGTGCACATCTGCACTTTGAACGCCATCTGCGTTGCCATATTGTGAGTTCATTTCTGTTATCTAATTAGCTGTAAAGTGCCATTCTGGAGTTGAAATGAAGTGGCGCACGGAGCCACGCCCTCATCATTTCATCATTAGTGATCACACAGTTTTATCACTGGGCCAGAACACCAGAGGAAGTGACACATTTAACCTTATTATTGCATAGTCTATTAGCATATCACCAGCCACCTCTGCTTCACCTGCTCTCATTGTTCAATATATTCACATTCATTCAGCTAACAAAGGTATTTCACGTTCAGATTAAAATTCTATCATCATTTACTTACTTTCATGTCGCTCTGAACCCATGTGTGACTTTTTCTTTCTTCTGTGGAGCACAAAAGGGAGACATTTAGCACAATCTCCCAAATGGAAGGGGACCATTGCTGTTGAATTTAAAAAAAAAAAAAAAAAAAAGTACTGTATCATAAGGTATCATAAAAGGCATCATAAAACTAGTTTGTATGACTCTGTAATACAGGTATTATGACAATATACTGTTCAATAGTGACAAAAGATAAAAAAGTGAAAAGTCTCATTTGTTTTCAGCTACAATACCATTCAAAAGTTTGGGTTCAGTAAGATTTTTTTTAATTTTTAATACTTTTATTCATCAAGGATGCATTAAATTGATCAAAAGTGACAGTAAATACTTTTATAATGTTGCAAAAGATTTCTGGTTCTCATAATTGATGTTCTTTTAAACTTTCAATTAATCAAAGAAGAATCCTGAAAAAAAATGTATCACTGTTTTCACAAAAATATTACTAAAGTGATAGTTCACCCAAAAATGAAAATTCTGTCATCAATTAGCCTACACACCCTCATGTTGCTCCAAACCCATAAAACTGTTGTTCATCTTCGGAACACAAATTGAGATATTTTTAATGAAATCCGAGAGCTTTCTGAGAGCTTTTAATTAGAAAAGCTTCTTGAGTATCAAATCAGAATTCAAATAGAAAACAGTTGTTTTAAATTTAAATAATATTTCACCGTGTTAATGTTTTTACTCTATTCTTGATAAATCAATGCAATCTTTGTGAGCATAAGAGAAAAGGAAAAAAAAAAAAAAAAAAAATCTTACCAACCCTAAATTAAAAAGTCATACAGGTTTGGAACGACATGAGAGTGAGTAATTGATGACAGAATTTTCATCTTTTTTTTGCTTTAATTCAGAAAAAAACAATTGATCTGATGCTTTTTGACATACATGAAATTGCTCAATCACTTACATTGCACTTTCTTTCCTCTCTCACTATCTGCATCCCTGAAGAACAATGAGGTGAGATTTTAACTGTCAATACTTTTACAATGATACATGCTCTTTTCCCCCAGCCTCCTGCGTCTAGCATGTGTTACAGACTGCAGGTTATTCGCACCTCTTATGTGCTGTGCTAGTGTCCCTCCAGATCTCTCTCTCTGTGTGGTGTAGCACTCATAACACAGTCCCAGCAGCACTCACTCCCTGCATATACTAAACCGCTCGATCACAGTTTCTGGCCCCCAGGGCAAAGTCTGCGTTTGACTGTACGTAAGTGTGTGTGGCTGGACAGATGAGTGTCTGTGTGCTGTATGTGTTTGTGCATGTATGTGTGCTGGTTTTTCTTGCACTAATGCCCTGAAGTGGTGTACTAGCATTATGTGAAGATGATGCAAACACAAGCATCTCTCTCGGTGTGAAGAAAGACATGACAAGTCTGGGTTTACAAAAGACTGCGATTACAAAAAGCATAGCCGATCAATATTACATTTTGGATATTTAATTTCAGGATTATAAAGGTTGGTTTTCATATGCGTTATTGATTTAGCATGCTGGTTGTTTTTCATAAACATCAGAAGGCTTTTAAATACTCATTTAAAAATCTGCATTGTGTTTATTTGTGAAAACATCACAATATCACTTCATAAATCACACATTGTTTTCCCAGCAAAGTAGCCTGATAGTTTTTCCTCAGACTTCCACTGTGTTTCCATTGCTGATTATTTTTACATTTTTTCATGCTTAAGTTGCATGGTATTTTTGATTTGTACAGAGACCTATGATTCAAAGCAGCCACCAGAGGTACTCTCTAGGATTCTGTTGTAAAGAAAGAGCCTGTAAGGAGAGTTGATCAATGGAATAGCATCACATGGACAAGGCCGAGAAGGTTTGAACTTCTGGTGTAGGGCGTCTCTCTTTTATATTGTGTTTGCAGCCAGCATTGGTTTTGCTATCCCTCACAAAATGAAATGATATATATGCATATAAATGTTAAATGTATTATATTTTATGTGTTTTTGTTTGTTTGTTCCGCAGGATACAAGAGAATACGAAGTCTCCATTTAAGCTTGTTTTAGCATGGAGGACCACAAGCCTTTCTCTGCCTTGTGGAAGATCTCTCAGTTCCTTTCACATCTTGTGTAGCCAACTCTGCTCTTAATCTCACCTACCTTCTCATCTTTTCCCATCTGCTGTAAATATCACCTTGCTTCTGAGGACTTCCGCAAGCGAAGAGTGTGGACAACATGATATTATTTTTGTAGAGCTTCAATAGCCATGACCTAGCAGAATTGCTTGTACAGTTTTTACCTGTAATTGAGCCAAATTAAGGAATTCAAAACAAAAAAGAAAAAAAAAAAAGACTGATAATAGGGGAGTCCATGTTATTTTAGGTGATTGATGTCTCTCTAAACAGAATTTTTTTGTTTTTAAGTGTCGCACGTTTGCACTCACAACCCCTCCTTCCTCCTCCCTCTCCAAAAAAATCACATGTAAAGTTACATTGTGAGATTTAAATAAATCACAAGTACAGGAAATAGTTGCAGTTGTGAAATATAAACAAAATGATATAAATTCACATTGAAATATTAAGTAATTGAACAACATACAAATAAAGTTGCAATTACCTGTTAATTTTCAGGCAGAAATGGGTTTCCATAGCAATGACATAAACTACCGTTTAAAAGTTTGGAGTCTGTAAGATTTTTTTAATGTTTTTAAAAGAAGACTTTTAATGTTTACCAAGACTGCATTTATTTTTTGGAAAAATACATTAAAAACAGTAATACTGTAAAATATTATTGCATTTTCTATTTGAATATATTATTTAACATTATTCCTGTGATGGCACAGCTGACTTTTCAGCATCCGTTACTCCAATCTTCAGTGTCACTTGATCTTTCAGAAATCATTCTAATATGCAGATCAGATACTCAAGAAACTTTCTTTCTTATTATTATCGATGCTAAAAACAGTTGAGCTGCTCTTATATTGTGGGAAGCTTGATAATTGTTTTTCAGGATTCTTTGATGAATGGAATGTTCAAAAGAACATCATTTATTTGCAATAGAATTTTCCCACAATGTAAAAGTATTGTTACTTTTTCTTTTGAGCTGTTTAATGCATCCTTTCTGAATAAATATATTAATTTATTTTTAAAAAATCTGACTGACTCCAAACTGTTATTGTATCTGGAGTTCTTATCCAAATGAACTAGTCACAAATGTAATCATAACATTTCACACCTGAACACCTCCATGCAGGGAAAAATAAACATTCTTTAAAACAATTACGTAAAACTCAGCAACCATTGAACAATTAAACCTATGCATGGTTTACAGGTTTTTTTTTATTATTATTATTTTAATTTTCCACACCATGAAAATGAAATGTTTTACTTACAAAAGCTGTGATTATAAACCTTCAAATAACATCTACCAGTTTCATGAAATGTAGTATTTTGCATGGAAACTGGTACATCTTGTATCCAGTAATGTGAAGTGGGTCCCTGTTTCATTGGGGTGGACTCAAGCCTTTATGTTAACCTTACTTATTACTCGCCTGTGTGTACAGTCAAAAAAAAGACTGCTGGGGAAGTAATCTCCATCTGTGTTAAATTTCAGCTTTGGTTGATTTAGCCAAAAGTAAAAATCTATGTACAGAAAGTTCTTGTAAATCATCCCTCCTTCACTGATCAATTGGCTCTGATTTTTTGGTTTCCGTTTATTTTTGTATGTTTTTATACATATTATGGAACAAAATAACAACTGACTGTACTCTTTCAGCAGGCACACTTAATATATAAATATCTAAGAATGTACATAAAATTTGTATTAGATATGGCTTAAATGTATGTATATATGAGGTTTATCTATTATAGAATAGATCTTTGTTCATCATTTCACACTGTCTGTTAATATCAATGATATGGATCATCTAAAACAGTTATGTACTTGGTCACCATATGAATGTTGTCTGTATTGATTAAAATATTGTCATTTAAATGTAACTAGCAAAAGCTGCCAAAAACATCACAATTGGTCACATGACAGACTTGCATCGTGAGTGTATGTTTCAGTGTTTGGGAGTTTGGGAACCTAAGAAACAACATTTATTGGAAGTCAAGGAACTCTAGTACATTTGTTCAGAGCAACATCAATAACTAGTTACAGGCGTTACATTCATATTAAATTATCCAAAGCAACTTATCAATGAGGAATACAGCATGAACAGTTAAGTAATATGATAAGTGCTGTAACAGACATTACAAGTATAAAAACTGTTTTTTTTTTTCTTTGTGAGGGATTCATTAAATCCCTCACAGAAGGAATCTGTCTTAAAAGTTGCAAGGGACTTGGCTGTTTAGGATTATCATGGTCCAACATGATATATTTTTACTTCGTTGTACTGTACTGTAATTATTTACCACAACATTGTCATAGCATCTTCAATTAAAAATGATATTCCATCAGACTGTGCTGTTTTTATTTGTTCTTCACAAACTTTTTCCTTTTTGTAATACTTTTTCGCTGTGCTTTAGAGAAAACATGGCCTGCAGGCTTGGAGAGTTTGTGTTGTTCTCTCAGACTAACGCTAGGGGGAGCCATTCCCCTCCGCGTCTCAGTGCGCATGCGCAGACTTCATTCCAACCCCGCTGGAGTCGAGTCAGAGGAGGGCAACGCCAGTCAGTTAGCATAGCTACTAGCAATGGCTTTTCACAACAACACCTTTGCTCTTCACTGCTGTCAACTGAGCGCCATCCACGAGTGTTTCTGCACATGAGGACCTAACCGCCGACAATCAATCCAGCAGACTTATTTTGCGACAGCGAGCGCTTTTTTAGTCAGTATGCGATGGGGACAGACAGCTGTGGATTTCTACACGCATCTTTGCAGGCGGCTGCTGCTGAAGCAGAGGATGCTGCTAGGCTAGCGAGCTAGGCCTTTACATCCCACAAGAACCCTTCAATACTGCACCAGACAGCAACTCGCATTCAAAATAGGAACGATATTTGCACTTAAACGAGAGTTTGAGCGATTCGTCAGCTCTCGTTTAGCACCAGACATCTGGCGAGCTCTTTGCTTTTGTTTGTTGATAGCTGCTAGCTAGCCGAACATCGAGCAGCCACTCCGCTAACGTGGTAGATTGTCGACCCGTTTAATATTTCCAGAACGGCTTGAAGACAGCAAGTTAACCCGACTGGGTTTGGACAACGCGAGAACTGCTGTCGGGTTGTGTGTTCATGCTACATTTTAGCAGTGTGAATGTGGGACAAAATGGAGACCCCGAAGATTCTGTACGATTTGGACACGTCTGGGGGCCTAATGGAGGTAAGCCTGTCTGCCCTTCAGCGGTGCCTCGATTCACTGTCTTGTGTTAGTTAAATATGCCTGTATTAAGGATTAAATGAGTCATGATAAAAGCTAATTGCAGAATGGAAATCAGTCGTTTGTGGACATTTGCTTTGGTGAGTTTATCCAGTGCAGAAATTGCCTGTCTGGAAAGTAGAAACGAAGACATGTGCAGAAAAATCTGATTTGACATGGAAAAAGGTTTAATGACCTTCTAGTTGAATGCTGTGGTCCTTGAGGCCCCCATGGACTGCACGATTTGGGGGTCTCTCTAATGTCACCCTTAATTTCAATCCAAAATCTGCATTGTGTGTGTCTCAGATTAGTATAATAATATCTAAGATGTGCAGTGGTAAGGTTCAAAACACCAGTTGAATGTGTGAAGCAACTCTCCATTGACATCTGTCAGGGCCAGGGGATCTTTGTGTGACTACATGCATGTTTAAAATATATTTACCAATCTGTTCCAGCAAATTCAACAGCTGCTCGCACCTCCACGCTCTGAGGATGGAGAGAAGAGACGCAAACCAGAGAGGGAGACCAGAAGAGGAGGCCGAGCCACGAACCATGACACCTGTGATAGCTGCCGTGAGGGAGGAGATCTGCTCTGCTGCGATCACTGTCCCGCTGCTTTTCACCTGCAGTGCTGGTATGTTTGCAATAAGTTTTCTTATCATTTCTGGGTGTACAGGTCTGCTTATGCTGCTGATTTTTAAAGGTCACACTCACAGAGATTGTTATCTTGTTGGCTGATGAGGATTAAGAGGGTGACTTGTGGAGGTCTTGGAAGCATTAAGTTAGCTGCAGTGGTTAGTACCATATGCAGTTATTTTATGGCAAATGTATTTTTACGAACTTACTTTTAGAAAATTGTAACGAAAGATTAAATGACGTGCATTATCGTTCAAAAGTTTTAGGATGAAAAAAAAAATTCAAATGTTTCTAATGCTCACAAAGACAAAGTAAAATTGTGACATTATAATTTAAAATAACTTATTGTAATATATATTAAAATGCAATTTATTACTTTGACAAAGCTGAAATTTCAGTAGCAATTACTCCAGTCTTCAGTGTCACATGATTCTTCAGAAATCGTTCTAATATGCTGATTTGGTGCTTAAGAAACATTTCTTCTTCTTATCAATGTTTAAAGCAATTGTGCTGCTTAATATTGCTTAATATATTGCTTAATATATAACTGTCACAGAAACTAGTCAATTTGACAGTTGTCCCATGTAGAAACTTAATGCTGAAAACTTATCACACACAATGTAGATTTTATGATTGCTAACAGTGCATAATGTTTTTGTGCACATCACCACTTCCTCATCCGACAGCAACAAAAAATGCCTAGAAATGGTAATTTAAAAAGTTTTTTATTCACTATACTGCTTAACACTGACAGCCTGTGCTTGAATTAAAATCTTAATGCGCCTAAGAATAAAAAAAAATCCTACAGGTTGTTTTCTGTATAGTTACCCTTATTATTTCTCTCATTCTGAAGCCACAGCAGTGTCTTATAGTTTATCATAGAGGCTTTGTTTGGATGGAATCACTCCTGCCTCATTTGATGGCTGTTTAATGCAAACTCCTAGTTTTTACTACTATAGTCCTGTGCTTATCACTAAGGGGAAGTAAATGTATTGTTATTGAACCACTCTCCTGTCCTGAGGGGAGATTTGTTCAGATGTGCTTCACATAAAATCGATCCAGCCTTTCTCTTGGCTAATGTAATATAAAGCTAGTCTATAATGCCGTATGGCAAAGATGAAAAAAAAATTGTATTTACATTTTTCTAGAATATCATTTGCAACATGCAACCTAAAGATTGCAAAGAGTCCTTGTGGTTCAGCCTGTTTTAACTTGTAGATTTGGTGAGACCTAGACGGTTTCAGTGTGATTGCAACTTTGTGGTTTTCTTTGCATCTAGCACATGGATAAAACCTGTAAGCTTTAACTGTATGCAAAAATCTTTTTCTAAAGGAATTTAAATTTAAAATGTGTAAAAAGCATTGTTGGATTTTTAAACACATCAAGATTTGTAAAAGAAATAAAAAATTGATTCTTTACAGTAATCCACCTTTGAGCAGAGAGATGCTGCCCCCTGGTGACTGGATGTGTCATCGCTGCAGTGTGCGCAAAAAGGTTAGTGAAGTCATATTTGCCATTGCTGTATTGTATTTGGAAACTGAAGCTGTCTAATGTTTATCTATTCACATTTAAAGGGATAGTCCACCCAAAAATGTAAATTGTCAGCTTATATAATTAAATAAATAAATAAATGCTTAATTCTGGGTGAACTATTCCTTTAATTTCCTGAAAAGACACAACTTGCATGCCTATTCCACAAAGGATACAACCCCAAAATGTGTTGCTTTAAGCACAATTTTAAAAAAAAAATGTTGATTAAACAAACTTGCTTTTCATTCAGTGTCTAAAAAAATCAATAAAACTAGTCAAATAATTTATTTACTCAACGTGTGCTATTATTTTTTAGTTATTAGAGTAAGAGATACTTTAATGATGCTTATTAAAGTATCTTATCAGCATGTTAATGGTTAGTTTTGGGAACAGAGCTGTAGTGTGTAATTTTCTGGTTCTTTAGAAGTGTGAGTCGAAAGCAGAGCAGGTGAACGGGGCGTTGGAGCGGCAGCTATCCAAGCGGTCCTCCTCCCCTGCAGCAGAGCTGGAGCTGGGAACACTGCGTCTGGACGGGCTGCCCTCTGCTGCATCAGGAGGCCTGAGACTCGCCGTCGCGCAGGTCCGTCTTCTCGAGCGACGCACGAGCAGCCGTCCTGGTACGCCCACTTCAAACGCGTCCACCGACACACCTACGCCGTCAGAACACAATGACGTGGATGAGGACCTGATGGACGTCGAAGAGGAAGTGCAGGGCTCTGAGTCCGAGAGCGCCACACCTCGCCTGAAGAAACCTTTTCAGCTGCTGATCGCTGCGGCCATGGAAAGAAACCCCACGCAGTTTCAGCTGCCCAGTGAGCTTACGTGCACCACTTCACTGCCAGGTGAGGCTCACCCACACTATTGTGCTAAGTGGTTAAAGTGTGCTTTGTGTGTTTTTATAGTTGAACTGTATGTGTGTGTATCTACAGGCAGCAGTAAGCGCAGAAGGAAAGAGGAGGCAATAGGCAAGAATGTAAAGAGACCACAACATGAGCTGGATCCCAGCGGGCTGATCCCTCTGCCAGTGAAAGTGTGCTTTACCTGTGGCAAGTAAGAGCTCAGAAACATTACAGACACTGACAGCATCATGTAAATTGTTGGCTTATATAGAGAGAGAGATTTTCCAATAGGATTTTTATAGTAGGGTTTTTCAGTATATAAGTAAAACACGGGAAAATTATGCACACCTAAACTGAGAAAGTTACGTTTGTTTGTGTATACTGTCTATAATAGTATATAAATAATATTAAAATAACACTGTGCCAGAATTTTAATGTCCTTGCATCCCTAATTGAGTTACATATTGATTGTTGGCAGTCTTGTTGCACAGTGCATCAATTTCCTCTCTCTCCTTGCTCCATAGGAGCTGCAGGGTGGCTCCTCTGATCCAGTGTGATTACTGTGCACTCCTATTCCACATGGACTGCCTGGACCCCCCTCTCACTGCCATGCCCACTGGGAGATGGATGTGTCCCAACCACGCAGAGCACATGGTGGTTAGTGTCTTGTCTCTGATCACTTGTTGTTCATGTTAGGGATGTGAAACTCCAAACATGACCCTAGTAATAATAGTTTTCTTTCTCTGTTGAGTTTGTATAATATTTGTCACTTTTAAGTAGTAATATTTCATCAAGCTCATTTTGTCTTCTGATTTTGATTGTGTTACACTCTCATGATATTGTGGACCGTAAAAATGAAAAAGTTGCTTATTTCCATTCTAGCTAAACCAAAATAACGTGACCCTCAGCACACGTTGCCAGCTCTTCGATCAGTTCCAGGACCGATTGTCCCAACATGCAGTCAAAGTGGACTTCCTGCGCTGGGTTCACCGCCAACACCATCCCAACCGCAGAGGTGTTCGCCACATCAAGAAAAAGACATTGAAGGTGGAGACTCATTGAGCAACATTATTATTTTGATTATTTTTTAATTTGTTTTATTTATCCTCAGTTCAAAATTTCATTGTGTAAAGATTATCACTCTTGTGAGTGTGATTTTCTATAAACTTAATTTTTAAAAGTCCTTATCCAGTCTTGAGATTACTGGGGAAAATCACTTTGCAAGCACAGCAGCTTTGAGTTTTTGTTACTTTGATATGTTTGTAGGTCCCCAATGCCATTAAAAGTCACTACCAAAATCCCCCTTTGCTGGTGGATCAAGTGGGTCTTCGCAGTGGACAGCTTGTCACGAACGGTTTCATGGAACAAGAATGTTCTTCTCAACATTTAACCAGCGAAGGGGAGCAAGAGGAGGTAAATGCACTGTAGAAAGTGATTGTATAACAAAATTAACTGCTGTAGTATAAATATGAGTGCAAAAGTATTTTGTATCATTCAGCTTTTTTTTTTTTTTCCTTTCCACAGTGGCTTCGTCATGTCATTGCACTTCAGTGCAGTATTATGAAACATTTATCTGCTAAGCAGATGTCATCCTCCCTCCGGGACTCGGAGCAGACTGATATGTCAAACGTGAAGACACAGGAATCTACAGAGATGCAGGACCTCGGCTCTCAGAATTCTGACTTCCTCCAGCCTAGAGGTACACAAGTTAGCCCCCAGGGGGCTCCTGTGCTGCCCTGTTCTGCACCCGAACAGTCTGAAAGTTGCAGAGAAAGATCTTGTCAGGGTGACGCTGACAGTCCAGCAGAGAAGGGCACGGGAGTGAATGGGCCAGTGGTATGTGACAGGCCCAGCAGCCCCTCTAGACTACAAACTACAGCACTCTCAGAACCAGCCCTGCTCAACCATGTAGACGTAAAGACTGAGAGCAGTCCCCTAAGCTCCTGTATGCAGAGAGATACTCCTTCATCTACCAGCCTTGCTTCAGACTCGCCTGCCCATCATCACAGCTCAGCTGTAGGGAACTCCTCTTCAGTTCTGAACAGCAGCTTGTCATCTCAAACTAAAGGTATTTGAGCCTACATCACTCTATACATCATACCTCATTTTCCTTCAGCTGTGCTCTAAGATTAACAATCACCATCATCCTTGCTTCCCCACAGACAAATGGGTAATAACTCTTTTAATATATACTGCACAGGAATTGTCAAGTCTCTTATGCTAACCAATGCTGCACATATTTGATCCAAAAAAGTAATTTACTAAAAAAAAATAATAATAAAAATTTGAAAGTATAAAAGTTTTCTATTTTAATATATTTTAAAATATAATTTATTCATGTGATGGAAAAGCTAAATTTTCATCATCTATTACCATTACTCCATTCTTCAGTATCACATGATCCTTCAGAAATTATTTTAATATGCTGATTTGGTGCTCAAGAAACATTTCTTATTATCAGTGTTGTTTTTTTCAGGATTATTTGACTAGAAAGTTCAAAAGAACAGTGTTTATGTAACATTATAAATGTTGTTTAATTAACACATCCTTACTGAATAAATGTATTAATTTATTAAAATCTTATTGACCATAAATATTTAAACAGTGGGTTTTTTTGTTTTTTGTTTTTTTGTTTTTTTGCTGTACTGTTGTCTAAAATTTCATTAGCAGTTGACAAGGCTGCTGGGTAAATACGATAGAAAAGAAAACAATAGAAATACACAAAGAATAGTTTTTTTTTTTTTTTTCTTCAAAATTACTAAAAGAATTGTTAAACTGAATAATTTAGTGGGAAATGTGCAAAAATTTGCAAATCCAAACCCTAATATGTTTTTTTTGTTGTTGTTGTTTTTTTTTTAGTTTCAGTTGGTTTTTCAGTCCACAAAATATAAATTTTATGTCTTGTTTTTCAGAGAACAAAGTAAGCGCAGATGTAATGCCTGCTGGGAAAGGCTCAGTGCTCCCGTCCTCTATAGGCAGCTTATACAGCTACATCAAGAATGTGGTTCAAGGCGATGCAGGTAAGAGATCCACTTCAGCCAGACATGATTTTGAAATGAAACCATTCATTGTCCAGTAGAAAAGATAATCTTGCATTGGTTCTGAGGAATGAAATTCTTTCTGTATTGTAGAAGTGGACATGAATGAGCTGGATGAGGAGTTTATCAGACTCCTGGCTTGGCAGAGGATCCAACAGCTGTTGTCTCCCAAATCACTTCAACCCTCAAACAAATGTGGGATTCCTCCAGCTGTCACCGCCTCTCTCCCTAAACCTTCCCCTCTTGCAGACAGTAATAAAACTCACCTTTCACATCACATTGAGGCTGTACTGTTGCCCCTCCAGTCATAATATAGAAAGTCTTTGCTTTTTGCAGCACAAAAAAGGGACGTACAAGCTCGAGCAGTACTGTGTCCTTTAACAGGAAAAGGGGCCGCAATCAACATGTGCTACAGGACTCTTTACATAGGAACAGGTACGGTTTGCTACAACATTGCGTTTGCATTGTTTTTGAATAAGATTCATAGAGATTTTTTGCTTTGTTTCAGGTGCTGAAATGGATGTGTGCCTTACAAACTACGGTCATTGCAATTATGTTTCTGGGAAACATGCCTGCATCTTTTATGATGAAGTGAGTGTTATCCATAATTATGTCTCATTAAAGGCTCTTGGGAAGCTCATTTTAATTTACTTGTCCAGATTTAACATATCAAGGGAGATGAATGCTTCTAAATGTAATTTAATCTCTCTTAGAACACGAAGCATTATGAGCTTCTGAACTACAGTGAGCATGGGACGACTGTAGATAACGTGCTTTACTCATGTGACTTCTCCGACAAACCAAACAACACTTCACCCAGTGGGCTCACGTCCAAAGTACAAAACAGCATCAGTGAGTACCGCCAATATCTTGTTTTTGTAATTTGTGATATGGTTGTTGTAATGCATTATATCTCCACAGGAGGTAACAGGTCAAGGAAACTGCTTGGTGAGATGTGTGCGGAGGCGGTGCTGATGCCAGCAGGTGGTGTGATGAGCAGCCAGGCTCAAGGAGGACCCAAATCACCCTGCAACTGTAAAGCCAGCAGCTCCAGCCTGATAGGGGGAAGTGGAGCCGGCTGGGAGGGCACTGCATTGCTCCACCACAGCAGCTATATCAAAGTGGGCTGCATGCAGTTCCTGTTCAGCATCACAGAGTTTGCTTGCAACCAACCCAAAAAAGAGCAGACGTCCACCAGCGTTGGCCAAGAAGAGACTGAAACAGTTGACGCACAGACTCCCAAACTCCACCAAATGCCCGTGCTACAGTCCAAGTCTGTATCATAACCCCTCCTCTCCTTTAAAGATACAATGGACAGTAAATCCAGTTTGGAATTGAGGAACTTTGATAAAGCGGTTAATTCATTCATTTGTATGGAGGAATTTTGGGGGCTGGGTTTTACGGACAAAGTGTTTGCACATTACATTTCTATCTTTTTTTTTCTTTTTTTTTTATGCAAAACCCTTTTGACTGAGAAGCAGCCGTTCGATTTTCCCCTAAACCTCACTTGTCGACCCTGTATATTTTGTGTCAGTGCAAGGGGTTTTTATGTACTCTTTTGAACAATATATTTACTCCAAAATATTTTATTTTGTTATAAAAATGTATTGTTCTTTTTCTGCAGTTTTTGCACACTAGGTAACTATATGCAGAAGTGCATACATGTGCAAATACCTTTGTAGGATTTATTAGCGGAATCATTGAGCGTTCTGGTTTCTTCTGGAACTGTCCATTTCTCTGTAGTGTTAGAGCCTCTACAGCCTTAGTTGTGAAGTTCATTTGTGTATAAAGCTAGTTGTTCAACTAAAATTGTCCCTTTTGGTCATGTACTTGTGACTGAAGTGTCATTTTGTCAGCAAGAAAATGTCTGACATGTATGTCATTACATTGTAAATATATAAAGATTTTTAAATAACAGACCATTTCATGGTTTTTGTTTATAATTCAACTTAGAAAAGAAAAGTGACTTTACTCATCCTCATGTTGTTTCAAATCTGTATGACTTTTGCCAAAACAGCCTTTTTTTTTAAATATCTTTTGTGTTCCACACTAGAAAGGAAGCCGTTAAGGAATGAAGTTAGTTAAAAAATTGACAGATTTTCATTTTTGTGGTAGCTTTGATCCCTTTGATGTGTGATTATTACATAAATTAGCATGGATCAACCCTTGTTTATATAATAAAAATATTTTTATATGAAATTGCTGAGAGCAAATGCACGGTTTATTTAACATTTGTACTGTTTGTGGAACCGTGTGACTGAATTAAGGGAGTGGAGGCTGTTTTCTTGACGATAGAACTAGTCTACAGTAGCATTTTGGTTCACGCTATGTTGTAATTACTGTAATTACGAGGTGACAGCACACAAACATGCTACGTCTTCCGACTCCTTCCAAAAATGTATGAATTTCTTTCAGCTGGTGAACACAGAATAAGATATTTTGAAGAATGTTTATAACCAAACAGTTAATAGTAGCCATTGACTTCCATAGTATGGAAAAAATAATACTATATGGAAGTCGATGGCTTCCTTCCACTACTTAGTTGACAAGATTCCTCAAAATAAACTCTTTTGTGTTCAGCAGAAGAAACAAACTCATACAACAACTTGAGGGTGAGTAAATTTTAATTTATCCAATTTTCATTTTGCGGTGTACTATACCTTTAAGAATGCAGGTAAAAGTGAAGAGATAACCAAGTAAACGAGATTTTTTTTCTATCAGGGGTTGAAGGTTTATGGTTGACAGGTAAGTGAGCTTTGTACTATCACTGTGTTGGTATGCGTGGAGCAAATTTCTCTATATCTTTTATTTTTTTTCTCAAAAGTTCAGTTATGTTGCAGCTATTATTGACCGCCTATAGGGGATTTTCCAGACACCTCTATTTTAACCATGGCTTCTGCTAAAATACTAGTCACTGCAATATTGTTAAAATATATTGTTAAGCTTGCTATTAAGGCATTGGATTCATGTGGTACCACCATACTGAAACTTTTATATAGTTTTATAGAAGTAAATATTTTCATCTTTAACTACTGTGACAAGTGATTAAAGAAAATATTTGTTGCTTTGAGTTCTATTCTAGTTCGAACTTTATTTTGACGTTATTTTAAAGTTGATTAATCATTTCCAATATAGACTTTTGCGTAATGTAATATTACAATGTTTATTTTACGTTTTTGGTGGAAGAATGAGTAATTTCCATAAGACATATTTTGTTACAAAATATTATAAGTGCAAATAGCTATAACAAATACAGCATTTTGCATGGTTTTATAAATGTAGGCTAGGTGCCATGCAAACACTAAATAATAAAATGATTAATAATACGTTTATTTATATTGCGCCTTTCTGCAAACTCGACGCTTTATAATCATTAATCAAATGTAATTTGGGGGTCCTGTCCTTAACCCACGGTATTACAGAAATATGTTAAGTGCCTCAGTTTAAAAAAAAATATGAGTATAAATATGTACGTAGTTTTCCTCGATCAACAACCTAAAATGACTGATTTCAAATGTCATTACAAAAGCAAATCATCCTGTTGATCTGGTTAGAGCAACAGGTTGGGTTTAGCAAGTTGCCTAACAACTCCAGAATAGACACTGGGATATTGTGGATTGTTGTTTTCGTACTCAGTCTTATATGTTGTATTTCACAGTCGAAATGGCAGAAGAGATATTGCTGATCGCGGGTGTTGCTATTGCGGTGCTGATGATATTTCGTATGTATGTACGCGGAGCGCGATGCAAAAGTAAGGCAAAACTGCATGGCAAGACGGTCATCGTTACAGGTAAACGCGCCACTTTTTATTTATTTTTTAAAGAATGTGTTTCAAGTCAATACGTTTGTCAGTCGTTTAAAGCACTTCATTTAAACTCGGTGTGCAGGTAGTAACACGGGCATTGGTAGAGTCACAGCGGTGGATTTAGCGCGGAGAGGCGCGAGAGTCATCCTGGCCTGCCGTAACCAAGTACGCGGAGAGGTTGCTGTCGCTATTGTGCAGAGAGTGAGAACACTGCCTTAAAATCTATTTACCCGTGAGTCTCAGTTACTAAATAAATCTTTTTAATAATTGTATATCATATGTTTTGGTTTCACTTAGGAAAGTGGGAGTAAAAATGTGGTGTTCATGCAGCTGGATTTGGCCAGTTTGAAATCAGTGCGCTCCTTTGCAGAAACTTTTCTCAAGACCGAGAGAAGACTGGATATTCTCATCAACAATGCAGGTTGACTTTTTTTTAAAAAATCACAAGCATATCATAAATTATAATATAGACCTAGGTAATTCTCTATTTTAATCTTTTGTATACACTAGCATTCAGACTTAGTTTGTTTTTGAAAGACGTCTTTTCTAACCAATTATGCGTTGATTTATTTGATCAAAAATACCATAAAACAGTATAATTGTGAAATAATATTGCAGTTTACAATGTTTTCAACTTTAATATATTTGTAATGTAATCCAGTCTTCAGTGTCACATGATCCAGAAATCATTCTAGTAGGTTGATTCGTTGCTTAAGAAACATTTCTTATTAGCAGTGTTGAAAACACTAATATTTTACTTAATATTTTTGTGGAAACAATGATAATTTTTCAGATTTAAAAAAAAAAAAAAATTAGGAACATTTGAAACAGAAATCTTGTAACATTGTCTTTACTGTCACTTTTACTCAATTTATTGTATCATTGCTGAATAAAAGTATTAATTTTCTTCCTTATATATATATTAATAATTTAGTGTGAACTCCATTGTATATCACAGCCCTGGTGCTGGTTTTGTGAGGAATATTAAATCAAAATGTATGCCAAGTCAATATTTCAGACAGAAATCTATATCAAGTCCATCTATAATGCATATCATCTGTATTTCAGGAGTTTATATGCAGGGCACTACTGAAGATGGTCTTGGTCTTATGTTTGGTGTCAATCACCTTGGTCACTTCCTTCTGACTAACCTGTTATTGGACAGATTGAAAGAGTGTGCACCAAGCCGCATCGTCACCGTTTCTTCATATTTACACGATTATGGTAACCTTAATTTTGACACTCTTCGCACTCATAAGGAGTTTGGAGTTGGCGAGTCTGTTGGGAGTGTCTTCTGGATATATTCACACAGCAAACTGTGTAATGTGCTCTTCACACATGAGCTGGCAAAGAGGCTACAAGGAACCAACGTGACCTGTTACAGCCTTCACCCAGGTCTGTGTCCCTTTAACATCATACTGAGTTTCATATGTAGGCACATTTAGTGTGTATTTTCTGCAATGGCTAACCATCCATATGTTTGTTTCAACAGGTGTTATAAACTCTGATCTCACCCGTAATATGAATAAAATGTCCAGGAGGTTGTTGAAACCCATCGCAGCTCTGTTCTTTAAGGATGTAGAGGCCGGTGCCCAGACGACTCTACACTGTGCTGTGCAGGAGGGTATCGAATCCCTGAGTGGCAGGTATTTCTCTGACTGTGCTGTGCAGAAAGTGAAGGCCAAGGCTAAGGATGATGCTGTAGCCAAAAAACTGTGGGAAGTAAGTGAGACATTATGCGGTCTGTCCTGAATCCACTCGGATACTTGCACAGTATATGTTGCACTCACTACATACATTGCAGGTGTAATAATGTTAATTCTATTTTTTACTGTAACCATGTTTTACTGATTTAGGAAAAAAAAAAAAAACATCTAAAGGTAAATTGGGCTTTTTTTTTTGTTAAGTTTTGTGAAAAACAGCTATGCAATCATAAAAAAAATGATCATTAAAGTTGCTCAAAGTGATTTGTTTTTGTAATACGTTGCATAAATTGCCCCACTTAGCAATATGAAATATGTGTCAGCAATAATATGTATTAGCAGCACTAATAGAAATGTAGTGAGAAATCAAGCCTGTCTTTTTGAAAGTTGTATGCATTGTAAGCAGCCAAAATAAAAACAAATCAAAATCAAACACTCCCTGTCTATTCATTATTTTGCTTGTTTGGGTTTGTTGATATGTCTTTGTAGGGCAGGGTTTTGGTTATGGCCAATTTTAAGATTTTATTGCAACTTTAATGTTGTTTAAACTTTAATCACTTGATGTGATGGAAGTTAGTTTTTCTTATAAAATTAAGTAACCGGTTTGATTCATAATAAAGAGAAGATAAAACACTTACATGCCTGAAAACGTATCTTTTTGTGATCTTTAAAGGGTTGCATGAACTGTTCATAAGGATGGATCAGTCCTAAAGATGTGACCATACCATACAAATATACGCTTTTTTTGTTATAAACATTTGTCATATTCTCACTGTTTGCTGTATGAGCTTCTCTTCACTATATTGTTGTTTTCTTTTTTAGACAAATGTAAAAAAAAAATCAAATAATATATGGTTTACAATAAGGTTCAATATGTTAACACTAGGTATCATGAACTAACAAAAATCAATACTTTTAGAGCAATTATTAATCCAGTTTACTGTTAATTTCTATTTACAATTTTTTGTTGTGCAAATTGTATAAATTAATAATGTATTATGAACAAACATGAATTAACAGTATTTAAAAATATAAATGAACCTAGATTAATAAATGCTGTGATAAATTAATTATAATTATAAATAAATTAATAAATTACAGCTCATTATTAGGTCTATTGACAAACTGAACCATATTTTAAGTTTTGGCATGAAAACTGTAAAAATATTGTCCTTGTATTGTAATACTAACCTTATATTGTAATCATTACAAGCTTAAATTGTAATTGCAGCAGGTTTGTCTTGCCTGCTCAACTAAATACATGACGTTGAGTTACCATTTAACATGAATCATATTATAGCTGTATATTACTGCCATGATCTGTACATTGCTTTGATAAATAGCTCTGGATGATAATACTTCCCAATTGTATCAAAACAAGCATTTTCTGTAAAGCTGCTTTAAAACAAAATGTATTGTGAAAAGTGTTATAAAACAAAGTGTTAGCAAATATATAACCCTAAAGAAGAGTTAAACACAACAAATACTATGCACAATTATTTATTTAACTTTCTTCTGTGACAAACCAAATGAACAAATTCAAACTCATGGTGTAGAGTCATTATTAATTGTGTTGAGTTGCTGGAGTAATCTTATAACTGAGCTATCTTCTGGTGTAGAGCAGCTTTCATGTCTGGACTATTCAAATTGTCTGTGATTGTAGTGAAGAAGTGACGTGTGTCGAGTCCCTGCAGGGCAGTGCAGCTGTCGGGATATGCTGAGAGTACGGCTTCATAGTTGGTCAAAATCTCCAGTGCACACAGGAACAGTGCTTCTGGCTGGCCAGGTATCATCACCTGCACATGGAGCACATGGCAGAAGAGCTGAGTCAACACAAACAGAACTTCCTGACTGCAAGCTCCAGAGGTTTTGGGGGATGGCATAGTGGGAATCTTCTCAGTGACTGAGCTGATAATGCCCCTCATCGCGTTGGCATAAAGCCGTCCTGTATGCGCCCAGCCTTGAGGTGGAAGCCAATCGGAACAGCTCGAACTGCAGAGCAGCTGGAAGATTCGCAGAAGAAACACTGATAGGCGCAACTCGCCGGCAAAAGAACGTAGATCGAGTAACGGAAGGAAATCAACGTATTCTAAAGAGTATGGCACATAGAGTTTGTCTGATATTAAAAGTTCTTGTAAAACTTTCAAAAGTCTTTCCCATTCCCCAGATGTGCACCATGGGAGAATCTGACATGCTGCAACTAACAGGCCTTTGCCGAACATGTTGACTTCATCTGGTTTCAGCAAGTTTAGGGAGAGAGATTCCAGCATTGCCTCATGAACACGGTCTGACAGAGCACAGCATTCCAACCATGCTACGAGTCCAGTACCTTGTCCATACTGAGGTAAGTCCAGGCCAGACCACTCCTGCTCAGGAAGATCACAAACTGACAACAGAGAGTTTGGAACTTCATACTTGAAATGGTTTCCCCACACACCCTTCAGGTAAAAACGCACAGTCCAATCAAATTCCTCCACTTTGCTATAGAGCCAAAAGAGAGCTCTGGACCAAGCATCAGGTGCACAGGCCACTTCCTTGCCAACAATTATCCCCAGTGTGTGCAGTACAGACAACAGTAGCTTTTTGGACTCCATGGAGATGCGCATCTTGCTCTCTACCGCCTGGTCCCAGCACCTACTACACTCATTCAAGAGCTGAGCCAGACAATATAAAAGCGGGAATGGAGAACAGCTCATGATCCAATGCACTGAGTCACTCCTGCTCTCCTGGCTCAGGGTGCATTGAAGAAGTCGGAGACAAAACTCTAAGTTGCTTGAGCTGGAAGATGCTGGGAGAAGGTACGGCTGGACAAACATATGCAAGACTTCTTCTGGACGAAGGAAACTCAGCTTTTCTCCTGTGCTTCCAGTTATGTTGCACTTCATCAGCTCAGCCAAGAACTGCAGAAACTGGTTCTCCTCTTGAAGTGAGGATAACTTACTCCACACCGTGTCCTGCAGGCACCTACACAGCAGACTGTCTTTCTGAACTCCCGGTGAAGACATGAGACCTGAGAGCTGCTGGAGAATCTCGGCTATCAGAGTGTGAGCTCCAAGGTTGACAACAGCCATGTGGCAACATCGCCGCAAAGTGGCTTCAGGATTCTGGAAAGCCACTTGGGCCACAGCAGAGACTGCTGCATCAAGGCTGCTGTTTGCACCACTTTGAATGATGCTGTTGAAGGCCAGATTGAGCTTCTCTGAGAAACCTATAGTTACAGAGCTGGGAAGAAATCCGTGAAGACCTTTTCTGGAGATGGAGAGCATTTCTGAAAGCGTAGCATTTTTGTCAGGTAACGACAAGTGGGAAAATATGTTTACAATAATATCCTTGAGCTTTTTGCAGTACTGAACATCAGCGTCACTTTGACATTTAGCTGTAAGTGTGGAGATCAATATCATCAAAAGCTCTTTGGTTTGAAACAAACTCCCATTTCTCTCCAGGCACTGAATCCACTCTATCTCACTGAAATTCTGACTAAGTTTGGATGCAAACAGTTCAGGAAGACCTTCAAACCCCTCAAGATGATGGTCTAAGATGGTGATGGACATATTTGCTACTTCTGCTGCAGAACTTTCAGGAAAAGTGAATGATAAAGACGCCGTTAAGCCTTTCAGAGTTACTCTCAAATTATTCAAAGTCTGTCCATTTCCAACCAGGTCTTTTGCATGTGATGGTTGCTCCAAAGAAGTCAGAACTCTATCCAAGCTATCTTTCAGACGGATCGCCATGATACTTGGGTCATTGCTGGGAATCTTCAGAAGCCCCATAACCTCCCAGGAGCATATAATCTCAAGTGTGACCTGCATGGCCTGGATGAATGTCATTCCACATGGCTTGGTCTCAGCAGGAGTGAGAGTGGCAGCAAGGTCTCTCTGAGCCTCACGTATGATCTCAATCAGGTCAAAACCATCTAGCACTTCATTTCTCTTTTTAAGGCTCACTGTGCGAGAGATGTATTGGAGTTTAATTTCTATGGAGAGATCAGTAGCATTACCTAAAAGATAGTTGGTATACAATGTGTCCAGGCAATTAGAGAGGGCAAAATAACACAACTCCGAGGAAGTCAAATGCTCTTTTATTTTCCTCAGCCCCTCAAACAGTACATGCACCACACATGTAGATTCTGGGTCAGGTTTGAATCTTTTTGATGCCAGGGGTGATGGCTCAGTTGTGGACATCATGGAGCGTGAACACTGAGTTGTAAAGAGCTGGTCTAAGGCATCAAGATATCCTCTCTTGCCCTTCAGCAGTTCCCACCACACCTCCAACAGCAGCTTCACATCTGCTTCTGTGCTGCTGCTTGTCACATGATCAACCAGCAGCTTGAGCTCTTCACACCGTTCAGCTGGTTGAAAGCACAACAGCAGCTCCACATAGATAGAAGAAAAGCTCATTGACTTCACCAGCTCAAACAGCACAGTATGGTTAATATCAGGAAGGCTGTTCTGTACAGCAAACAATGGGTCTTCCTTCCATCTGATATCAATGTCCTCTTTGTTCCTCACCTCTAAGATTTTGCTCCACACAATACAGAGAATCCTCTTTCTCCAGTGGACTCTGTCTTTGGTGTCTTTGAGTGAATGTTCGCATATCTCTTTGATTGCGCTGACAATCGGACATCCAATCCGATCCCAGTCCTCTTTTTTCAGAGACAGCAGTGGCTCAGGTTGGCATAGCTGATTTGCCAATACGAATCCTCCCTGAAGCACAGCAGTCTTCTCACAGCTCAGCCATGACTCTGAAACAGAGGAGTTAAATCAGGTATTGCTTTTTTCAGGCATGATAAATATCTTCACATTGTATTGCATAGTTTCCAGTTATTAGATATCGTGTGATACTTTTTTAATAATACAAATAACGATAGTTATTGTCCAATAACTAATATGCATATTTTAAAACATTTTCATGTTTGTGTTAGGCTATAACTAAAATGTTTCTAACTTGAGAATAATTTTTTTTTTCTGTTCCATAAATTAATGTGGGATCTACTCAAGACAGTGTAAGTGTAAGATGCTTTCAGAATCCTTCTGTCATTTTGATTATATATTAATATTGATAAAATGGAACACTTATGATTACTTGGTGTTTCGATGGTGGTTAATGGCTAAATCTTGTCATCCTGTGCTATTTTATAAGAATAGAAACCACGTACCAGTATATTATGTAAGGAATAATTGATGACAGGCCGTTGAATTATTAGAAAAATAATGCACACCTGAGGTGGTGATGCCGTTACACCTTATTTAAACAATAATAACGTTAATGGATTATTACCTTGATCCATAATTGCTTTGCTTGCAAAGAAACGTGACCAACTGAAGTAACTTAATTCATATCCACTGAATCACCAAGATGAGAAAATGATCACGGCTGTCACGATGCAGGCCGTTTTCAGATGTTTATTTCTGGAAATCTGAGAGAAATATTAGTTTTGAATGGTTACGATTAACACGTTTGCCTTTTGAGTTTTCAAATGCAGAGCACGTGTGCTTCCGTGTCAAAAGATGTTCCCCTTGCTGTGTTTTTTTGTAGCGCCACCACTCGGACGTGGAGGAGAGTCACCTTAGTGAGTCGATTCTTTTGAATCCCTTCACCAAAAAAAGATTTGTTCAGTGAGTCGTCCAGTGACCTATGTGATTCACTCAAAAAATTAATTAAAAACACCTAGTCCTTTACAAAGACTTGTTACGATTTACTGAAATGTGTCATTCTTGCACATTCATTTGTCAAAGTTCATTCAGTTCGCTAAAAACATTCAGTTAACTAAAGCACGAGTCAGTGCATGGGAGTGAACGCGAGCGATTCGTTCATTTGTTCAATACAGATTCATGCACAACCGAAACAACCAGTCATATTAATCTGACGAAACGAAAGAGAAAGTAAATGGTACATGGCGGTTTCTGTAAACTGGGATGATTGTCCCGAGGACGAGCTTAAACATTATGCTTTGGACTTTTGGCGGTCTTATCCTAGCACTTTTATGCTTAGGTATTTTTAAATGTTACTTGTAAAGATTGCTGCTGTAGTCACTAACTTATTTATCCTTCCTTTACTCCTCTGCTCGTATAATGTAATATTATGCAAAACGTGTGTTGTATATATAACTATTAGGTAAATTAATGCATAATATTTTGAAGGAAATAACTATCAGGGGAGTTTAAAGTCACTTTTGTATAGCAAGGTTGTTTATAATGGGAAACAACTTTGAGAATTGGGTTTATCCTGTTATTTATTCACTGATTTGTTTGTTTTGAACAGGTGTAAATGGCTCACAGTCACTTTATGATGTTCAGTGGCTTCCTTGTCCGTTTGTGGATGAGAAAGTTAATATAAATGAAGAAGGCCACACAGAAACCAAGTATATCAACAGAGAGGCTGTGCTTCAATTTGGTATTGTCGGCGACAAGCCTTTACACCCTACCATTACCTTCCTTGTCACAGGTAAGTGGAAGTAATTTGAAGTTATAACCTTAATATATCCTTCGCTCTTTAATTAATCATTTGTGTACAATAATACAGCATCTAAAGTGGATATGAGGCGTTATTTGGAGGGAAGTGAGGATACACTAATCTGTGAGATCCGAAGATACAGCACTGGAGGGATTGTAATGCGCTGGCCTACTGCAGGAGCGCAAGATCATGACGACTGGTTCACCTGTACAATACGCCATACACAAGGCTTGTTTGTCATCACAACCTTCCTCAGACACACAACTGTGGCTCCTGCCCAAGGAGAGGTTGACTTTCTAGAGTGGAGAACAGTCAATGATAGGGATCTCCTGACAACATCAGGTAACCCTCCTGGGAGTCAAGGGAGAAAGGCAGTGCCTCCTCCAAAATTGAATGGCAAAAATGAAACAATACAAATATTTAATTAGTGTTTTCCATCCTTTGTTACATATGTGTTTTCCAGCTGCGATGGTTGTTTTGACCCGGACTCCCTCCGTGGAGGTGGGATTCTTGAAGGAGCCAAACCTGCACTGTCAGTTTGCTGTGGATCATAAACTGCCTAATGCAACAGTGGAGTGGAGACTGCAGAAGCACGGAGAGCGCAGCAAGCTCTTCAGCTATTCCAGCCGCACAGGGAAGAGTGAAGGCAGCGGAGTGGCTGTCAAGACCATCGCCGCTGGAAACGCCTCCTATAAGCTTCCACCCACCAAAAAACAAAGCGAGGGCACATATATCTGCTCTGTGATGGTTCCTCCTCTCTATGGCAGCCATGATATTCCCCTTTCCCTAAGTGGTAAGATGACACATTTCTTTAATTCAATTCATAGTTTGTATAGTGTTTTTTTATCGTTTTAAAGCAGCTTCAGAGATAAGTGGACTCAGATGTTGTTTCTTTGCATGGATAAAAACAGCTAATATATTTTTTTCAAAATATCTTCTTTTGCGTTCTGCTGAAGACAGAAAGTCATATAGGTTTGGAACAACATGAGGGTGAATAAATGATGGAACGCTCACTTGAATGTTTCCTTTTTTTTCTTTTAAACTCCACAGAACAACCCCGCGTGTCTATAAACGTGGGCTCCACCTTGTCTATGACACTTGGTAAGGACCAAAAGCTGATATGTGATGCAGAAGGGTACTATCCACTGGATGTAAACATCGAATGGTACCGTGAAGCATCGGGGGGCAGCCCTACGCCTTCGTTCCTGAAGAATGTTCTGTACTCCAGTCATCGACTTCATCAAGATGGCACACACTCGCTCTCAGCCTTCTTCTATCTGCAGCCTAGCCTGGAGGACTCTGGATATAAGTACACCTGCAGAGTATCCCATAAGTCCTTGCTCATTCCCATCCGCAAGAGCTTTAATCTCATAGTTACAGGTAAATCAGATGCAACTCAAACACAAAATCATTTGCACAAATGGAAAGTCCCTAAATATCCTTTAAATTAGATATTACAAATAACCACCAGGTGGCAGCCATTATGACAATACTCTTCAATATGCTTTTTTTGCTTTCTTTGTTGATCACAGAACCTGACTCTACCATGTGGTATATCACAGTCATTGGATTCATAATTGCCATGCTAGTAATTCTTTGTTATATGCTGCCTCAGTATCTTGCAGGTAAGTCATTTGTTGTTTATAAACGACTTTGAACTTTATTATGCATCCCTCATTTGAATTATTATTTGATTGGGGGTTTTTTAACATCATGTAAACAATATGCATCTTATATTCCTATTTTATCAATATGGTCACATTCGCATGTAATAAAATATCTTGGTTTTCCATTCAGACACATATTAAAATGAAGAAAAATACATTTGGAAATAGTTTGTTGAGGCACCTCTTTGCACAGTGTGGAATACCATGGCATCTTTTACCATGTAAAATAATTGAATACATACATACATTATTAATTACAGGAAAATATATTAAACCATGAAAAATATATTTTTGCAAAATATTGACACATTTATAAATTGTAAACCAATTGTTAAATAAATTATAAATATATTTACTTATTGTAAATAAAAAGTATCTTGTTGTTGGGTCAATTTATTTTAATGTTATTAATATATTTAATTAGTTATTTTATATTTACCTACTTTCTTTGATGTACACAAGGTTTTCTTAGAGTAAAACAAAGTAATATACGTATTTTTGATAGTAGTATCTCAGAATCCTGCATCCCAACTCCTGGTCACGATTATTTGTCATCAGTAGACAGTGATAATGTGGCTGATAAGTAAAGAATTAATTAAGGCAGTCTGTCAAAGGTTAAATGTTTACTTGAATAAAAACATTGTTTCACCTTTCAGTTATTCTGTTTACCTGTGCAAGTCTAATGTTCATAATATTTTCTCTTTTCTAGGTAGAAAAGCAGCAAAAAAAGTGAGTATAAAGGTGGGAATAGAAGAGTAACAATAACATTTCTACCAACACCCTTTGTGCAAATTTACATGAACCCCAGCTGTGTATGACTGAAAATGAGTGAGATGAATAGGCTCTCTGTACTATTTATGTTTGTGTATGTGTATGAGCTGTGTGTTTTACACATCTGTGTGTACATGTATTTGTAATTACTGACATATGTGGAAGTGTGACGTAAGTGTGTGCGTCTATTTGCCATATGTCCCATCTCACGCTGTGTGTTTACCTTATGTCTCTTATGTGCAGAGGTTTTGAGAGCTCATGCCTGAAGATTTGAAGTACAGCGTGATGGAAACCAGCAACACTTCCCTTCCTTTGTGTCTCTTTCTCCCCTCATCCCTGCTGTTTTCCCGTGCTGCTGCGTTTACAAAGATCAGGTGCTCTTCATGAGAAAATGGGGAGTGTGTTGTGAGGTGTAATACCAGATCTCATGGTTTATGCCCTTATTTACTATGGCTGAAAAGGTACTGTGGCTCTTTATGAACAGAAGAAGAATTTCTTTGCAGTTTTCTGGGTTATTTTTGGCATCTATAAATATTAATGTCAATTTGGCATGATTTCATGAATGCAGAGTGCACTACTGATGTTGATAATTTTGAGTTATAAATTATGAAATAATCTAATATTATAAAATAGTTGGGAAAGGTATAACACCGTGTTTTTGCACTTCAGTTGCAAAAAATAATTAAAAATAAAATAATGCCTGGAACAGTGTATATGAACTTGAATTTTAGTATTTGTAAAATTTGTAGGCATAATAAAATAATTAAAATAAAATCATTGTGAGTTTTATGTTCTGATTGCGTCAAATTGAAATATATCTATCTTCAGAGCACTTTGTGTGATGTTTGCAATGCTGTTTTCCGCTCGCAGTGAAAGCCAACACCAATGGCGCTCTGAGGCCTGTGGGGTTTTGAAGTATTCTTGGCTAAATACTCATCTCTGGACCACACGAAGCCCCCCCGTGATGCATCTCCCTGACTCCCAGTTAGCTACACTATAAACACTTCACCCAGGAATGGCAGCTGTTCCCACATGGCACTTGGTACATTCTCCTTCTCCCACAGTACCCTCCTCATTTCTCTCTCTCTCTCTCTCTCTCTCTCTCTCTCTCTCTCTCTCTCTCTCTCTCTCTCTCTCTCTCTCTCTCTCTCTCTCTCACTATCATCCCAGCTACAATGTCTTCAAATGCACAATGGAGCCATTATTAGGAACTTTGTATGTGAATTCAGAATCCCTGGTTTCATCATTGTGCTTGCGTCGACCGAAAAAAACTAGGTTTTGTTTTATTTCAAGGTTTATTCAGTGGGGATGCTCATTGGGCTTTTTGGAAACTAGCATGCCTGGTGGGTCAGCAGCCAGAGGAAGGTCATTGCTCAGCCAAGCTTTGTAGTTCTACAGAAACAGCTGTCCTGGGACCATATGAGGCTTATGCCTTTAGAAATCAAGAGTCTCTATTACATCAACTGCGTAAACGATGGGCCGCCTGCCTGTGGCTCGTGATCCGTTATTAGCACCGTCAGTTTCCATTCGACCTGTTGACATTTTAAACAACATGCATCAGTGGCTTGTTTTATTCCGGCTAATGTGTTGTGGAAGTTAGAAAAATTTTTCTAGCACAATTTAATCAGCCGAGCCGAACTTAAGAATGATTGGAGTTGATTAACCCTCTCTGAACCTGCAATGGACAACCATGTGGCCCTGGTTTCACCACAGATGGGATTTAAAAACAAACAGGCCTGGTCACTCTGGGAGGTGTAGAGGATGTGTAGTGTAATTCAAAGAGAACTGAGGGAATGGCTTGTTTTGTTTCCAAAGCCCAGAAACGCAGAACCATGTGACTGCTGATGGTGGTCAGTGCTCTGGGGAAATCAATAATGGCTTGATTTATTTTTCATAATTGATGAATAAATATTTCTATAAGGGACTTTAAGGTACAACAGAGAATTTTCAATATAGCTGCTTTTAAAAAAGCAGTTCATCCCAAAATGAACTTTGTCATCATTTACTCACCCTCATGCAGAGTTATTTATTAATATTTTAAATTAGCTTTTATTTTTGCATTTTAAATTTTAATTTAAGTTTTAGGAATTTTGTGATGTGCTTTTGTCATTATTATTACTTTTTCTTAAATATTTAAGGATTATAAGTTTTTTAGGTTTAAGTTTGTCATCAAATATTACATTTTTATTTCAGTTAATAGAAATATTTTAATAGTTTTAGTTTTAACAATAACATCACTACCCTCATGTCGTTTCACACCTGTATGACTTTCTTTTTTCTGTGGAGCACAAAAGTGTCTCTGTGTTTTTTGTTTGTTTCTTTTGTTTTTGTCTATACAATAAAATTCATTGGGACTCAGTGTTATTTGGACCCCACTGACTTCATGACAAATGACCTTCATTTGTGTTCCACGGAAAAAAGAAAATCATGCAGGTTCGTTCAGAACAATATGATGGTGAGTAAACGATAAGAAATTAAATTTTTGGATGAACTATCCCTTTAAGGACACATTTTATTACCTCTATAGTCTACAGTCTCAGACATCAGGGTGGATGATGCTTCATTTCTCTTTCTTCCAGTCACCGGGAGTTGCGGTTAAGTGTTTGTATGCACAGCAGATTTGACTGTCCCAGATGGTCTACTACTTTATTTGCTCAGCATTTGTCTCAGCAGATTTAATTTGTGTCGCATAAACTAGCTAGTCATTTGTCTCCCATAAAATTCCAACTTTCCAGTAAATGTTTCAGCAGATGCTTTTCCTTTTCCCCCCTAATTCTCCACCTTATCATCAGGATTATTTGGCTGTTTGTCTTTTTTTCCTGTCTAATTTTCTTCTCTATCCTATATGTCCTGCTCCCCCTTCCTGTCCTGTGTCTCTGTGTGTGTGTTTATTTTTCCTGTGATGTTCTGGACCTTTGGCCCGTGTGGCCTGTGTTTGAAATCTAATGGTGTGAAGATCCAAAAGAGAGACTTTCCCTTGGATTCTTTGGTTCTCTGGTGAGGTGCACTGGCTTGATGCTTAGTCGGACCCCTTACATTTAATCGGTGGAATAGAATGGCATGGAAAGACTTCTGTCCTTGCAACCCGCATCAATCAGTCTGTGGTTTCTGTGTTTTAAATTTGAACCTCTCTCTCTCTTCTCTGTCGCTACTGTCTTTCCACCCTCCTTACATCTCAATGCTCAGATTTCTCCCATTGGCCAGCACTGCCAAGACTAGCTGACCCTATGATTTGTATTATTTTTAGCGTGTGAGATAGTTGGTTGAGACACTGTGTCTTCTCCCAGCACTTGATGACACCTATGAAGAACACCGATACGTGTGTAGTAAAGATCAGGATGCCAATGTGCTAGACATCAACGTCATTGCCTTTTCATAGTCTTGAGATGTCCAGCTCTAACTAGAGGTTTAACCAAATCCATGCCTGGCCACATCTGATTTAAAGTTATTTTAAAGTTACATACAGAGTGGTTCATCATTACAGACACTGGGGTTAAGTGGGCCTGGCAAGCTTCTCTGGCAATAAAATACTTGGTATAAATACCACCAAGATATAAACAAGTTTATGGCTGTGTAATTTAGCGTGTTCACAGATGCAAACATTTTACCATCTGGAATATGATTTATACCATTTTGATAACTGAGACAAATGAAGTCATGAGATGATAGAAAAATGAGTGTTATGGAAAGGTCATAGCACATTCTCCACTAATATGTAAACTTCAAAATAAAATAAACAATGAATAGCAGATGCCAACTTTTTTTTATTCAGTCAGTTTTTTAATTATTATTGTTTTTATAATTTTAAATTTGTTTTTATATTTATTTTATTTTGTGTTATTTATTTATTCATTTTTATTTATTTATTTATTTATTTAATTAATTTTAGTTATTTATTTTTTACTTCACCTTCAAAAATTCAAAATACACTTACACTACATATGTGTAATGGAATGATATTGTTATAATTGGTGATAATTATTAAAATTACAATATCATGAAATATATATTATATAACAGCTTTTGTGTTTCCGGATAAAATATCAACAGATTATTTTGATAGAATTTAAAAAATAAATAAATGAATAAAAATCACTTAACCAAACTGGAAAAAAAATCCCCTAGCTGTTTCACAGAATAAAGTCAATTCATCCTTCAAAATGAAGTAAAATGGAGGATGAATTTATACACATTATAACATTAACGTTCATATGCGTTTGATTATACAGTGAGCCTGTGGGAGATGCTTTTTTAACATTACCAGTCCAAGAAAAACTAAGTCTGAAGATCTATGTTTAAATAGATCTGTCTGAAAGGGGATCCAACACATCAACACATGGAAGCATGAGAATGACATGAATGAAAATGGCTATGAGACATAATGGGCTCAGGGGGCTCAAAGCCTGATGATAATAGTTTACTGTATCTCAGCGACCATTGCTTTGGTGTGGTGTTTATCGGTTAATGTCAGTCAGCATGCGACATATACCTGAAAACACAGTGCCTAAAGCTGTTATTGTTATTTTTTTCTGAAAAGCGCAGCACAGACAGAGACTGAGTGGGAGAAGAGAAAGGGTAATTGTTCCACACCGTCTGTGAGGCAAACCTGTGGATCCATTTTAAATGAATGCCAACTAAGAAAACAAAACTTGATGAAAGTGCTTAGCTGAAACAAAAACACACCTTTGAAACATTTAAAGGGTTGAAGATAAGAGGAACAGTCATGTACCACTATGCACACAGTGTCCTTATTAGAAAATTGGGCAGCGTATGGCGTTACACATGTGTTTGTGTACGTGCGCACTCAGGCATGATTTCATGGAACAGACATTCTAAAATGCTTAGCAATAGTTCAAAGCTTTGGACCATATATGATTATGTTCTCCAAAGACTTGCCAGGAAATATCGCCAGGTTTTTTCTTCAGTCATTTGGCTCTCCAGACGCAGAGGTGATTAAAGATGAAGCTATCAGCTGAAAGTGAGCTTCAAAAATAATTTGACGCCACAAACTGAGTGATGGCTCTAACATCCGCACAGCTCGTTTGGTCTCTATATTGCAGCTCTACTGTAATTTAACGACGGCCATCTTTATGTCATTTGTTATTTTATAGAAATCCGCAGCGAGGGAGGATTTAGACTAACTACGTTCCCCTGCTGAGTTCCTATAAATCTCTGACTGTCTATAAATGCAAGCTGGTTTGTTGGTAAAGTACGTCATACCCTGCATTTGATGTCTTTCCTGCTTGTAATCTGATTCCTATGATGTGGTGTGATTTGCACAGAACTGACTGAAGAAATGGATTCCTTTTGGGAGAGAAGACCAGCTGAGGGGTCAGAGGTCAGGATTAGACACCCTCCCCTGCAGCGTTACACGAGAAGGGTTGGTCGGGCAGATTCTCAGCCATTAAAATGAGTAGGGATGGAAAAGCCTCACTGTGTCCACTGACCTCCCCTGACCCCGTCTCCTCGTTTGCCCTCTGGACCTAGTGTCGGGAAGTGAAGTCATCCACACTGATTTATCAGGTCTGCTGGGGGCCGGTCATTTTCTCTATCTCTTTACCTTGTCTGTCTTTTCTGTCACTGTTTATCTTTTTCCCATTAGTCATGTTAGCATCTCTGTCCCTCTGTCAGCTCAATCAAGTGTGTTTGCACTCAGACACAGTCGTCGATAGCCTTTGGAGCCTCTGTCGCAGGCCTCTGTGTTCTTTCTTTTCATTTAATATGGAGTAGTATGCGTTTATTGCACAGCTCTCTGGAATGCTTGATTCTGATTGGTCAATCGCAACATTCCATGGTAAAATATTTTGCATAATGATTTCTAAACTGTACACTTGATCATTGTTCTGTCAGCCAGTCACCTGTGCTAGTATCTCATAGTCTCTTTCTTCAAATATAATAAAATAATTTCAACTCAAATCAATAAAAAATGTCCGTTATTTATTTAAAAAGTGAGGCAGGGGCATAATAGGGTGTTTCTTGAGCTCTGAGCACTTTTCCCAGCAAGTTGTGATAATACAGAAGTAGCGAAAGATCTTTTGTTTGTTTTTGGTGTACATCCAAGTGAAATGGATTATTTAAAAAGAAAAGGGTGGTTGTTGATTGGATGGAGGCAGGTCTTAATGCAAGCTCTAGTGAAGTCTGGTATATGGAACAACAGTCTGTCAGTCATTGATATTTCAATTAAAAACTATGCGGTCTAATTCATTTTTAATGAATTATACAGGATGA
Organism: Spinibarbus caldwelli; assembly: GCA_039654775.1. Classification (NCBI taxonomy): domain Eukaryota; kingdom Metazoa; phylum Chordata; class Actinopteri; order Cypriniformes; family Cyprinidae; genus Spinibarbus; species Spinibarbus caldwelli. Next base: position 14,586,646 of record CM077252.1, on the reverse strand, counting down.
CACATGGATGATTCATCGCAATTAGATCAATAGAATTTAGCATTTAGAGAATAGATAGGCTTAATTTTCATTTAATGCCAACTTTAAAAATTATTTTATTTTAATTTGATCTCCGCCCCAGACTTAAAATATGAAAATCCATGAACTATATTTAAAAACTACTGCTTATACTATGAATACTACTTTTTAAAGGCTGTGTAAAAATTAAATAAATAATAAAAAACATTTAAACATTTATTGTTTTAAAATATGAAAATCCATCATAGACATATTAATGCTAAAAAATTTAAAACTATATTTAAATACTACTACTTGAATACTATTTAAAGTCTATGTAAAAATGAAATAAATAATAAAAACTATTTAAACATTTATTGGATGAAAATTATTTATTTGTTTGTTTTTACCCAAATTATGACTATCCCTCAGCTGTAATGTTTGACAACATTATTATTTGATGTGTGAAGAAAATGTGAAAAAAAATGTTATTTCAAATTAATTTATCGAATTATGCAAAAAGTGTAAAAATTATAATTATGATATAATTGTGTGCATTAAGGACACATAAAGTGGTAGCAATGAAATTAGCTCGTCTAAAACAAAAAATCTGCAATTTTCTTACAAAAATGTCATTCATATCACCATCAATTCCACCACAGAATAGTGATTTGAGATGTGTTGGATCATGACACAAAAAATGGCATAGTTTTCCTGTGATACCATGTGCTACTACACAAATTAAACTTTTGAGATTGAAAATTATGTTTCATTTTTACAGGTCCACGAGTCCAAAAGTGCTCAAGAAACAATACTCACAGACTGACAAGCCCAGAGGCAAGTCCAGTTATTACCTGTGCTCCATATAGAAATCTCTCATTCTCTATTCTGCGTTTTGTATATTGCAATGACTCGCTTTCTTGAGCCTCCTACTGCATACCCCAGGGTCAGAGGTACAGCACAGTCACCCCACAGTCACTGGGAGAGGACTCAAAAATAATTGTCCAGGCCAGTGAGCGGTGTGTGGGAGAGCTCTGCTGAAACTCATCCTGCTGCTCATCATTCATTCTCATTCATACAAGGATTATTCCTACAGGGAAAGGAAAGACATCATCTTTCAACAGCACATCTCGGATCGAGGTAGGAGTCTGCATTTCACTGACACCTACCAACAGCTGAATTTATCTCTGACCGGTGTAAGAAGCCAACTTCTACCGACACACTTTCTTGTCTCTGTTCGGCTCTCTGTATTATGTCTAATCTCCTGTACCTCTGCAGCGCGCCAGACCCATCCACTGGGCTTATCATGAGCAGTGACAGACGCCGAGCAGTCGCCACATCCCTCCAGCACATGCCCTGACCTCTCCAACCTCTCATTCCCAGCACTGCCAACAGTAGAATGGATCACCACCACACACACTTTTTGTCCATATAATGAAAGTCAATGGAAACAACACTGGACCACACTGACTTTCATTGTATGGACATAAAAATTACTAATACATTCGTCAAAATATGTTCTTTTGTGTTTCACAGGAGAAAGAAAGCCGTACAGGTTTTGAATGACATGTGGATGAGTAAATGATGATAGACGTATTACTTTCTGCTCGGCCCTCATTGAAAATGATTTGTGTCCCAGCAGATAACCTTTTCCAGGCCCATCCTGCTTCTGCTGCTAACTGTCTGTGAGTCTCCTCACCTATTACGCTAAATCTTGTGGGAATGAATGTAATATATTAATAGCATCAAACATACAAGTCAAGTTAAAACACAGAATAAAAGCAATCTAATGTGACATGCGTCCTATTATATTATATAATCATGGTTATTATAGTAAAACTGAGATAAAAATAGAAAATTATTTTATTTCAGCTTTCAACATGTCTTATTATCATTTAGTTTGACTTGAGGTACCAAAATAACTAAAACTGAAATAAAAATGTATAAAAACAATGTAGACATAAAAAATAATAATAATAATGATGTAAATGAATTAAAATAACTAAAATTACAATGCTGTTCTATTGAACTTTATTTTGATCAAAAAATCCCGGAAAAAAATTATTATGGACTCCACAAAAATATTAAGTAGCACAACTATTTTCAGCTTAAAATAAGAAGACAGTTTGAGCTCCAAATCAACTCAGTGTGTATTCTAAATTTATTATATAAGGATGATTATAAAAGAGGATTTCACATTGTCGATTGTGGTGGTGTGGTGAGTCCTGTGCTGTTTTATAGTCTGGATCCATCTCTTCCTAGAGGATCAGCACTGTGGCCAGATGAATTTAAAGATTTATCTTTTATTTATTAGCTGATTTCACAGCTAGAAATACATGTTATGGGAGGCTATTAAATACTGCAGGGATATATGCAATTTATATTACAATACATAAATTCGCTACATGAAAGGCTCCCAAGTGGTCAATAGTATTATATATTGTAGCTTAGTAGAACAAAACCTTAGGAGGACATAAATGACAGCAAATATATACTTCTTAAGTATACAACGTTTACATTATAAATTGAATTGGTTGTCAGTTCCAATTGCATTACGATATGTTTTTGCTTTTCTTTCCACTCTTCTTTCACTAATGTTTTTTTTTACCAGGGTGAATCGCTGCTAATGAGCTACAAAGCACTCTCACTGTTACTGCAGTGCGACCAGACTGCCATAGGCAGGTGTATGAGTGATTACATATATTTGGCTCTGATCCCTTGCAGGTGAGCACATGCACGTATGCCACGTCAAAGCCTGTTATTGCACAAATCAGTAACACTTTTCGCTCACAGGCCCGCTGTGATGTGTTTGCGTTCTGTCAAAGGCTGATTTGTGTACAAAGACTTCATGCTAATAATTTGTTGTAGCTCACTCTCAATGTTCATTCCAAAGTCTCTTTGTGGTCAAACGATTAGGAATGTTACACATACTCAAACACACACAGACACCTAGTTTAATTCACCTGGAGGGGCCTCCGTGCTTCAGCCTGTAAAGGGCCTCTCAACCGTCATGGTGAATAGCTCACACCAAATGAAAGATTTTACAGGGGCTTGCATTCTCTTGCTCTCACACAAGCCTTTGTTCGGCCGACTGTTTATCCAGCACTTGGAAAATAGCGGTATTGGAAACTGGCGCCTGAAAGAATCAAATAAGAAACATTCAGCTGAATTTCTTGCTTTTTAACTTTAGCTTTGGTTGAAGTTTATATTATATTATATTATATTATATTATATTATATTATATTATATTATATTATATTATATTATATTATATTATATGTGACCCTGGACCACAAAACCAGTCATAAGGTCAATCTGAAAAGCTGAATAAATAAGCTTTCCATTGATGTATGGTTTGTTAGGCTAGGACAATATTTGGCCGAAATACAGCTATTTGAATATCTGGAATCTGAGAGTGCAAAAAATCTAAATATTAAGAAAATCACCTTTAAAGTTGTCCAAATGAAGCCCTTGGCAATGCATACTACTAATCAAAAATTAGGTTTTGATATATTTACAGTAGGAAATACAGTAGAAAACTGTAGTTAGTTACAGTAGAGAACTTTAGTTAATATCCTAATGATTTTTGGCATAAAAGAAAAATCAATAATTTTGACCCATACAATGTATTGTTGGCTATTGCTACAAATATACCCATGCGACTTATGACTGGTTTTGTGGTCCAGGGTCACATATTATTATATTATATTATATTATATTATATTATATTATATTATATTATATTATATTATATTATATTATATTATATTATATTATATATTTAACGAAGAACAAAACCATAAAAAACAACATTTTTGTTACTTTTGTAACTCTGAAATAAAATAACAATAAATAAAATAAAAGCACGCATCAAATTTGAAATGAGCTCATTTTGTGCATAAAATTTTAAAATTTCTCAGTTTAAACATTTGTTATGTTATCTATGTTCTACTGTTAATAAAATATTGGCTCATGTGATTTGACAATCTTTTAGTTTTCATTTTATTCCAATTTAAAAAACGTCCCAACATTTCCGGAATTCGGGTTGTATAATATAATTCATATAACATATAACATAACATAACATAACATAACATAACATAACATAACATAACATAACATAAAATAATATAATATAATATAATATAATATAATATAATATAATATAATATAATGTTGTTGTTTTTTTTAAAGTTGGCTTGAGTTTAAGCTAAGTTATTGCTGGACTGCCTTAGTGCATTCATTCTTTTACATGCAGTTATAAAATGCATTATGGAGCATATGACATATGGAGTAAATATATGCACTCAGTAATAGTCTAGACTGTCCAAGTATTTTCATTTTATGTTTTGACAAAATCATTCTTTCTTCCACTTTAGACCGCTATCATACATACTGACATCAACTACTAATAGAAAAAATATGTTTTTCTTCCCTCAAGTGAGAAACCAAAATGGTCATTCTCTGCACAGCTCATGAAACTCTCATCAGGAACACAGTCAAATAAGCCCATTATTACGCTGTCCAAACCACTCCAGAGGAGCGCACGTAACCCAGCTCATCACTCTCAGCACATTGACACTAAAACCACTGATGATTTTCCAAGTGCACTGCTGTGTATGTTTGCGTCTGTGCGTGCGTGTGTGTTAAAGACTAAGTGGCCTCACCTTCTAACGGTTAAAGAGAGAGGATGATGTCATGCAGTGCAGGCTGCTGTAGGGCAAAGGAGCCTGGGAGATTTTAGAGTTTCGATACAGCAGAGTAGATTGCAGAAACAATAGATGGATATGACAGAAAATGTGTTTTGGCTTGAGTTGCCTCGATTACATCACTCTTGTTTGCTTCCTAGAAAATCTATCATAGCTAAAGTATTATTCTTGGCATGGGCTGCAGACTGATAGTTCCTGCTTCTCAGGAAGGGGCTGCAGCTTTATGGAGTTTTAGCAATTATTGTGTGTGCTTTTACTTTCTGCTGGTTTCTTCTAATGCACTTATATACATTACCGTTCAAATATTTGGGGTCGGTAACATTTTTTTTAATGTTTTTGAAAGAAGTCTCTTATGCTCACCAAGGCTGCATTTATTTGAGTAAAAAATACAGTAAAAAATTATTATATTTTGAAATATTATTAAAATTAAAAAACAGTTTCCTATATATTTTAAAAATACAATTTTAATAAATATTTCAATAACGAATTATTCCTATGATTGTAAAGCAGCCATTACTTCAGTCTTCAGTGTCACATGATTCTTCAGGAATTATTCTAATATGCTGATTTGCTGCTCAAGAAACACTCATTAGCAGTGCTGAAATCTGTTTTGTTTGTTTGTTTGTTTGTTTTTTTGATGCATAGAAAGTTCAAATGGACAATATTTATTGGAAATATATTTTTTTTAACAGTGTTAAAGTCTTTACTGTCTTTTGTTTTTAAATTATATCAGCGTAACGACATGAGTGATGTTGAATTGAATAATTATTTTTTATTTTAGAAGCAATTTAAATTATTTAATTATCCAGAATATCTGAATTGATCCAAAGAGCATCAGTGGAAGCCGGACATATGCCAGATATAGCCCTAGAAATAATATTTATTTTATAAAATATTACTATTTTATAAATATTACTCATAATATTTATTGTACAGAGAAAAATCTTAATATTTATTTTTTTATTTTCAGGTATAAATGAAATAAATTCCATATTTTCCAGATAAAATTCCTGATCTCAAACTTTTGGATCTTCTCTCAACCTTTAATATAATCCAAATGAGATGATCCACAGCCTTCATTGAGAACTCTAATTCCCCCATTGTTCTTTTGAAACGTTGGGAAATGTGTAGCCTAGTTTACATCATAATGACAAACAGTCTATTTAATTTGGAAGGAAACTGTGGTTTTGAGATGTTAGGGAAATTAATATTACCAAACCTCAGCCTAAATCCAAACGCAACATTAAGTCATTGTGCAGCGGTTGTAATTACTCTGCACTTGTTGTCACTGTTTACTTATTCCTTTTAAAGACAAAGGCCATTTAAGACAAGGCTCATTTCATGGATGAGATGAAGTCGGGATCACTTTCTCCACTGTAAAGACATCCCAGTAGACCACTAGACCACGTTTCTACAGAAGATTAAGTACAGTGTTGATCGAAGGGTTTAAGCAAACTACACTGAATCAGGGGTAATTGTATTGCGGTGAGGTCTGATGTGATGTGGACATAGTCTCATATTCCTCTCAGGCATGCTTATATGTGTATGTATTTGATTGATAAAAGAGGCTGTTTATGTGTGTGTGTGTGTGTGTGTGTGTGTGTGTGTGCAGCAATGGAGATCAACACTAAGCAGTGAAGTATAGCTCAGTCAGCCCATCCTGGCCGTTCGGAGCAAAAGGGGCTGTAATTATCCGGAGCCAGTCATCTCAGGAGGTCGGCTGGGATTTGGGGAATGTGTCCCCCTCCTCCACATCTCTGTCCTTTTCACCCTTCAACCCCATCGTCCTCCCCAGCAAAAGGGCATTTCTTCAGCTGGAGGATCACACTGCCACAGTAGAGTGGTGATGTGTGTGAGTATGTGAATGGTTTGTGAGCATGAAATCAATCACCTCTGGTTCAGATATGCATTATAGTCACATTTCAACCATAACTCACATCATGGCACAGCCTGCCAGAAAGAGATCTGCTTATGCCTCTGAGACAATGCCAAGAATATCACAAAAATAACTTTAAATCAGTTTTATTGTTCTCTCGTCTGCTTCTTGCACTCGCCCGCTCTCTCACTTGGCACCATGTGCGCTTAATTAAATTGACTTTGAAGCGACGATGACATCATGATTTGGCTGTTATTCCTTTGGACGTGTTTGGACTTCTGGGTTCCCATGGAAACTCTGATGTAATGGCCACGCAGACTTGTTTTCAGGAAAACCACAGCTGACACGTGGTGAAATAGATGGGCTTTTGTTTTTTAGAAGGATCGGTGGTTTGTCAACAGCTGTCTTGCAGATGAAAGCCAGACAGGGTTTGCAGGGCATTGGTTCGCTCAAGCTGAGGACGAAACTTCAGCCTTTAGACTGACGGTTTGACATTTTCTCTGTGTGAACAGGAAAAGTTTCAGTCTATGTCATCACGGCTGAATGTGGTTAAGGAACCATGTGCTCTATAGCCTTAGTGGTTTGACCGGTGTGTGTTAAAGTTTAGACATAGAATCCATGATTTGTGGTAAACTCGACTGTTTACTGCATGTTTCCCACCATGCCTCATTCTCCAGATTAAGGACAGTCTGGTTATTTTGGAAAGGCACCACTGATAATAGTTATTATTGGTGGTAAGATTTTTAGGTCACACTTTATTTTAAGGTCCAGTTCTTGCTATTAACAAACCATTAACTACAACTTTTGCCTCAATAAAGTCTTAATTTGTTGCTTATTAATAGTTAGTAAGGAAGCTGCTAAGTTTAGGTATTATGGATGTAGAATATGGTCATGCAGAATATGTGCTTTATAAGTAGCCTACTAATAAACAGCCAATATAGCATGCTAATAAGCAACTAGTTAATCGTGAGAATTGGTCCTTGTACTAAAGTGTTACTGATTTTTACACATTTCCACAAAAATGCCTCTTCACTGCTGTAAAATAAGGTTAAACATCCTTGTTTGTTTCAGCTGCTAGAGGCATGTCAGTTAATTACTTTACTTTACTTTTACTTTTAGTCATTTAGCAGACGCTTTTATCCAAAGTGACTTACAAATGAGGACAACAGAAACAATCAATTGTAGTATTAAAACAACTAAAACTGATCCAAAACTAAAAGCTAAAACTTTATAAATAGTATATATACACACACATTAAAAAAATAATTAAATAAAAATGAGAAATGCATATGACAAAATTTCTAAACTTAACATTTAAATGAAAACAAAATAAAGCTACAAACAATTCAAAATATCAAGAGAACAAAAGGTATAAGAGTGTAATAATGATTCTAACATAAAACTAAGCCAAACATCAAAAACAACTACATGTATGTACACACACACAGAGACATATATGCACACACACACACACACACACACACACACGCATATCCATAAATTCAATATTATTTCATTTCTACGTTGTTTGTTGAAGGACTAAAATAACTCAAATTAAATCAAACTTAAACTTAATAAATAACTTATACAGACATAATAGAAAAAAAACTAATAAAATGACAAACATTACTACAACTGTAACTAAAATTAAAATAGATAACATATACAAATCAAACTACATTATTTTAACAGTAATCCTAAAAAAATAACTGTGCCAAACATACAAGTAAGAAATGGTTATAAAAACTGAAAGAGAAGTGAAACAAGTAATAGGAAAGAGAACAAATGAAAAGCGATACTTATTTATATGTTATTACTTATATATTATATATATTTATATTATACTTATTTATATAATTATGCTGGGAGACCAGCTTAAACCAGCTAAGACCAGCAAACCAGCAACAAAAGCAGAAACAGGGCATGACAAGAAACAATCAATCACCAAACACAGCCAATCAGATCATTTTTCTCTGTTTGCATGCTTTCTTGCACTTCTAATGCACTGCAGCTGAAAAGTGTAAAGTAGTTCACATATCTTTATTTTGACACTTCCGAAAAGCTTCAACAAATGACATGCTTTTTTATGGTTTTCCTTGTTAAACTTGAGGGATTTGTCACACATAATTTAATTCCAAACTTCCACAATCAGTCTCTCTCCATCCATGTCTGTTGATTATATATTCTTCAATTCCAGTGAGCTTTCAATGTGGGCCACAGCTGTTATGATGAAAACTGATTAACATTATTATAGAGCTTGTCACTTTATGGCATATTGTTGGGCTGCAACAAGGTATTAGTGGCTGTTCACACAGAACTTGTTTTTGCATTCCATTGCACTCATTTTCCATTGTTTTTCTATGTAAACATGTGCGAGACATCTTTGAACATTGCGCTTTCATATTTACCAGCATCCCACTCACGACAAAGTGTTCTAAAAATGCTCCACTAAAGTTAACAGAAGTTCTGAAAACGTGTATCTAGACCTTCGTATTTTTAAAATTAGTTCAGCTATTGTATTGTATTTACACTAGCTTGCTCTATTCATTTTCTATTCTATCTGTTTTCTTTTTTATTTATTATATAATTTATAAAAAATAACCTTGCTACATGTACTGCGTTAGGCTAACTGAGACTTATAGCACTTGCATGTCATTGCTCTTTTGTTGATTTTGATTGCTTCCATTGTCCTCATTTGTAAGTCGCTTTGGATAAAAACGTCTGCTAAATGACTAAATGTAAATCTGAATGCAGGATTCAGAAATGTTTTCCTATTAAATGTAAATGTAAATCCTATCAAAAGTGACAGTAAACAGATTTATAATGTTACAAAAGATTTCTATTTCAACATAAAAATGCATTCTGCCCCTTAAGCTGATTTATAGTGATAGTTCACCCAAAAATGAAGATTTTGTCATTAATAACTTACCTTCATGTTGTTCCAAATGCATAAGTAAGACCTTTATTCATCTTTTTAACACAAATCAAGATATTTTTCATGAAATCCGAGAGCTTTCTGGCCCTTTATAGACTGCAACGCAACTGTGTTGCGGTACTGTCGTGAACGCGTGTCGAAGAATGACACGAAAGAGAAGAACTGTTGAATAAAGTCATTATTTTTCTTTTCTTTGCGCAAAAAGTATTCTTGTAGCTTCATAAAATTACGGTTGAACCATTTCACATGGACTGTTTTAATGATGTCCTTACTACGTTTCTGGGCCTTGAATTTAGTAGTTGTGTTGTTGTCTATGCAGGGTCAGAAAGCTCTCGGATTCAGCAAAAATATCGTAACCTGTGTTCCGAAGGTCTTACGGGTTTGGAACAACATGAAGGTGAGTAATTAATGACAGAATTTTCATTTTTTGGGGTTTACTATCCCTTTAAGGGGCTGTACACATAGAACTCGTCCATATGTTAAAAAATCCAACATGAGCTTAGCAGAACTGAAAAAAACAAAAACAAACCCTGAACATCCAATGCTGTCATATTTACATAGAAAACAATTGAAAAGCTGCACAGTACAACACAAACCTTTTATAGTTTGTGGTAAGCATGCAGTGTTTGCTTGTAAAATAACAACTCTGGAGAAAGTTCAACATAATTACATGATTGTTGAACGTGTTAAAAATCAAAACAAAGCAGTATTATGTGTCTTTCATGAGTAGATGTTTATCTGACTTGTTAAACTTGTACGAATTTGTCACAATGACTGTATACATGAGTATGTTTAAATCAGACATAATCTTACAGTGTAATTTGGTGAGTCATATCTGGATTGTATGTCAGCAGCCATTTCCCAACACACAGAGATCCCTGGGGCTCAGCAACTCCTTAGGATGAAGTTATAGTTGTGTCATAGTTTTGTCTTGGTCACATCCTTCTCTCATGTCAGTGTTGCAATACCTGTGCTAGGTTATCTCTATCACTGATCCCTTCTCTGATAAAAATGAACAGATCTTGCATGAGCATGTGAGGTCTTGCACTGGTCCTTCTCAATCCAAAAAGCGTGCCTGATCCATTCTGCTCGACTTCTCCGAGTCACTACCATGTATCTCAGGATCAGATAAGGGCAAAGGGAAGAAATGGTGGCTGCATTAGATACAATAACAAACTGCCAGAGAAAAGCACAACATTGTGCCATTCCTCCATGTGCCTGTTGCTGATCCTGAGAGACATTTACAATCCATGCCTGACGTGAAAGTCTGACATCATTGCAAGATGGAAATCATATTTAGAGGGCTGAGAGGGGATGAAAAAAACAGCTGCTCCGAGTCAGAAGCTTGCAGAGAAATTTCTGCAAACTGAGTCAGATATGTTGCAAGATTGACTCTTGAAGAACCTCTGTCTAGATCAAGATGTCTTGATGAAAGATTAATTGATAACCTTGTTCCTCAGCATGGCATCTCATGTGTATGACATTCGCTCACAGCTCTGTTATGTAAAGTTGATGAGCACATGCCCAGTGTGTATAGCTATAAATCACCTCCGCTCTCCCGCGGCTTCCAGTGTTTACAGTAAACAGTGGGCTGGAATGTAAAGTTATTTCAGTCCGTTGGCCAGGACTCACTGTAGTGGTTGTGCTACAGGCCGTTAGTCCAACCCAGAGCCCCCCTGTACCTCATTATGTGATTAGGCCTGTTTGCTCTGCCGGGGTTCTGTTGCAGCTCTACACTCATCCCTTCACCCACAAAAGACAACACAGACGCAAACACAACAAGCCCACTTCCTCCAGATCCATTATGTCCCTCTATTCACCCTAAACGGCAAACTCTTGAAATCCAATCAGACCCCATTTTGTCTATACACTGATTGATCATTACAGGACGCAAGGTCAGTTTGGAAAGGACAAGACTTTGAACTCTTGGGAAGTACAGAGGAGGATTCTCCAGGGAATGACCTCTTTGTTTATTCATTTGAAATGAGTTCAGCTATTGTATTTAAATGAGAAGGCAGGATTCTAAAATGTTTTGGCAGGCAACATTTTTTTTTTATTATTATTTATTTTATACAGCAGGCATGCCTTACATTGATTAAACGTGACAGCAGAGACATTTTTAATGTTGCAAAAAAAAAAAAAAAACTTTTTTGAATGCTATTGAACTTTTTTTCTATTAAATTTTTTTTGAAATGCTATTGAACTTTTTATTCATCAAAGAATCCTGAAAAAAATATTAGAGTTTCCAAGAAAATATGAAGCAGCACAACTGTTTTCAACATCGATAATAATAAGAAATGTTTCTAGAACAGCAAATCAGCATATTAGAATGATTTCTGAAGGATCGTGTGAGACTGAAGCCTGAGCAAAGGTTGCTGAAAATTCAGCTTTGCCGTCACAGGAATAAATTCCATATTAAAATAGAAAACAGTTATGTTAAATTTGAATTATATTTCACAATATTACTGTTTTTAATGCATTTTTGATCAAATAAATGCAGCCTTGGTGAGCATTAGAGACTTCTTTTAAAATAATTGAAAAATCATAGCAACCCCAAACATAAACAGACCCCAAATATATATATATATAATCTTTATGTTTATACAATTCATATATTTATTAAAGAAGTCTAATATTTTAGTATATTTATAAAATATTTTTAATAGTAAATAATAATAAAACAATAATAAAAAATATTATACGAATTTTAAAAAAAATATGTAATATTATTCAATCAATTCGATTACATTAGATTACACTAAGAAAAGTACATTTCCTAAATGTCCAAACCAAGATTCATGCAACAAGAATTTTTACCTGCATGATGCAACAACTTTCAATATCACGTTACCCAAAATTTCACTCCTAATAACTGTACAATATCAAATCACCATCAAATAATATGTACATCAAATAATATGTACAGACTGCATATGATTGCATCACATCGAGCAGCATTTTCACATTCAGTGCGGACAGGCAAATTACTTGCTGCTTGAAACTTGTTAGGACATTTTAAACCGCATACTGTCATGCTTTACAGTGTAAACAGGCACTTAAACCTTAAGAGTGCAGTCTTTATCCTGACCTCAGCCACCACTCTCTGAACCCAGCGAAAGTGAGATAAAAAATTAAACAAAAGGTGTGTCTGTTCCTCTCTGATATAGCACTGCTGAGATAGTGGGACATGCTTGAGTTGGAGAAATGTGAGCAGTGGCCATTATCTGTCAGGAGAAAAAAAAAAAAAGAGTGAGGAACAGGGAGTGAGAGAGAGCAGAGACAGAGCACTGTGTTGTGAAAGTGGAGATCAATATAAATACAGTGGAAAGAAGGAGGGGGAGCCGGGATAAAGTGGAGCTCTATCTCTCCTCCTCTTTTCTCTTGTTCCCTCCCTCTCTCTGCTCCCTCCCCCGGGCTGCAGGAGTAGTAGGAGTTTAACGTGACTGTGAGAGCTGTACTTTAAAACAGCACGGCGGGCGAACTCACACACTCAGACACACTCACAGCCGAGAAATCACACTGAAACATAAGGTCTGTAAACACTCAAACACACAATTTTAACATTTTCTACTTCTAAGTTGGGTGAGGTTTAAAAATGTTTTTTATTCATTAGATAATTAAACAAAGTTTGTATCTGACTGAGTTTTGTCTTCACAGGTCAGTCCCTCTGGATTTCTATATGGATCTGGGACTGTAAACAATTTCAAGAGGGAAATATCAGAGACAGATTTTAATTTGGTGTAGGACTGTAAAGGAAGGTACCTGGACTCACAGCAGAGATGGACGCAGGCCCGTTGGCATCAGTGGCCGAGGGCTCTCCGGAAGGGGAGACGGTGTGTGCCGCTTTGGCCCGCTATGAAACCACATTGCGGGATGCGGTGCGTGAGATCCACGTGGACGTCAGCGCTTTCAAGATGGGCATCGAGCGCAGACTGGAAGAGGCCATTAATGTGAGTGGACCTCTGGGCCGGGCTGTGGCGCAGCTGCAGCAGGAGAACCGGCAGCTCAGGGGTCAGTTAGAGGCCCTGACCCGACAGGTAGAGATGCTGACGGGGTCGGTGTGCGACAGAAGCGCACTTCTCACTGAAGGATCGGCGCCACCACAGAGCAACAGCAGCACTGCGGGGCATCAGTCTCCACCGTCTGTGGCCCCCAGTGTAGCAGCTCTGACTGGCTCCGCCAGCGGCTCTGCCTCCAGCCCCATTGCCACACGCTTCTCCAGCAGAGCCACCTTCTCCGTCACCAGCAAAACTAATGTGAGTAGACATTTGCGAGAATGTGTTTATATAGAAGCGTGACCTCGAGAGAGGTCATTTCGTAGAACTGGAAAGAATGAATTGATGTGAGGAACTTTATGTTCGAAAACTAAATATTTAGACATATAGAGAGAAGCCCGAAGCTGGATAACTTATACAAACTAACTGAATGTTTGTAAGGGCAGAATTTGTCTCAGACCTTTGGCGCAGTCTCTGACAAATGTGAGATGATGTTTGGATCAAGTGACAGATACTTCACTGCCACAGTTTTTAGGCACAGCAAACAAATAATTCGACAACCAAGTAGTGTTTTTGCGATGTTGACTAGCTACTAAGCAACTTGCCAAATTAATATAAATTTTATAGTCACTTTACAATCAGAATTTAGAGTTGGATCTATTTTATAAAATTAATGTATTTTTTAAACTGCAAATGCGGCATAGAAACTGCATCTGAAGTAGCTTAAATTCTTGAAAAGAGGCTGTTTAATGCTGCATAAATACATGGGAATACTAGTATTAATTAGTACTAGTAGGAATTAGTACTGATCAGACCAAGATGATGTTAGTAGTTTTAGCAGATGTCATTCATTCAAAGCATGCTTTATTTGATTATGTACATTTCATAGATTGTATATTTATAGTGTAAAATCTGCAAAGTTTAGGAGTTAAGTTTAGGATCCTGAGATGCAGTTCTTAATATGATGGATAATGGCTCTATTCAGGATTACAGCTTTATTTTGTTTGAGGAGACTGTCTGTTGAGTTGAACCTGTCAGCTTTAAGCCTTTAACAGCTGCTGCTTGTGAAAGTAAAACTCAAACGTCAAGCAGTCGTCACTCATTACTTTAGAGCTTGTGTTATGGAGTATAAAAATACTATCATTTGCATAGCATGCAAATTTCACTGGCTTGTTTCATAAGGTCTTGTTTTAGACTTAGGTTTGTAAACAGTTATTCTAAATCATCATAATTGTAGTAGCAGGGAGTTCAGCTGATTTTGGCTGTGAGTGAGAGTCAGTAGAGACAAGGAAGGCTGTTATCTTCCCTGCCACATCCACACCTGCCAACCACATAATCAGAGAGCTATGTTCTGAGCTTGTTAAATACTCAGAGACTGTTGTGGCAGGTCTGCAGATCACTTCCTTTCAGGCTCAGCCTGCAGGAAAAAGTGAGCGAGAGAGAGAAAGACTGGAAAAAGACAGCGAGACTCCATGTGGGGATGTGTGCTGGCCTGCCTCCACGTGGCTGTACTGAGAGCACCTGCAGATATCATGAGTATCACTCTTTATCTCACGCTCTTACTTCTAACTCCGTGTCTGTCTCTGATTCTTTCAGAGGCCTGATGTACTTTCCGTTCTTGGGAAATAACAGTTTATCCTGGGCTCAATCTCAGACTGCCGCCACTGTATCTGAGGCATTTCTTGTTCTTGTCAACTATCTCAACTATCATTCTGTCTCACACGAAACACTGTCTCCAGTCCTCTTCATTTATCACTGCTTCTCTGTCTTTCTTTCTGTCTGTCATTCTATGCTTGGCCTCTCTCACTACAGTTCATAGCAAACAAGATGCATATATGAAATTTGAATTTCAATGTAAAGAAGTAGAATTAAAATAAATTCAAATTCAAAGATTAAATAAAAAGATAAGATTAAAAAACTAAACTTTGTCAAGGTTTAGAAAATGGATGGATGAATGGATGGATAGAAAGGAATATTGATGATAGATGGACAAAACAATGAGAAGAACAGATAGATAGATAGATAGATAGATAGATAGATAGATAGATAGATAGATAGATAGATAGATAGATAGATAGATAGATAGATAGATAGAATATCACAGTTTCATTATATATGTTTTTGCTGCAACTTTACTGTCAAAACTTTAAACACATATGAACTGTATCATCCTGTGTTCCTCTTCCTGTCCAGAGTTCAGGCGACCAGCAAATGCTTTTGCTCCGCCCTCACTGTGTGCTGTCTCCACAGAGGAGTCCTGCACTGCTGTTGCCAATTACCGCTGCATTTCTGCGGTTTCAATGGGCCATTGTGTCAACATTCTGCCTCATTTGAAGTACACTGGGTGAGTCAGGATGTAAAGAACACCCAGGACACCCTTTCTTTATTCTGCGGGATGTGGTGTAGATGTAGCACTGCCGGACTCTTCTGGAGTTTCTCGGGTTTGAAGGACAGGTGCTTAGCTGGGAACCACACCTTTGGAGCCTGGTCCCACCGCATGTTCACATTTGGCCTCGAGCACAAAAAAGCCTCTTGCCCATTACTGCTGATGTGAATAAATTTTTTAGGGGTCAGTGGGTTATCTTTGATTCTACTGTGCCTCAACATAGCCACTGCATTGTAAAAGTCAGACACTCCCATTGGAGCATGTGTGTGTGTGTGTGTGTGTGTGTGTGTGTGTTCTGCTGTGCTTCTCCAGGGCATGTGAGGGCGAGAGAGCAAAGATTGGGGTGGGAGGAAGATCAGATTTGCACGGGTGTTATCTGTGGTAACTCTGTTAAAGCATGCTCAAAATCTCAGAGAAAGGATATAGACACACACAGGCGCCCACAGACACAAATACGCTAACAGATATTGCAGATATTTAGTATTAGACATAAACTCAGTCGATTTCCTTTTAGCTTCATGCTGTCAATCCCAAATAATGAAGATTATCCGGCTTGGATTTGGCCTCCGGATCCTTGTCTAAGAGTTTTTTATTGATTTTTTTTTTTTTCAGCTGCTCTACATTGCACTTCAAGTTAGCAATGGCATCAGAGTAGATATTAACAGCTGTCCTCTAGCATCTTGGTTCGGGTTGTTAACCTAGTTGACAGTGGATTTCACAGACCTCTCAACTAACTATTTTGTGTTTTAGCTCTCTTGACAGCATTATAGAGCTCATTTTTAAACAGTTTTTTGTTTTTAAAATCAGAGTAGATTTTAGTGGCTGTCTTCTAGCATCTTGGTTTGGTTGCTAAGCTGGTTGACAATGGGTTTTTAAAATCTCTCAACTAACTATTTTGTGCTGTAGTTCTCTATATGTTTCACAGTTTCGTTTTAGTAGTAGTTTTTGTCTTTTGACGAACATATCCTTTAAATTTAGTCAATATTTCATCAAGTTATATTGATTTATATTAGTCAGTTTTACTCAGATAAAATAGCATCTAGTTTTAGTTTAGTTAAATCACATTGAGCGAGTGCAACATATACAAATATATTTAACCATTTTATACATTAAATATGTAGCACTTCAGTTTAACGGTGATTTTTCTCTGTTCAAAATTCATATTCTTTCAAGACATATCTTAAAAATAAATTATTAGTGCATTATAAATATTTTTCATCAACAGTGATATTTTTTTCAACAGTGATATAAAATATTTTTTTACCAACAAAATCCAAACACCCTTTGTTAATGATTTTCATCAGTAATCTCAGTGACAAAAGTCAATCCGCACATCTTCTCAAAGAGACTGAATCATCTGTATTATGGCATTAACATCCTCCACTAGGCTTGTAGCAGCTAGCAGCTAGCACCATTGTAGCAGCTAGCACCATTTTCTTGAGACAAACTAGCCCTAAGAACAGACGTAATGCACTTTTTCCACTGTGAAGACAGCATGTACTATTAAAGTAAATAAACTGTAAATTGTATAATATAAATTTGACTTAGGAAGTAGGTAACAAATGAACATGTTTTTGTTGAGGAGCTCAAAAATGCATCCTCATATCTATCTTTTCAGTGGATTGTCATATTGCAAGTATTTTTCAATCAAGACATTTTAAACTGGCAAAGCAGCGTTAACAATTATAGTTTTGACATACACTGTTCATCATGTTATGACATAACCATAAACATTTATGCCTTCTGTGACATGTTTATACACACCACACATCTGTAGCGAGGACCGTTTTTCCTCTACATATACCCCATGTTGCCAAGCTTCACCAAATGCACCAAACCATAACAGCACTTCAAATCCCATGTTTGGCTCTAGCAGTGTGAGAAACGCCCTCTTCACTTTGACTTGCCTCACCCCAGAGTGCCAGTACATCTAGTTTTCACCCATCTAATATTGCCAAAGTCGAGTTGTTTTTAAAACGGTCCACTTTGGTTACATGAAGCCCAGAGGAATGTTGTTTGATCTGACATGCTTGGCTTTAAATTCGGTTTTGATGTTGGGAGTTTTCTAGATTTGGACAGCCTGCCAGGTAGCCAAGTAGGCTTCCAAAGGCTTAAAGGCTGAGCATTTGTTTGCAAAGATTCACTTAAGCGTCCACATTTGCGAGACTGCTGGACTCTAAGCCTTTATTTATGAGGCAAATGCGTATGAAAATGCTCCTGTATAATTTTACGCCTTGGCAGGAGGGTTAAAGGAGCTTACCTGAACATACTAGCATGTGTTTGTTTGCATGTGTTTGTGTGAGATATGTTTGACGTTTCCAGCTCGGTGCTGGCCCGAAGCCAAACCACTCACAATGGAACAGATCGTTTAATCTCCTCCCGTTGCCCTGCCTGGATCTCCATGTCCAGCACAGATTCCTGGCAGAGAAGAAGGAGTAGAACAAAAAACCTTTGCACAGCTATTAATACAGTAGAGTGCGAGAGAGAGAAAGAGGGCGAGAAAGAGGGAAAGATTGAGGGAATGCGAGAGGGAGGGTGGAAAAGAGAGAATAGATTGTGGATGGGGGGCTAGAGAAAGGCATCCAGCCGCTCCCATGCTGCCCCTGGCTCTCCTAATTACTTCCAGACAATGCCATGTATTTTCATCTCCGTGGTTACAGGTTAATAATTCTGTGTTTACGGTATGACCTCACTGCCCTTCATGAACCATTGTCCCGCCTTGTAGAAATGCGTAAGGGCCAAGATTGGGAGAATTTTGGTGAAGAAGTTCTAGTTAAGACCTTGCCTATCCACCGTATATGGAGTCACATTACTTCCCTTGTGTGTGTGTCACTGGAGTACAAGGCCATTGGTGTCTCAGCTGGTGCTAAAGTCTAAACCAAGTTAAGCTTAGATTTTGGGTGCAAACTCTTAAAATGGTCCATTTTCTCTCTCTGGCCTAAGGTGGTGTGTTTGACTACTGCCCAGGTTTGTGTTCTCCATGTGCAGGTGGGGCTGTAGATGTAGCGAATCCCTCTGGGCTACAAACCATCAATCATGCTGCAGCAAATCGTGGTGAAGTGGACTCGATGCATGGTCATATAGTTTTAATCTGAAGAGGTTTCTCAAGTGTCTAGGAGCTCCTGCGTCAGAACACACACGATTGTTTATAGATGAGTAATGTACGGTTCAGTTTCAAGTGCATTTCCCACTAAGAGGATGTTTTGGTAAACCAAAGAGGTGTAGAAATGTTTTGTTAGGCAACCTAAAATGTACTTATGTGGTAGCATTTAAAATACTAGATGGACGGTGGCAAAGTTAAGTCATTTTTTGTTTTTTTTTTAGAATATCTCAACTTTAAGTATTTTAATTTCTGGAAACTACATTTCATAAAAAGATGTTCCAGAATTCTGATTTGTGAACAAATCATTCTATTGACTCAAATCCAATTGAACTAGTCCACAAATAACATGAATTAATTAATCTGTGAAATCAAGCGATCCACTTTCAGCCAATTCTTTTCAGTGAACCGTTTCACAAACAGCACTGAATGATTCATTTGGGAATTCAAATGATTCAGTTGCACCAGTTAAACTTATTGATTCAGTAATCCAGTTTGAGCACATCTTAAGCTAACAAATCACTTAATTGGTCTTGTCTGACTCAAAACAGGCCAAGAATTGAGAGTAATCCTCAAAGCTTGAATATGCTGACTCCTAATAATTCATAATAATGTCAGACTGGACTCTAACCACTATTTAATATGACTGAATAAACTTGACTACATTTGGTTACACCAATTAAATTAAATTAGAAGGTCAGATTCAGGGCTTGAATTTATATGGCCTGGAGGACAACAAGGCTTTTTACAATTTACATTTGTTAATGTGGGAGTGTGTGGGACTGAAAATGAAACATACCCAACTCCCTGAGAAATCACATGCAGCTGAGTTTTCAAATGCCTCTGCATAGGTTTTCTTTCCATTCTTGCTTCTGTTAGAAGAAAGAAATTGCGGGCTTTGTGGTGCTTTGAAAAACAGGTGTTTGGGCCTCTTTCTTCACAAACACTTGAGTTTGTGAAGGAAATTACAGAGCAAAGACCCTCACAAACCAGGCATCCCATCCCTGTATGTCTCAACTTTATAGACTCTACCTTTCTCTGACTTTTTAACAGCAGGAAAAACGACCCTTAAATTACTATCAGCTAAATTGGGGGACAAATGTTTCTCTTCAGTCACGAATGATTCTTTTGTTTTTCAGACTGTAGATTTATGCCTTAAACAGCATCCACTCCACTTTTCCTGATCATGACCCTCCTGCTCCAAAAGTGAGCCCAGCTATTTGTACATTGGAAAATATAAATAGCACTCTCAGCATGGCTTATTAATACCAGAGAGGGCCTTGTAAGAGTTGGCTATCTGTAGGATTTGAGTGACAGGGGCTGGAATTAGTCCTCTGAACCCTCCAGAGTTCTCCCACAAACATGGTCTCTATTGTTGTTTATGTTCCATTCCATTCCCCCGCCACCACAACGTTCCAAGAATCTCAAATGTCACACTGAGGCAAGAATATCCTCTTAGATACATTTAAAATCAGACGCGCACACACAGTGCTTCATCAAAACTGGCATTCATCTCTTGGATCATACACAGAGCAGCTCTCTGTTTGCTCTTGCAGTAACAATGATCAACTCCTATTTCACTCACCATCAAATCACTTTGAGATTAAATACAATACAACCTTGTTATTATCCACAGAAAAATCTTCCTTTATGCACCCCAGCATTGCACAGGCAGGCTGCCAGAGCGCTGGGGAAATTCTTATTTTGTCGTAGAGGGACATTTAGACTCACATGAAAGGTTTTCTGTGTGGGGAGTCCATTGTCTGAGCGGACTGTAGTAACCGCATTTAGAGGCATTCGGCCTATTGTAAGAAAAAAAACAAATGAACTGAAGACTCCTTAAGGCCTTTTCTTGTCTTCTCACCTGCAGGAGTGATTACTGTGTCTCTGAAGGGGCTGCATTCAGTCCTCTAGTGGTCTGTTTTGAATAGTCTGAGAGACTACTCTGTTGTCAAAAGCACCCTTATTGTCTTTGAGTGTCCTCCGTTATGGAGGAACAGCACGTACAGGAGATGAGTGACCCTCCCTGAGGACAGAAGGATAGACTGTCCAATTTTTTTTTCCTCTTGTGTGTGGCTAGAGGACTGCCATGTTGATGATAATTGATATTGAAAATAGTCTTTTAAATGAATCATTTGAACCAGTTCACAGCAATAGCATTGAATGATTTAGTTGTGAATTTGACTGATTGTAGCAGTTAACAACTCAATGATCTGTTCAAGACCAGATAGCAATGTCCATTTGAATTGTTTCACAAATAACATGAATTAGTTTGTTTGTGAATTTGACTGATTGAATTAACGACTCAATTATCTGCTTGAGACTTGCTCTGAGACCCAGTGGCTATGTCTGATATCTGAATGAATCACCGATTCTTTTCAATAATTTATTATTGACATTGATAACATTAATTCATTTGTGAATTTGACTGATCCAATCGCAGCATTTAACAACTTATTTCAATGTTCTAGTCAGTGCCTGACTGTGTTGTGCAGTTTATGAACAAATCTTTTTATTGAGCCAATTATTTTCAAAGAATCAGTTGAACCAGTTCAGATATCAGATAACACAGATATAAAGGAATGATTCAGTTGTGAATTCAGCTGATCTGATTGCATCAGTCATCAAGTCAGCAATTCAATAATCTGTTTGAAACCAGATAGTCCAATCTGTGAATATATCATTCTTTTGAGGCCAGCAACTCACTGATCTGCTCCGAAACCTGATGGCATTGTCAGATTTGTGAACGAATCATTCTTTCAAGATTAAAGTTGGGCTGAACAGCTAAATGATTATCATGATAGTACTTTAATAGGTTTGCAAAATAAAAGTAAAATAAAAAGGAATGTTATTATAGCAGTGCAATACTATGCTCGATTAATTGATAAATTAAAGATCACTGATTATCAAAATAGTTGTTAGTTGCAGCCTTAGTCTAAAGTGCTTTTCCACATGTTCTGTCTCACCTCCCAATTTCCTGCACTTGTTTTATTGCTCCTCTCTATTAATGCAATGACGCATTCTCTGGAATAGGGAATGTGTTGTTCCTGGAGGAAAAAAGAGCAACTGGGGTGAGTGCATGCGGTTCAGTGAACATGAGATGGGTGTGGTTAGATTCCCCCCTACACCTCTTAATTTAGCCCAGGGGCCGAGCAGCAGGTGACCTCTGTGCCAAAATAGTGTCTGAACCAATGCATTTGGAAGGAATTTCAGCTACAGACCTTAATGGCTTCAGGCAGTGTTTTTTCAAATTCAGGCTGTGTGAAAACACTACAATACATGTTCCTTATCACTAAACAGTCACATGTCTGCTGATATCCCCTAGAGAGACTGACACATGACGTAGTCCAGCATTGAAAACCTGCGTGTTCAGCCAGCAAATCAGAGTTGGATACGTTTCATGGTTGGGGTGAATTTTGTCTCCCCCTACCTCCTTCTCTCAATGGGACAGGCACCGACCGCACGCCCCTCTAGCATTCTTTAGATGTGATGTCACCTGGCCCCCAGTTCAGTTACTCCTTGAGTCTCACTAGAAAGTTATTTCTCTTTTAAAATTCAATGATTGCGTGCCTAGTTTTTATTCCCTGTGTTTTTGTATTTGCACTCATAAATGAGTGCTTCCTGTGCATGAAGGCACATTTGTTTGCATATTAGCATGTGTTTGCATGTACTAGTGAGGGTCAGGCTGCACACAAAGGAGCTTTTTAAAGCCCATTGATAAGCTGCCAGGTAATTAATGACAGTGCAAGAGACAGCTAAACATGCACAGTCATTCGTTTGGTTTGTTTCCAGGCTTTAAACAACTAGTCCTCCACCCTCTTAGGAGGCAATCTGCTTTCATAATGGTTAGCTCATTGCAGCCGAGGCCAAACATCTGTATCTGTATAAGTATTTGATGGTTGAGGTCTGAAGGAAATGAAGCGAGGCGGTGACCTTCATGTGTCAGTGTGTAACTTCAAGGCACTTACGTTAGCAT
Source organism: Spinibarbus caldwelli (assembly GCA_039654775.1). Lineage (NCBI taxonomy): Eukaryota > Metazoa > Chordata > Actinopteri > Cypriniformes > Cyprinidae > Spinibarbus > Spinibarbus caldwelli. The sequence goes on along the minus strand of CM077252.1, from coordinate 14,563,672 downwards.
GTGTTCTTGCATTTAGGTCAGACAGAAGAGTGCATAGAGGGCACAAGTGGCTATTAAAGATTAAAATAGACCAGCAAAGCAGCCATATCTATTGATGACCCACATCAACTCTGATCCAGAGCTTTGATTTATTTTTAAAAGAGACTAGGCTTCTGTAAACATCACTGGACTCCATAGTGATTTCCTAGTGAACTCATCAATCAAATGTCTTTGATTAGATTACATCATTCACTTGCTTTAGCAGAATGTGACCTTCTGAAGAACTCATTTGAAGCCACTTTGGCCCTTTTCATGTCTCTGATTAGGGTTTATTGGATAATCACATCATGTGTCTCATGTTCCTTACCCTGTTTTGGTGCTTAACAATTTGGGACTGTGCCTCTTGAGAAAGATACTTGTTTTTTAGGGCTTGTTTTAAAGCTATTTATTTTTAACAAATTTATTGATAACCAAAAAATGCTGATATTAAAATTCCACATTGTTTTGTCTAGCAATCGTGTTTAAATGCTGCAGATTACTTTAGGCGTTACAACATATAATGTACAGTATGAAAAAATTGATATTCATTCTGAGATCTGCTAAAGATTACATTTAACAGTGTTATTAAATTAATAGTGTTTTTAAAGATTAACCATAAATGCTGCTTCTCAGAGTGTTGAGCGAGATGAGCCTATTGAAGTGGATCCAGCACCAGTTTCCCAAGGCTTGGAGAATGGACACTTATCCTCAACAGGTATTACCCATAATTACTTCTCAAAACCACACAAAACAAGTCCCAACACAATGGAAACAAGCCACAATACAATGGAAACAAGCTGCAACACAACAAAATTAGCAAAACACGTGCTGTGGCGATTTCGTTGTGTTGTGGAGATTTTGTTGTGTTGTGCACTACTGGGCCAGCGTACTGACCAGGGTATCCGCCATTAAAAAAAAAATTAAAAATCCCATAAGGCAATGAAAAAACCTGGAAGCATTGATGTTCACTATGCTTCTTTAACAGAAATTCTGAAGTGCAAAACATAAATTGGCCTAGTCAGTTCAATAAACATCATGGCATGTAATACAAAATTTGAAAAGACTGTTGTTTAAATTTATTCTAGCATAAACACACATCATTAGACAGGTAAAATAAATGCAGGTGAACATAATGTAGTTAATATAATTAAAATTCAACTAAAAAGTTGCTGTATGTACTGTAACAGAACAGTCAATATACTTTAAGCGATCCCTACACCACAACCATAACAGACGATAACCACACAATATATAGCATTGGAATTACTGTGAGAAAATTTTTTTCCAACTGATGAACGATAAAAACCAATCAAAATCCACACAGCTTTAAAGAGATCGAACCTTTAATGCAGCAGAGAACAGAACTGCAGAGTGCACTTAGAATAAACATAACGTTATTGTACATTGGTGTAAAAACTAAAATAGTTATTAGTATAAATGAGACATTATACTGCTTCAGTTGAAAGTAACTGACCACAATCCATCATCTCTCCAATCAGAAAACTCCACTATGCCTTTGAGGAGAATCTCACCACCTAATGGTGTGTCACAGGAGCACTCGGCCCCCGTTTCAATGGCGATGCCACACCTGCCAATCACAGCAACCACCAAAGTGGCTGACTCAGCAGTTATGAAAAGTCCTGAGTCACCTGGTAGCCCGATGCAAGCCACGCCGTCAGCCATAACAGATTCACTGACAAACAGTCAGCCAGTCACCAGTAATAACCAGCCACAACTAGAGTCTCATGTTCATGCAGGTATGACTCTATCATAACTTCACAAAGTGAGGCTACAGATGAGTTTTTCTGCTGTCATCTCCTAAATGTGTGTGTTGGTCTTGTGGTTACAGTATCGTCTGTGAAAACATGGGCTCCGACTCCTGCCAGGACTATGGGTTCTCCACGGCTTAGTGGTAGGACAAATTCAACCGTTCTCTGTGACTCATATATACACCAGTGCTTTTATCATAAAGTCTGTCTAATTGTTTGTGTTGCTACATGTTTTGTCTTACAGAGAAAGCATCTTCGGCTCTAGCCAAGTCAGTGACTTACTCTGGGCTTTTCCCACACAGTACAGACAGGTGGGTCGAGTGTGAATATGTCTTAGTGCAAATAAAAGTTTCCACCGAGCAAGATAGTCTTGGTAACACTTTACAATGAGGTTGCATTTTTTACCATTAGTACATTAGTTATCATAAACCGTGAACTTTTATGTTCAAAAAGTGTCTTTTTGTAAATCATTTATTTATCTTGGTTAATGTTAATATCTATACACTACCGTTTAAAAAAATACTTTTATTCAGCAAAGATGCATCACATGGTACAAACGTTTTCTATTTCAAATAAACAATGTTCTTTTGAACTTTTATATTCATCAATGAATCCTGAAAAAAAAACTATCAGTTTTCACAAAAATATTGTACAGCACAGTAATATGGAATGAGCATGAAGACTAGAGTAATGGCTATTGAAAATTCAGCTTTGCCATCACAGGAATAAATTAATTACATTTTAAAAATATATTAAAAATAGAAAACAGTTATTGTAAATTGTAATATTATTTCACAATATTACAGTTTTTTTTAAATCAAATAAATGCAGCTTTGGTTAGCATAAGAGGCTTCTTTTTAAAAATTAAAAATATATATTACCGATTCCAAACTTTTGAACAAAGTGTAAACTAAAACATTTCTTAACACTTCAGGTTGTATAAAATAACATGATGTATTAAGAACAAACATGAAATAACAATGGAGAGTAAGATATTTATAAATTAGCATTAACTTAGATTAATGCTGTTTATGATATATAATTATTTTTAAAATAGTTTATGATATATAATTATCATAAACTATATGTTTATGATATATAATTATTTATTGTAAAGTGTTATCAGTATTGCATTTTTCTGTCCTGTGTTTTTATTTGTAAAATATATTTTGTTTGCCTTTCTAAACTAAATTCTTTTTTTTTTTAAATGTTAAGTAATGTAACATATTTAATTAAAAGTGATGCTGTCTACCACACATCTGTGGGCGAGTTAAGTCTTGTTTCAAGCAGACAGTGTAAGCCCCTAGTAAAAACATAAATTAGGAAAATGGTCATTTAAAATGGTTATAGGGATTATATTAGTCTCCTGGCTTTGTTAAAGCCAAACCTACACCCTTGGATTAGACTGGAAAATCTAAAATGCATAAATAATTTTATCATGATGTGTTGCCAAAAAAAAAAAAGTTAATATTGCACAGAACTGAAATGTTTTTGGGCCATCTTTTTCTCTTTGTATCAGGAACGTGGATATGTCAGGAGATTTATCCTTTGGTAGAGGTATTGAGCGCAGACGGGAGCTTGTGAGGTCCCAGACTTTACCTCGAAACATTGGAGCCCAGGCTCGCAAGTCCATTTTTGAGAGGCTGGACTCTGAGAACAACAGGTAATGGAATCATCTGCATGTTTATGCAACCTTTTTTTCATGCTCTGAAAAGTCCATCACAATAAAAATCTCTTGCATTGATCTTCCCAACTAAGTCGACCCAAGCCTGTGGATTCCAAACCGAAGCTGAAACGCTCTCAGAGTTTTGGAGTATCCAGTGCTAGCAGTATCAAGCAGATTCTTCTGGAATGGTGTCGATCCAAGACCATTGGGTACCAGGTAAGACATTCATGCATCATGGGATTTATCTCAAATCAGCAGAAAAAGGGGGCTTTGCACACATATAGTGTATTAAAACTATGGTTTAACAACACTTCAGCCTGATAAGATGAGGATTATCATGCATCACAGGGCTTCCTATACTATTATTTTAAGATTAGCACATTATGAAGTTTTATTCTCTCCATTAGCTTTAACGTATCAACTTTATTAGCATCGAAAAGAGGGTGAATGAACATTATGTGTGGTATTAATGTTCCATATATTCTGCCTGACTCTAGTGTGGCTTTGCAAACCAGCCCATGTGGCTCTAGTTAGAGATAGTAATGTAATGGCCAAGCCTAATTTAGAGTCAAAAGAGAGCAGTACGTAAACATGAGAAGCAAAGCAGACAGCTGACAACACGCATGACGGTTTCCATTTCCCTCAGTGACAGACAATGTCTGAGCCTGTCAGATTTTCCAGCTACGGATGAAAAATGAACACCATTAAATGATGAGGTGTACAGAAATTCCAGCATATGAAGATAAGAGCCAGACAACAATAAAACATCTGCTCTGACTGCCACAAGCACATCTGCAGGCTCTCAAAGAAAATTATTATTCTTCTATGCCTCTCGCTTACCTACAGTTTAAGAGAAAATTATGAAAATAAAATGTATTGTTATTCATTATTATTATTCCCTTAAGATTTATTATATTCTTAAATTAAATTGATGAAAAAAATATAAATTCGGCACACTACTTCGGCAAATTAAATGAAAATAAAAATGTTGGCAACTATCTAAAAATTTTTGATATCTTGTTTTATTCAGTTAACGTTTATTTCAAGTAATGAAAAAAAAAATGGTTTTAATTTTAGTTTTAATTGTATTCATCATGTACCTACCTACATATATGATATATAGTATGATACATATATGATACATAGTTATATTTTTTATTTATATATTTTTTTATCTGTATTTTTTATACAATTATTTTGATGGAAAATTACAAAAACAGCCCTTTTTTGGAATAACATGCACATTTAAGAAAATATATGAAGCCGACTTTGACTTTGTGTTGAAGGGTATGGGAGCAAAACCTCAGTGTGCTGTGAAATATAATAGCTTCACTCTCTCCCATTAATCTGCAGAACATCGACATTCAAAACTTCTCATCCAGCTGGAGTGATGGCATGGCATTCTGTGCCCTGGTCCACTCTTTCTTCCCCACAGAGTTTGACTACAACGTCCTGTCCCCTGCCGACCGCAAACATAACTTTGAGCTGGCATTCAGCACTGCAGAGTAAGTCACTGGAATGGAGGCGATTCTGTTCAGCCTTTTCACAATAGCATTGAGATGTCAACACACTTCATGGTGCCTTAACCTCTTAAAGTTGAGTAGTTTGTCTTACTGTCATCCCATCAGACACTGAAAAGGGTAGATGACCAAGGAAAATTAAATACACAATTAACAAGAAAAATTATATATTCACTGCTGTTCAGAACTTTGGTGTGACTTTTCAGTGAGATTAAAAAAAGAAATTAATACTTTTATTCAGCAAGGATGCATTAAATTGATCTAAAGTGGCATTTATAATGTTACAAAATATTTCTATTTAGAATAAATAAAATACATTTTTTTCTTTTAGCATTGTTTTGATAAAAAATATTAAACAGCACAACTGTTTTCATCATTTTTAATGGTAAGAAATCAGCATATTAGAATGATTTCTGAAGGATCATGTGACACGAGTGACTGTTGAAAATTCTGCTTTGCCAATGCAGGAATAAATTATATGTAGACAGAAAACTGAAAAATAATATTTCACAGTATTACTTTATACTGTATTTTTGATCAAATACATGCAGCCTTCATAAGCAGAAGCCTTTTTTCCAAAAACATGAAAGAAATTTACTGACCCCAACATCAGTACATTGTTTCCATTGTGTTAAAGCGATATTCTGTCATTTTGTACTCAACCTCATATTATTTCAAACCCATAATGTCTGTCAATCTCCAAAATACACAAACATCTGCATAAAAGTATCAAAAACAGGTCATTCTTGTAAAAATCCCCTTTTACATTCCATAGAAAAACAAAAAAAAATAAAACTCTGTAATGATATACGGGTGAGCAAATAACGACAGCATATTCATTTTCATTTAAAAGCTCTAATAAAGTATTAAAAGTCTTTAAATAGGAATAGACCGGACAGATGAGATGTGAACTAAGCGTGACCCGACCCAACAAGCTGAACAGAATGATTCCAAAATACAAGTTGACACAAATCATCTGCAGTTGTGCTCCACATCACCTCACAGTACGGCACAGAAGATAAAGTTACTTAGTTTCCGATGTGTCTGAGTCTAGGGTGTCCGTAAAGCACACTTTAAACCACTAATGCATGCCAACAAATCCCTGTTGAGCTCAAAGGAACCTCGCCGTCCCCTCGAACGGCTACTCCGACCTGACAGCTCAGCAGCATCACATCATGCTCCTGCAACTCCCAATTCCCACATCCTGAAATATTCACAGACCTAAAACTGCACTACCAACGTCATCTGAACATATGTATTACACTTATCATATTAACTTTAATAGTCAACGGACATGGAGAATGAATAAAAAACAGCTATGGACGTCCACCCCTGTTAAATCTGCTTCTCTGTATTTCCAGGAAGAAGGCTGGCTGCGATAGGCTCATTGAAGTGGAGGACATGATGGTGATGGGAAGAAAGCCAGACCCCATGTGTGTCTTTACTTATGTCCAGTCACTATATAACCACTTGCGCAAGTTTGAGTGAGATCTTGGCCTCTTCAGCCCCAGCTGAACACTCTGCACTGTCCCCTGCTGGACAGAACTGAACTCTGATATAGTCACTATGGCAGTGATTTTCAATCCTGTTCCTCGGGACCCACTGCTCTGCACATTTTCCATGTCTCCCTTATCTGACACACTCATTTGAGTTCAAGGAGCTCTTTCCTAATGAGCTGATGATCTGAATCAGGTATGTAAATTAGGGAGACATGCAAAATGTGCAGAGCTGTGGGTCCCCAGGAACAAGTTTGAAAACCACTGCACTATGGTAAGGGGTTGCAAAACCCACACCATTTCAAGCACGATGCTTCAGTTGCATTTTAGTCAAGAAAAGGTCATCGACTATTTATACAGTCCTTTGAGACATGGCTTTTGTGTATGGCATGCTCTTTTTAGAATGGTGGCCTCTGATTTATTACTAAACAGCTTGAAGTTAAAGGAATAGTTCAGCCCAAAATGAAAATGTACTCATCTTTAGGCCATCCATGATGTAGATGAGTTTGTTTCTTTGTTGGAAATAGATTTGGAGAAATTTACTTCTCCAAATCACTTGCTCACCATTGGATCCTCTGCAGTGAATGGGTGCCGTCAGAAATTAGAGTTCAAACAGCTGATAAAAACATCACAATAATCCACAAGTAATTCACATGAATCCAGGCCATCAATTAACGTCTTATTAAATAAAAAGCTGCATGTTTGTAAGAAACAAATCCATCATTAAAACGTTTTTAACTTTAAACCGTTGCTTTCTGCTAAAATACGAGTCCTCAGTCAAAATTTTGCTTTCTCCAGTGGAAAAAGTCGCCTTGTCTGAGTCAGGTAAGAAATATGCATAGATTAAGCACCGTTTACAAGCGAAAACAGTCCAAAGTGGTTATAAACAAATATGTTGGTGGATTTTGATGTGAGAGGACAACAGGGGATGGACTTTTTCACTGGAAGGAAGTATTATCTTGGATTATGGTATTTTGGCCAAAAGTCATGAAGTCAAGTTAAAATGCCTTGACGGATTTATCACAAACATGCAACTTTATGATGTTAATATAGACTGGAGTCACGTGGATTACTTGTGGATTATTATGATGTTTTTATCAGCTGTCTGACGGCACCCATTCACTACACAGGATCCATTGGTAAGCAAGTGATGTAATGCTAAATTTCTCCAAATCTGTTCTGATGAAGAAACAAACTCAAGGGTCAGTACATTTTTGTTTTTGGGTGAACTACTATTTTAAATTCAGTGGATTATAGAGCCATTTTATAGACTGCAAACATAGAGACATAGAAATCTATTAGCGGATTTCATACTAATGAAAGATAGAGTGAAATAGAAATGTACAGGAAATAAGGTACACTATATGTTTTGTTCTCAAATAGACTGGCACATTTTTTATAACTATTTGTCTTGTTCAGTGGCATAAGTGCAACGTTTCATATGCCACCCTGATCTGCACGTTTCTGGTTGTCTTTTATACTGTGTTTCTGTAGCTTTGCCAAAGCTCAGATACACTGGTGCAAGTACAGTACACAACATACAGAATGCACTGGATCTGCGTTATAACCGGAAATGCTGTAAACCTGGTTAAACAAAGCTGGACTCCCAACAGTGAGCATCACCAGGGAGTGTGATATAATAAATGTTTTTTTCTTTTGAATGCTTTTGAGTCAACTTAATTTTGAATGTTTTTTATTATTATTTTTTTGTAAAAACAAAAAAGACACTTTCCCACCTCTTGTGAGTCAGTAACAATCACAATAAACATCAAAGCACAAACCATTTACAATCATGTTTCTTAGTTATAAGCACAACAAGGAATAACACTCCTGTAGAGGACATCCAAATAAATACAAACATAGATGAACAAGACAACATGATCATAATGTACCACCTAGTGTCTTGAGATCAAAGAAGTGGTTTCCAAAATCAATTAATTCAAAACTGCTTGGGCATTTTAGTGTAAATGATTCCTTTGTAAAAACCTTTTTACTGAATATTAGATCAAATCAAATCATTTTGATTTGAAGAGAAACAAAGCAAACAGAAAAATAAACTGTACAGTGAAAAACATTAATGATGACACAAAAAAAAAAATGGAAATATTGCAATATTGGATGATTTTAGTTGGTATCAGGGCTCTCCAAGTTCTCCCTCCATAGTCCGGACCAGAACATAAAGCTCAGCAAGACCGACAACAGATGCTGCAATCACTGCAGCTATTACTCTCTGAAAGAAAATACATACAGAGACATTAGAAATATGTGTTTAGTTCCAAAACACTTAACCTCATTCACTGTGCATTGATGGTGTGAACACACTTACCGCTGTTGTCTCAGTGAAGATATACTGGCTGCCCAGATATGAACAGGCAAATGCTGCAACTACAGTTACCAGGAAGTTGAATACAGTAACAACAACTGCCTTCACGGAACGCACTGCAGAACATAAATGACACGTAAGATGAACAAGACAGAGAGGCTTTAAAAATGAGATCAGAAAAGGGAACATCCTGACCTTGTCGTCCAAAATCTGCTAAAGTTTCATGACGATTCATTTCCTGTTGGGCAAAATATAAATACACTGACATGATTTTCAATAACTATAGAGCATGTGTTTGATATAAAGACTGTAGAGGAGTGTTCACCTGTGGGTTTACATTCCGTGTTATTCTCTTATATTCTTCATTGGCAAGTTTTGCTTTAATTTTTTCTAAGCGGGCCACCAACTGGGGGTTCTGTTGGGTGGAAATAAATACAATTATCAAGCTTAAAAAATATATAATTTCTTATATTAATATAAATACAAAGAGTAATGAAATATTCTCACTTACCCTTGGAGGTGTGATAACTTCTGGAAGATGAAGTGTGCTGTCCTCAAACATTTCATGAAGATACACTGGATGTCCTACAGTTACATCACACTCAGCTTGTAATGTGCAACAAGTATCAAAACGTTTAATTGCTCTATAGAGTGTGCACGTTTCTTACCGTTTTCTTGAAGAAGCTTGTGTAGTTTTCTCACAGTCTTGAATGGTATGATGGACTGATCTGCCAGAGCTTTCAATTCTTCCCTGAGCTCTTCTGACACAGCAGATTCTCCCTCCAGCAACTCTCTCTTCTTCTCCAGAAATCTCTCTCCGATTTTAAACGAAGAAGCCATGATAGCAAAGATGCCTGCTAAAGTTCAGAACACCTTACCGTGCGTTTAGTTATGTGAACACTAAACAGAAAAGTAGCGGAAAGCAAAAAGGAACTTCCTCGTTTAATCTATCAAATAGCTATAACTACAGTCAAATTAGCGTCACTAATTATATAAAAGAAAAATAGAAAATATCCCTAACAAAACTTAACCATGTTGTTTCAAGTTAGTTATGTATTTTATCTTAATTTAAGCATGTTTCCTGTTTACAGCTTTGCTTATTAGCTGATTTCTTCTTCTTCTTCTTCTTTGGTGAGTGTGTTTATAGGTCCGTTGCAAACCAACTACACAAAGCGCCACCTACTGTCAATGAACATATTCGGCCTTTAGATTGAGGCGCAAGACAGGTTTTTGTTAAAATATTTTTTTCTTAAATGCCGTTTTTAAAAGGATGCTTTAAAAATAAAGTCAATAATTTTTATAGGATATTTGTTGAATAGATTAGCTTTTGATATATTTTAAGCTCTTGTTCAAGAATCAAAATCAAAGGTTTGGATTTACTATATTTCCATTTGTTTATATGATATTTGGCGAAAATAAAATAAAATTAATAATATAATATTCTTATGTTTTATTTGCGGCGACAAATAAAACATTTTCTAGACACAGACATGTCTCCTTACATGACCCCAATGCCGAAATAAATGAAAGCGTGTTCAGCATTTATTTTATTTTTTTTATTGAATGCTTGAAAAACCAATAACAATTATCATTATTGTCAAATCATAACAATAGTCCAGAGTCTTTCAGTCCAGAGGAAGTGCTAAGTCCTTAAGCAAAGCCATTGTTTGAGTGTAGTAGAGAACTCAGTAGATTCAAAATATATTTTCATTTCAAGTTTGAATCTTAAAAAAGTAGAACATTTACATTTATGAATATGATATTTAGATAACAGGAAAATGAGGTTTATGAAATAGCCTAAGTACCGCCCTTTTTCACTTTCATGAAAACCAAAATTTACATTTCCAAGTAAACTCAAAATTAGGATTCACATAACATTTGATAAAATCAAGAATGTCGCCAAAATGATGTTGTGTAAGAGCAATTCCAGAATAAATGTAAAGAGGTTTCAGGGTTTTCTAAAAAAGAAAAAAGAACAGTTGGTATTAATATCATTCAAGTCTTTTAAGAGAGCACTAAAATCTATGAATCAACTTAAATGTAATTTCCACTAAGTAACAGCAGATTGGAAAAGAAAAACCTCTAAAAAAAAAAATGTTCAGCAAATGTACCACAAAAGAAACAGCACGTTAGCGTCACCTATGTGTAGTATCGACGTTTTCCGGTCGCAATGCGTTATGGGAAATGGTGTCCCAGTTTGTTACGTCCAAAATTGCAATAATAGGGTAAAAACTTAATTAAGCCTCATTTCAAACTCGTGCTTCTGAATATTCCTGAATTTAACGCGCTTTAAATTTGAGTTTTGGTTTGGTTTAGCATGTTTGATATTGACTATTTATGTCCGTGTGTTCATGTGCAGATAGCTAAAGGAAGATGGCAGCGTGCGCAATACGTCGGGGCTTATTGTCCACTGCTAGTAAATATAACCAGCACAAATGCACTCACAGAATACTGAGCGCAATAGACTTCAGCAGCGGATTAGATCCGAGAAGAGCCCAGCCGTTGTGTTCAGCATGCGGGTCGTCCAGTTTTCAACAGACGAGGTTCATGTCCTCACGGTAAGAGCTAGTAACGTCCTAACGTGTCCTCCTGTTACATAATTGTTGTAACGTTAGTTATAGTTGCAGCAAACTGTTTTGACAGTAGATACTTTTACGATGTATCTGTGAAATGCATTCATGTTTATTAAGAAATTAATATTAGTTGTTTGAAGGATTCACAAGCTTGCATACCTGCAGCACTACTGCCATATTGTTTCAGTGCTCAGCTCTGTAGTTATACAGTTCACTTTATTTTTTTTACTAAGTGTCTGGACGCCTGAATCTTGAATCAGATGTGTTGATGACACTACTTTTGAGTTGATTTTAAAATTCCATTGGAATAGGACAGGTACCAATACACAAAATGAGGCCTACAAGAAGGACAAACCTCAGCCTTGCTTTCAAACCCCCCAAAGCCATTCATGATTACATAAGTGACAGTCTGGGCCTAAGCCTGTGCCAATAAACAAGTCCTATTTTTGTGGTCAGCACATGTCTGTCTCTTTAGTGCACCATCAAACTTTCAGGTTCGATGTGGTCTGTGTCCGAATCCTTTTTTTTTTTTTTTCTTCTTCTTCTTTCAGATGTTGCGCAATGTTCAACCTTGTTGACCACAAGTTGCTGGGATGTGTAATTCAATGGTGTCATCCACTATCCCATACCAATAAATAAATAAATACACTAAATATATTTTTAAGTGTATGTTTCAAAATATGTTTCCATAAATATATTTTCTACCATTATATTTTGGCCACTTTTTCGTATATTTTTGAAATATATTTTAAACATTTATATATGTTAAAAGACGTTTAAATAAAAATCTAATTAAAAATGTTTAAAGACATTAAGTTGTTTTGCTCTCCATATATTTCAATCCAAGAAAATACTTTCACATATGTAATGTTTGAAGAAAAACTTACTTTACAAGGAACATAGTTTACAATGTTTGAAAAATAGCAATATTACAATATATTAAAAAAATAAACATTATTAAATCATAAAAATCTAAAAGCTGTTCCTACTATTTGCCTGTTTTTTGCTGTATGGGATCCCAGCTATGGGATATTACAATTTACGTTTTTTTAAACTGATTAATTCTTGGCAGAAACAGACCGGAGGGGAAAATACTGGAGCCTGTTGGAGTATTTGAAGCTCTGAAGCAGCACGGCAAATATGAAACTGGTCAGGTCAGTGATCATTTAAATCACAAAAGCCTTAATTCTGATTCCTCTGATGTCAATATTCTAATTCTACATGTGCAATCCACAGCTATTCCTGCACAGTGTGTTTGGTTATAGAGGCATTGTGTTATTCCCCTGGCATGCTCGTCTGTATGATCGAGATGTGAGTCCTGCTGCTGCTGCAGCTGCTGCTGCTGCTGCTGACAGGTATGTAGTAAAGTGTTTTTTAGTTTTATACCTGATTAAATGATTTAGTCTGTGTTACAGCTCAATGGTCGTGTTTGTCATGTGCTTTTTCAGCAAGCCAGATTCCACAAACCATGGGTCTAAGGAAGTAAAGGGCAAGATGCATACATACTACCAGGTCCTCATAGACACCAGAGACTGCCCTCACATAGTAAGTGGCATCAAATGACATATGCAAATAGTGAATTAATGTAGTGTACGTATGTTTGTCTTGGATGACTTAATGATTTTAGTGCAACCATGAGTCCATTTTTAACCTTAGTGACTGTTTTTTTCACCATTAGTCTCAGCGATCTCAGACTGAAGCAGTTACGTTCCTGGCAAATCACGATGATAGCAGGGCCCTGTATGCAATTCCAGGTAGCTCTCTCAATCAGTCACATAAAGATTCAACTATCCTTAAAGGGATAGTTCACCCAAAATGAAAATTGTCATTAGTTACTCACCCTCATGTCACTCTAAACCCATAAGAACTTTGTTCATCTTCGGAACACAAATTAAGATATTTTCGATGAAATCCAAGAGTTTTCTGACCCTCCATAGAATAAAGTTGTTATTTTTGTTGTGTTTTTGTGCACAAATTATTCTCGTAGGTTCATAAAATTATGGTTGAACTACTGATGTCACATGGATTATTTTACCAATGTCCTTACTACCTTTCTGGGTCTGGGAATATTTCAGTTACATTGCTTTCTATGGAGGGTCACAGAGCTCTCGGATTTCATCAAAAATATCTTAATTTGTGTTCCAAAGATGACCAAAGGTCTTATGGGTTTGGAATGACATGAGGGTGAGTAATTAATGACAGAATTTTCATTTTTGGGTGAACTACCCTTTTAAATATAGTGGGCAGCGCTTTTTTTTTTTTAAAGTTCCATTATCTATTATTTTATTAATTTCTTCCGCATTTTATTAATGTCTTTCAGGTCTGGATTATGTGAGTCATGAAGACATCCTGCCTTATAACTCCACTGAGCAAGTTCCTATCCAGCATGAGCTGTTTGAACGCTTCCTCATGTTTAACCCCTCCAGAAGTAACTAGTCCACTTATACTTTTGCACCAGAGTATTCAAGCTTTTACTGATAAAATGTTTCTGATAGATTGCTTTTACACTGTTTATTTAGATCCTCCGTTCACTGCAAGAGATACCCTACGGGCCTGGCAGGAGAAGAACCATCCCTGGCTGGAGCTCTCAGATGTGCACCGCGAAACCACAGAGAACATCCGTGTCACTGTCATCCCCTTCTACATGGGCATGAGAGTAAGAATAGAGGGTTGCTATGTGTTGCAAAAATTTCTCATTGGAGACTGCTGTACACAGACTAAATGTATACATTATTATGTATTATAGACCTTAGTCATGGTAGTGCTATAATTACTTTTTGACAGGAATGAAAAGAGGCTGGGAGGGATAGAAGTACAGTGTGTTCAGTGGAGATGTTTAACAACATACCACTGTTTAGCTGTTAAAACTGCTTTCCTAAAATAAAAACTTTCAGAAGCAAAAACGTAACAAAACCGTTTTAAAAGTTATGAGTTGAGAAAAGTGTGATATAGGACCTTTATATAATGAGTGCCAATGTGAAGGCTGTAAGACTATCCCTCACAGCCCTGTTTTCATTAGCTTTAAAGGCATAGTTCACCCTAAAATTAAAAATTCTATCATTAATTACTCAACCTCATGTCGTTCCAAACCTGTAAGACCTTCATTCATCTTCAGAACACAATTTACTGTGCATCCGGAAAGTATTCACAGCACTTCACTTTTTCCACATTTTGTTATGTTACAGCAGGGTTCACCACACTCGGTCCTGGAGGGCCGGTGTCCTGCAGAGTTTAGCTCCAACTTGCCTCAACACACCTGCCTTGAAGTTTCAAGTATACCAAGAAAGACCTTGATTAGCTGGTTCAGGTGTGTTTGATTAGGGTTGGAGCTAAACTCTGCAGGACACCGTCCCTCCAGGAACATGTTTGGTGACCCCTGTGTTACAGACTTATTCCAAAATGGATTAAATTCATTATTTTACTCAAAAGTCTATAAACAATACCGCATAATGACAATATGAAAGAAGTTTGTTTGAAATCTTTGCAAATTATTAAAAATAAAAAAACGAAAAAAAATCACACGTACATAATTATTCACAGCCTTTGCTCAATACTTTGTTGAAGCACCTTTGGCACCAATTACAGCCTCAATCTTTTTTGGGTATGATGCGACAAGCTTTGATCATCATCATTTGGCAATTATCTGCCATTCTTCTCCTCGCCTCTTCACCTCTCAAGCTTTGTCAGGTTGGATGTGGGCATACACACATTTTCAGGTTTCTCCAGAAATGTTTGATTGGTTCATGCCCAGGCTGTGGCTGGGCCACTCAAGGACATTCACAGAGTTGTCTATAAGCCACTCTTGCTGTGTGCTTAGGGTCATTGTCCTGTTGGAAGGTGAACCTTCTGCCCAGTCTGAGGTTCTGAATGCTCTGGACTGAGTTTTCATTAAGGCTATCTCAATATTTTGGTGCATTGAGCTTTTCTTCTACTCTGACGAGTCCCTCAGTCCCTGCCGCTGAGAAACAGCCTGCTACCACCACACTTTACTTTTGGAATGGTACTCTGCAGGTGATGAGCAGAGCTGCTTTCCTTCAAACATGATGCTTAGAATTGAGGTTCACCAGACCAAAGAATCTTGTTTCTCAGAGTTTTCTCTGAGGGTCCTTTAGGTGCTTTTTTTTTTTTTTTTTTTTTTTTTGTCTTTTTTGCAAATTCCAAGTGTGTTTTCATGTGTCTTCACTGAGGAGAGGATTGAGTTTGGCCACAGCGGCATAAAGCCCAGATCGGTGGAGTGTTGCAGTGATGTTTGTCCTTCTGTAGGTTTCTCCCATCTGCACATATGATCATGGATCTCAACTAAAGTGACCATCAGGTTCTTGGTCACCAGTCTAGACAAGGCCCTTTTCCATCAATTGCTCAGTTTGGTCAGGAGGCCAGCTCTAGGAAGAGTCCTGGTTGTTTCAAACTTCTTCCACTAAGGGTAACAGAGACTACATGCTTCTGTGAACCTTCAATGCTGCAGAAATTTTTCTGTACCCTTCCCTAGATCTGTGCCTCGATACAATCCTGTCTCGGAGGTCTACAGACAATTCCTTGGACTTCATGGCTTGGTTTGTGCTCTGACATGCACTGTTAATTATGGGACGTTATATAGACAGGTGTGTGCCTTTCCAAATCATGTCCAATCAACTGAATTTACCACAGATAGACTCCTATCAACTTGGAGAAACATCTCAAGGATGATCAGTGGAAACAGGATGCACCTGAGCTCAATTTTGAGTGTTATGGCAAAGGTTGTGAATACTTGTGAACGTGATTTTTTTTTTTTTTTTTAATTTATTTTTTTTATTATTTATTATTTTCCCCCATTTTTTTTTTTTTAATAATTTGCAAAGATTTCAAACAAACTTCTTTCCCATTGTCATTATGGGGTATTGTTTGTGGAATTTTGTAATAAGGCTGTAACATCAAAATGTGGAAAAAGTGAAGCGCTGTGAATACTTTGAATTTGTGTCGTGAATACGCTGTGAATTTGTGTTCCGAAGATCTTCCGAAGAATGAAGGTCTTATGGGTTTGGAATGACATGAGGATGAGTAATGACAGAATTTTAATTTTTGGGTGAACTATCCCTTTAAATTCAATATGGCATCTAACCAGATTAAAGGGGTCATATGACATTATTTTGTGTATTTGGTGTAATGCAATGTGTTTGTGTGGTTTAAGGTACAAAAAACATTATTTTCCACATACTGTACATTATTGTTGCTCCTCTATGCTCCGCCTTTCTGAAACGTGTCGATTTTTACAAAGCTCATCGTTTTGAGAAGCGAGGCATGCTCTGATTGGCCAGCTATCCAGTGTGTTGTGATTGGCCGAATACCTCAAGCGTGTGACAGAAATGTTACGCCCCTTACCGTATTGTGATGCCATGTCCCGGTGCGACGAGACAAAACCAATAAAACCCATTATATATTTGTTGCATCCAGTGGGGACATAATTACTTGTTATAATGACCTATACTGTCTTTTTATGCGTCACGTTGCATCGCGCCGCATAAACATTACCATGTCTGCATTTGTGATCGGAGAAACGACAAACAACAAGCGCTACTCTACACTGCTCAAAACTCGCGTTTGAATAGTCAGTGGCAAATTCTTTAAATATAAAAACATACTTACAGGCTGTGAGTCAGAAACGCCAGACTGTCCTTGCGACATTGGAATTGCCCCACTTTATAGAAACAGCCTTTGTGCACAGCTGGCATTGTAGGTTACTCTCCCAGGTTCAGGAAATAGTCCTCCGTTAAAATCTGCTGCACACACTCGAATATTTGCGTTTAATTGTTCTGGAACAGTGTTGTAAATACAACTTAACCACTGATTTCTAGTTGTGTCCTCTTTTGGAAGCACAAACAAAGTACTTTCGCTTTCACAACGAAACAGCGTCTCCAGGACATGGCGCCAACGGCAGCAACAATACTACAGCGAGAATAAACATCACGCCCTCTTTCTTTACGTACACATTTGGGCGGTGTTATGCGAATCTTCCCACACAGTGACGTAGACGGTGGGGGCGTGTTTGAATGAGCCATTTTAGGAGGGCGTGGACAAGTCTTAACTTTTATAAAGAATATCTCTTTGGGTTTGAGACTTTAGTCTTTGCAACTTTAGGGATCTTATATATGCATGAACAGCTTGTAACACTCCAAAGAGAAAGGAAAACTTGAAATCGCATCATATGACCCCTTTAAGATCTATATACTACTGTTGAAAAGTTTGGTTTCTGTAACAAATGTAACATTATAAATGTCTCTACTGTCAATTTTGATCAATTTAATGCATCCTTGCTGAAGAAAAGCATAATTTATGCATAATTATAATTTATATTTAGAATATGTTTGGAAGTGAATGTAACTCATAGTCCTGATTCTGACTTGTTTTTGTTTGTCAACAGGAGGCTCAAAACTCCCACGTGTACTGGGTAGGCAAAATTACCTAATTATGTTTTTTATAATAACTCAATAAAAGGGTTATATATAGAATGACCATTGGTGACCTGTTAGAGATAATATGTTGATGTTTTCCTCAGTGGCGGTACTGCATCCGTCTGGAGAACCTGGGCGATGAGGTGGTTCAACTCAGGGAAAGACACTGGAGGATCTTCAGTCTCTCAGGGACTCTGGAGACAGTCCGTGGCAGAGGAGTGGTTGGCAAGGTTATTAATTAGCAAAAGCATAAACCAGAATTAAAGACTATGGAAATATGAATTGTTTGTTAAATGCAATCCATTATTATCTCGCCAGGAGCCTGTTTTGTCAAGAGAACAGCCAGCATTTCAATACAGCAGTCATGTTTCACTTCAGGCACCCAGTGGACACATGTGGTGAGATTATCAACATACTCTTACAACCATGCTAGCTTTACATTTTTTTTTTTTTAAATCATGAACCCAGGAAATGTGGTCCACCTGTTAGACTGGATGGCTGAATGCTTGTTTTTGGTGTATCTGAATTGACGATGTGATTTCACTGTTATGTTGTGTTTTAGTAATGACGCATGAACATCACGTTTTGTTTTCTTGTTTAGGGGGACATTCTGTTTTGAGAGGACAGATGGCTCACACTTTGACGTGCGCATTCCACCTTTTTCACTAGAGAGCAATAAGTATGACAAAGCTACCCCTACTGGCTATCCCTTGTAATAAACCTGCACCCATAAACCTACCATCAAGGCTCAGTGCAGCATCCCTACAGGCTGTTCCCTTGGAGATCCATGTTTTACCTTCCTTATCAGTCCTCCTTGAATATACAATGGTTTTAGCAAAGCATCTTTCAATCTCTAACTGCAGCACTGAATATTTGTAGCAACTGCATATCTTTAAAGGAAAAAAGGAATAGTAAGTTAAAATGAGTTAAATGATGTGATGCAAGTGTGCGATGGGGATGTGATTCTTTCAAACTCTTGCACCTCAAAAGGCCGTATTAAGAGGATTTGAATGTTTTTTTTTTTTTGTTTTTTTTTGTTTTTTTTCTATTTATTTGGACGGCTGTGTTCATCAATTGAATAAGCTTATTAGTGTTAATCAAGCGTATTGTCAATTTATCTTTAAGTTTAAACCCCTCTTATCAATTCCTTATGTTCTAGAGAAGACAGTTGGTGGACATTCTCTAAATGTGTTTTCTCCAAATGCAAGTAGTCTAATTAATGGCTTGCTGCAAAGATTATTCTAAGGCCATGCCAAAGTCAGCCAGTGAAATGTGGTTTGAGTAAGAAAGCCTAGTGGGATAAAACTGTATTAGAGATCTTGTAACCAACCTTTGATCATATATTTGGATTAAACTACTGGATGATGAACTGCTTTACTGTTTACTGTAAATATGTTTGTAAAAGCATAAATAAAATGATATTTCCAATTTTCTGGTCTTATTATGATTGAAGTGGTATTCCAATAGCTGCTGCTGTTCTCTACAAAAAAATGGTTTGAAAGAGGATCAGTAATATGTCAGGTCAGTTACTTGCTTCACATTTTCAATGTGATATATTTACATTAAATAATACTTCATAGTACTTTTTAAAGGAATAGTTAACCCAAAGATGAAAATGTACCATCTGAAATGCAGAAGAACTCTTTTCTTCATCAGCACAGATTTGGATAAATTTAGCATTGCATCACTTGTTTACCAATGGATCCTCTGCAGTAAATGTGTGCCAAAGAATCTAAACAGCTGATAAAAAAACAACAGTAATCCACACGATTCCAGTCTATCAATTAACATTTTGTGAAGCAAAAAACTGTTTATAAAAAACAAATCCATCATTAAGGTGTTTTAACATGAAACTGTTGCTTCCAAAGCCATGTACTCTGTCCATAATATTGCTCCAGTGAAAAGTTCACCCTGAGTCAGTAGAGAAATATGCACAGATAAGCACCTTTTACAAGCAAAAACAGTTCTAAAATATTTTGGTGGATTTTGATGTGAGAGGATAACAGGAACTGGACTTTTTCACTGGAGGAAAATATTATGGAGTATGGACTGGTATTTTAGTGATGACTTAAAGTTGAAATGCCTTTATGATGGATTTGTTTCTTACAAACACGCAGCTTTTCGATTCACAAGATGTAAATTGATCAACTGGAGCCATGTGGATTATTGTGACATTTTCATCAGATGTTTGGACCCTCATTCTGACGGCACCCATTCACTGCAAAGGATCCACTGGTGAGCAAGTGATGTAAAAATTTCACCAAATCTGTTCTGATGAAGAAACAAACTCATCTACATCTTGAATGGCTTGAGCGTGAGTACACTGTCCGCAGATTTTCATTTTGGGTGAACTGTTGCTTTAAGAGTTTTATTACTTTTTTCAATTCCAATTTTCGGTCTAGAAAAAAAAAAAAAAAAAAAAAAAAATATATATATATATATATATATATATATATATATATAAATCGCAGCACGACATGACATGTGTTAAACACCAGATGTCAGCAAAGAAAGGCCAACTATTACCGTAGCGCACAAGTCAATGATAAAAAATAACTTGAGGAGAATCTATGACTACGCATATACGGAGATATGGGATTGCCCATACGAGTGAATGATTCTTTCATTTTCTTTAAAGTACTCAAATGCCTCCTATAGTGCAGAACTGGAGCAGTCCCAATAGCGACCGTCTGCTCCACTTGGTTAACTGTACCAAGGCAGCGGTGCATTCTCGACTATAGATTGAAACACAAGTGGAGGATGTTGCAGACCGCTCCACCCCTCCCACACAGCCTGTGTCGAGACCCAGAGCCTCTCCGCTCCATCTGAGCGATGAGAGACCGTTCAGTCGCTCTCCTCTGAACACACCCTACCCTCAGACGGGACACACCTGGGGAGAGGTCATATCAAAGCGGGAATTAATTCGACATGGCACATTTCACCAGAGAACAGTGATATTTCTGCGGGCTGCATGGAAGAAAATATGTAAACAGTGACGGACGACGTAAATATTTACATGCCCTTGTTCACAGCGGTACTGCTCGCCGTCGACTAAACTCACACTGAAACCTACATCGTGTGCCTTTGAGAGACTGCGGAGGAACTGCGATG
Organism: Spinibarbus caldwelli; assembly: GCA_039654775.1. Classification (NCBI taxonomy): domain Eukaryota; kingdom Metazoa; phylum Chordata; class Actinopteri; order Cypriniformes; family Cyprinidae; genus Spinibarbus; species Spinibarbus caldwelli. The sequence goes on along the minus strand of CM077252.1, from coordinate 14,542,768 downwards.
TTAACACGTACAAACAACGACTGAAATAAAAATACGGAGGGGAAACGAATCGTTCTGCCGTAAGATCGTGCTAGAATTGTGTTGAACCGGACTGTGAGAGTTTCTGGAGGTTTGCGGGACTGCTCTTCTTTAATTTGCGGTCATGCCTCAGGCATCACCAGATCTATTCCCTACCTGAGGGAATCGAGGATTACTGGTCTTTTGGCAGAATATAGTAATTATGACCTAATTGGACTGAAATACAAGAAGTTTGGAATGTAACACGCAGTGTTTTAGATGTTTTGCCGCCTTATAAAATTCCAACATAATTTTGCGCGTGAAAACGGAGGATTCTAAAGAGTAAACAACTGACGTTACACGAGTCAGCTGTGAATGATATAAAACTTCAACGTTATGCTTTGCAAACTACAGTTTTGGTGGGAAATTGGATGAGAAATGTACGCAGTGGAGTCAACTTTTTAAGTAATTTTATGAGCGTAATCGCTTGGTAACGGTCGTTTTGCGCTCCTTGTGCGGTTAACCGTCAAGACGTTTTAAACAAAACAAAACTGTTTTTGTGAGATATTTGTGATGTGTAGCCTATATACATGGTAATGTGATAAATAACGACAGTACAGTGTTTTACTGATGCACCGCCCGATACAAACGTCGATGAGCAGCTGTTGCTATGGTTACCGACGCAGAAGCGATTTCTGTTCGCGTACGTAAATTTAGTGGTTACTAAAACGTTATTCGAACGCTGTTGAAACATATAAATGCTTATGTAAAAATACATTTCTAAGACCTCCAACTTTAATTCATGCCTTAATTGGGGGGTCGTGCACCCCCCCCATTCGATGCAAGTTTTTATAATTTTATTATATAAATTCACTTCTTAATGTAAGTATATTTTCTCTGTCAGGTGAGAGATGACAGGTGTAAGGTGAGCATAAGGACTTTTAAAACACTGTTCTCCAATAAACTTTATAGGAACGCTAAGGCTTATTTCTTATTTTCATTTGTTTCTTACAAAATGTAATCTCATGTACAATTAAAGGATTTTTAATAGTTAAATGTGAATTCATTTTGAAAGTATGCCCAGTCTGGAGGCCCTTTTCCAGGGTGAGACTTTATAACGAAACATGGGAGCGAAGCAAACAAAGGCCGCGGGACAGGAGGCAGGAGCGAGCCCTCAGAGCACAGGATGGAAACGGACCCCCACGAAAGAGCGAGGAGACATCCTTACTTCTATAATGTTGAAGTCAGGAGACAAACTGAGGAGCAGTGGGACTCCTCCTCCCTACCAGCGGCGCATCGGGATGATACAAGAGATGATGGTGATGGCAAAGCAGGGGAAACACGATGAGGCAACAGAGATGCTGAAGACTCTCCGCCAGGTACAGATAACACTCCATGATTCTTGTATAGGTTAGGTTAAAACTCAAATAGAGGTAGAAAGTTGACAGAGTTCTCTCTGATGAGTTATTGTCCACCACAACTTGAATGTCATCTGTTATCCATTTGTGTACCTGTCAACTTTTCCTCAATTTCATAAACAGCACTTGAAGAGCTTTTATTGTGGCAAATATTGTCCTGCAAAGCTCTGGGGCACCAGTTTTTTTTGGAGGTTTCCTGTGGTCGCAGCAGTGTCCAAATGGCAAGAAATCACATCACAAATATAAGAAATTATATTGTAGGTTTTTTTTTTTTTTTTGCATATGTCAGGCCACCGTGGGTCTCTCAGCTGGTAAACAGAGGCCCCAAAGCATTGAACTCATTGGCCTGATTTGTAATCTGTGCCCCATGCAGAAACCCCACTTTGCTTTACAGCAGAGAGAATCATATGTTGCAGTTGGGCCAAAACGTCAGTCCAGTACTGGGTTGGTGTTATTTAAAAGCTGTTGAAAGACATAAACTCTTCCTCCAATATGCATCATTACTGTCAGTGCTGATACAGACATATCTGAGATACAGCAAAACTCCTGCAATAGTTTGCCAGCTCTATAGATTCTGCATTTCACAGAATTCAGTGCTACTGAGACAGATGCCCGTTTTACAGTCCTGTGAACCTGTGAGAACAGACACAGCTCAAGCTGGCCAAAGAGTAATACTGCACTGCATAAACACCAACTGTTTACTTTGGGTAGTGATTATGGATGCTGTCAATAAGTGCAATGCTCTGCTTTATATCGAATGGCTGTCTCAGATAGCTAGTAACTCTGTTTGATGGGTATATGCGGCCAGAACTCTTGCCCCATTACTATTATTTGATCCAGCTTTCCTCAAGAGAAATGATCATCTTATGGACTGGAAGGTCATTTTAGCAGGTCTGCTGCACTTTGCTTCTGTTGAGGATTTTCTGCATATGTGCAGCAGGGATCAAAGACAGAGTTAATGGGGATTTCATTTTCTAATCCTCCATAGGTAGTATTAAATGAATTGTTGGGCAGTGATGAAGCAACAGGTGGCTGCGGAACAAACTGCAGGATTTGTTCTCAAAAGGACATTGTGAAAAAGAAGTAGACTTATGGAAATAATATACTTTAAAAGAAGATACTTAAGTGCAAACGAATGTAATGTTTTTGGACACTTTATTGCATGTTATTTACAATCAAATGAATGTGTATTATAGTTTAAATGTATATTGAATGCAATTAATTAATAACTTATGTTTTTTAAACCCACTCTTTAGTTTACCATAATGCTTGATAGTAAATTAGTACACCTTACTACATGGTAAATTTGCAATTTAGTACATTTAAGTTATATAAACTTTAAATGTAATATCAAATAACACACTTAGTTATATTCAAAATTATAATGAAGTTCTTTACATGTGCTATATTATGTTTTTCAACACATCAAAATATGTGTACTTCTTTAAAAATGTAATGATTTAACACTTTTAATTAGAGATCATTACAAAGTGCACTTTAAAATGTGTTAAGAAACATGAAATTGTTCCCTCTTTAAAGTACACTTCAGTGGCCTTTTATTTTATTAATATTACATTATTTCCAAGTACAGTTTCTTTAAAAATATACCTTTACGATTTGAAGTACACTTATTTTTCATAAGGGGCAGATTTTACCCCAAGATTTTTACTGAAATGCATTTGCAGTGTATTCTGCAATAGGGGTTAAAGCACATAATGAGCAAGAGAGTCAAAGGACAGCGTCTCTTGTCCAGTGGTTACCAAGTGCACCTTGTTGCCCAGAAACCATGAAAATGGATGGGCCTTTGATTAAATGGAAATCGATTAATCAAGATTCTGCTCCATAGAGGGATGATAATGATAAACCAAGGCTTATGCTCAGCGTGCACAGTTTAGGTACAGGGTTTTATCGATGGAGGGAGAGAAATTCAATAGGTATATAGTGACATTAAAATTATTCAGCCTTTTTCCTTAACAAAGACTAATCTTATTCACTTTGTCATACTAATGACGATTTGTTTCATTCACACCCACCCATTTCCCGGTGGTTCGCTGTTGATTATTTAGCTCTGGCTGTAGAGCCCTCACCCCCACACACATTTGCAATTTTTTAAATTGCTGATCCCCTGCCTGCCCTTTTGCTTTACAGATTCGATAATGTAGATTAACTTTTCCATCAGTTTAGCTTGTTTTACACAGTTAAAGGATTTGTTTTCTATTTTGCTGTGCTGACAACAAAGTCTGTTCACTTTCTAGGCCCACATTTTGACATTTGATTTCAGGAACCCTGAACATCATCTTTGGGAGGTGTATATAAATGTTACATGCACATTTACATTTATGTGAGAAAAAATGTATTACAAATAAAAAGCTTCATAGATGACATTAAAATTTCAAAATAAGGAAATAAGCTTTAAAGGTAAAGTTCACCTAAAAATGAAAATTTGCTGAGAATGTACTCACACACAGGCAATCCAAAGATGTACATGAGTTTGTTTTTCATTAGAACAAATTTGGAGAAATTTAATCAATTGATCCTTTGCAGTAAATGGGTGCCGTCAGAATGAGAGTACAAACAGCTGATAAAAATATCACAGAAATCCACAAGTAATCCACACGACTCCAGTCCATCAGTTAACTTCTGTAATGGACGTGAGAGGACAGGGGATGTACTTTTTCATGGGGGGAAGCGTTATTATGGATTGTGGATTAATTTTTTTTTTTGGCCAGAAGCAACAGTTTAAAGTTAAAAAGTCTTTATGATGAATTTGTTTATCACAAACATGCAGCTTTTCACTTCCCAAGACTTTAAGTGTGGATTACTTGTGGATTATTGTGATGTTTTTATCAGCTGTTTGGACTCTCATTCTGACGGCACCCATTCACTACAAAGAATTAACTGGTGAGAAACTTATGTGATGCTAAATTTCTCCAAATGTGTTCTGATGAATAAACAATCTCATCTACATCTTGGATGGTCTGAGGGGGAGTAATTTTCATTTTTGGGTGAACTATTCCTTTAAATGTGATCTGCTGCTGTAGTCTGTAGTTCTCATTCTCTTGACCTCCCTGTATTGTGTCTTTTTTCCAGGATCTGGGAATGGAGTCAACCTCTCTGGACGATGTTCTCTACCGCTATGCCAGTTTCCGCAACCTGGTGGATCCCATTACCCATGACCTCATTATCAGCCTGGCCAAATATATTCACTGCCCAAAGACGGTATAGTGCTTCTGTGATTCGTGACATGCACACACCTAAACACATGCACACACGCTTCTGTTTCTCATTTCTGTTCTATTTCTGTACATTTCTCCTATGTTGTGTTACGTCAATATTTAATGAAAAGTGCCTTATAGCACTGCCTGGACGGCACAGCAGATAGACGTGCAAAATGAAACTGTACCATTCCAGTGCAGTGAGCATTAGAATGAAACCCAGTTGCTTAAGCATGTGTGAGTCTCTGTGTGAGGCAGATGCAGAGATGAAGAGAGCGGAGAGGGTAGAGGCAGAGGGAGGTGTATTCGCGGATGAGTCACACACACTAAAGACCAGTCAGCCCTCTTTCAAGACAGTTGCTGCTGCTGCTGCTGCTGCACTTAATGAAGCAAGTCAGGCACTATATCACACCACTAACACCCTGCTCAGCTCCTATAGAGAGCTGCACAAACACCTGACCTCCACCAAAACAACAAGGATGCTGCCGATTGTTTTCTTTACACTGAGCTCATCACATCTTCTCTAACAAAATGTGGTTGTGTAAGTCTCATGAAATCTGTCAAGAAAATGGTTTTATTTCACCCCAAAATCAAAAGAAAGAAATAAGAAATGATATTTTGCTTAAAGTAAATGAAGTCTGTTTCTAGGACCATTAAGATTTTTTGTGTTGTGTGTTATTTTTATGTATTTTTATTGTCAGAATGCAAAAAAACAAGTATTCTCATTAACGTAATAGGAAAAAATAGAGAATTTATGAAGGTTATTATATATTATGTATTGTAGAGACTTTTTTTTTACTTTATATTCATCAAAGTATTCTGGAAAAATTTAAAATATTAATGAGCATAACCGTTTCCAACAAGAATAATAATAGGAAATGTTTCTTGAGCAACAAATCAGCATAAATTGATTTCTGAAGTATCATGTGACACTGACGTCTGAAGTAATGGCTGCTGAAAATTTAGGTAACACTTTATTTTAAGGACCAATTCTCACTATTAACTAGTTGCATACATATTACTAGAATATTGGCTGTTTATTAGTACTTATAAACCACATATTAATGCCTTATTCTGTATGACCATATTTTACATCCCTTTAACTCTACCCAATACCTAAACTTAAGAACTACCTTACTAACTATTAATAATCAGCAAATTAGAAGTTTACTGAGGGAAATCTCTTAGTTAATAGTGAAAATGTGTTCCCTATTCTAAAATGTTACAAAATTCAACTAAATGTATATATTTACACAAAAATGTATCATTTATTTACTTATCGCTTATTTTTTTTTACTTTCTTTTGATTTTATGGTGAAATATGACCTGGACTTCCATCCATTTTTCAAACCATATGAGAGAGCTGGAGCCTATCCCAGTATCTCAGGCAACAGGCAGGGAAACACTCTTAACATATGGCCAGTGCATGACTTGCATATTATTATAAAAAAGTGAGAACCAGCCTTATAAACATGCATATGCAATAACTTTAACTAAGCAGACATAATGAAATGTCAACTAAAAGTGGGGAGAGTGAGAGTTCACACAAGAGCGTAAGGTGACATTTTCTCTAAGTGATGTTATTGTAAGTAGCAATGGAGGGAGACAAAGTAGAGATGAGTTCAGTGATGTGACGAAAGGAAAGCTGGGCTGTCTGTTACACTCTCAGAGCTGTCAGAGCCCGCTGAGGTATATGATTACATTGCCAGGGGATCCACTGTCTGTCTGCAGGGGGATGCGCACTAGAACTGACCAGCCATGTGGCACTGTTAATCTCACCATCAGCAGCCACTAGGCTTTACTAACACGTAGGGTATGTTTTCTAGACATCTCAATATCCACAGACATAGTTCTATCTCTGATCCCCTGCAGAGGTCAAGGCCTGGTGCAGCGGGGAGATGTGATGGCCGGATTGATTTACATATTGATGTTTCCAGTGCGGATACAGACACCTGAGCACAGACAATGTGTCCTTGATGAAATGCTATGTTACTGTTAGCTTGGATTCCTGATAAAAACGAATGTCATTTGGCCCAGGGTAAGACCTATAAAAATGTGGTCCTGATCCTTTGAATTTTATAGCCGACTCTGTATGTTGAGACATTTTTGTAGGTTCTTAGTTGGAGCCACAGATGAGACAAGTGTTAGTACTTGAAACTACAGGTAATTGGTAATCTAGTCATGTATGAGCAGTGCCCTCTCATTCACTCAAGTGCACTGAAACTCATTATTACCTGAAGCAAATCAGTGTAATGGCAGTAATAAACCTCTGTGCATTTCACTTGTGATTAACATGACAAGACAAATTTACTGTTAATGGACAATAAAAAAAAAATCTAATAACCAGGATTTCACCTTTGCAGCTCATAATAATGAATTGAAATGTGCTTCGATATATGCTCCGTTATTTTATACTATTCAAGTATTTTAATATTTTGAATAAATGTTTTTTTTAAAGATTTTATTTTTGGCACTTTGCTTTGCTTTTATAAAGATAGGATAGTGTAGAGTAGACAGGAAGCAAAGTGGGAGAGAGAGAGGGGGGTGGGATCAGGAAATGTCCTCGAGCCGGGATTTGAACTCGGGACGCCCACAACGCAACATATGTCTTATGTCATTTTTATTAGTTTTTTTATATATATATATATATATATATATATATATATATATATATATACCTCTGTTTAGCTATAATTTAAGTTTTAGTTTTAGTCATGTTATTACTTGAGTTGAAACTAATTTTATCTCAGTTAGCTGCCAAGGCAAGTTTGTTTTTCCAATTAACATTTACATTTTATTTTATTTCAGTTTTATTTCTGTAAACAACGTAAACAACGTTTTAGTTAACACTAACAACACTTTTCGTAGCATGTAGGTTCAGATTTAATTAGGGATGCATGATATATTGGTTCCATAGACATTTTTTAATTAAATTCATTAGTATCAATTGGTATTAGATATTTCATTATTTTTACATTTATTACCACTGCAGTCATCTTTGAATTCATATACTGTAGTTTATAATAAATAATCAACAACATTAAATATAATCTTTACCAAACCTCAAAATGAATATCCGTTTTCATACTAAATTTCTAATTAATCCTGGATTCACAAAATAGTATCAAATTTTGATATTTATTAGCCACCTATTTGTTATCACGCAGAATTGTAATATCAGTGCATCCTTAGATTTAATTATTGGCAGCCCTGCAGGAATATGCAGCGCTTTTCTTTTTTGGTAATTTATGTGTTAAACATTGGCAGAAATAGTTTCTGTCTAGAGGAGTGTGGCAGTTACTCGAGGCAGTGTGTGTATGAGTGTCCGTGTCTCTCTGCAAATTGGATTGCTTTAGGCAGTGATGAATGTGCGTTAAAATAATAAAGCTTTCCAGAGATGGCCATACAATACATCAATTTGTCGCTAATCCATTACATGCTAATGAATTTTACCAAATCACATGCATACGCACTCACTAACCTCAGATGACCTAATGATAGAGCCAGACTGTGTTTGTGACATGTCGGTCAGTCCATATAGCTTTGCTCCTCTGTCATCATAAATGTCAAAGAAATTAGTATTTTACCTTGAGGGCTCAGATACCCTGATCTTCTGCCAGTTCCCTTTAACCTGCTGTGTGTTACAGCTTGACTGATGTGGTCTCTCTCTCTGTCTTTGTCAGGAGGGAGATGCTTTGGGTGCCATGGAGAAGGTGTGCCGTCAGCTGACCTACCACCTGAGCCCACACTCCCAGTGGAGACAGCAGGGGCTGCTGAAGAGGAAGCCACAGGCCTGGTGAGAAAGCAGAGCTGACAAGCAGAGAGGGGGTCTCAGATTTAGGCAGTGAGGGCATATGCTGCCTTACTTTCCTCTGTACAACAATAAGGTTTTTTTTTTTACACCTCAGTTTACAGCGCTTTTCTTTTTATTTTGTCCTGACTTTATTTTGTCTCTCTTTTCTGGGTTCCCACAGTTATGAAAATTAATATTTGAAATTTTGTTGAAATATTAAAAGTGGGTAATGCTATAGTCAGTATATATTTTTCTAGTTATCACACACACCAAAAGTTTGGGGTCAGTAAGTTTCATGATCTCTTATGCTCACAAAGGCTGCATGTATTTCGTCAAAAAATGAATGAATGAATAAAAAGAATACAAAAACAGTAATATTGTGAAATATTAATAAAATGAAAAAACTTTTCTTTTTCATTCTTTTTAAAATGTAATTTATTTCAGCCATTACTCCAGTCTTCTGTGTCAGTCTTTAGAAATCATTGTAATATGCTGATTTGGAACTCAAGAAACATTTATTATTATTATTAACATTGAAAACAGTTGTGCTTCTTAATATTTTAGTAGAAACCAGTTTTTCAGGATTATTTGATGAATAAAAAATTTGAATGAACAGCATTTATTTTAAATAGAAATCTTTTTTAACATTATAAATGTCTTAACTGTCACTTCTATCAAATTAATGCATTTTTGCATATTAATTTCTTTTAAAAAAAATTGCTGACCCCAAAACCTTTTAACTGTTTGCTGAATACATGCTATATTATCTTAGAATTACTTAATATATACTATATAAAATATTTAATATCGTATAAATAATAAATAATAATATTTTAAAAGTCATGTAAAAGTAATGAGCCTCTGTTATGAATATTTGTTCAATATACAGTACATTCTCAAATATTTGCATGCCTACACATAGCTCTTCTGTATGGTAAACCTTGCATGCAAACCATTTTAATGTACAATTTGTGAATCATCCTTTTTAATTGATTCTTTTCAATGAATCAGTAACATGGATTCACAAATGATTCAGTGATTTATTAGCAAAATCCGCATGGACAGTTATGTCAAAATTTGTCTCTTTCCATTGTTTCTCGGGTTCCTTTTCTTTGTTCTCTTTTTGTTTCTTTTCTTTTCTTATTTTCCCTCTGATGTCTAGGTCTCTCCTGCCACATAATTTCTTTCATTTCACATGAAAACGCTACATTATAAATGATGTTGATGCCTGTATCCTTCAGCCCACATACAGTAGCCTAGTGGCTCACAAGTGCCTCAATTTGTTCATTAATTAAAGTGATTAGTTGGTTTAAAAATAAAAGGCTTTCTGACTTTGCAGAGCAGGCAATCAAAATGAATCATCGCTTTGCCAGTTGTTTGTCCGTGTACTGATTCGTCAGCACTTAGGGATTAATTACGCTTTAAAAACCGCACGGCTAATGGAGCGTTTCATTAGAGGATTGGGCCCTACGGTTCTGATATCCCCAAATTGTTTTAATACAAAATATCTCGTATTATATCTCCAGAACAGCTGCGTATACCATCCAAAGCTCATCACCTGTGAATTGCCTCCTCAACGGGGCTTTCAGCGGTTTCCTCTCCGTCCATTGATGATAAGAGCTGTGTTTATTCTGCAGAGTGAGTCAGTGAATGAAAGAGCAGCCTCCCACTGTGTGCTGTGTGGTTTTTTGCTAACACATGGTTCTGTGGTGTAGACTCATACTTATGTGGCTCCTTTCCAATGCAGTTAATACAGTCTAAACACAGACTTTGTAATGTGTAAATGAGGAAATACTAGGCTGTATTTATTTCCTGTGTCAATGGATACACTTTAGATTAGTTGACGCCTTATTCTGTTCCCTCACTGATGTGTGCAGGGATAAAACAGCTGAAGTCCCCTACCGCAGTTCATTCACTGCATCAGCTGCTGTGGTTAAGCTGGAATGTGAAGGCATGTGTTCTGCGTAGACCGGATTCGATACCTTCTTCTTTTTATCCGCTCCGGTTGTGTTGTCTAATCCTCACCGGGTGCTTTTTGTTGATGGAGCGCCGCTGTTTGTCTGAGTCACACCACACATGGCTCTTTATTTGTTACGCTTATGTTGTGTACTGTGGTGTGGTGTTGCAGATGTGAATGCAGCTGTTGGGGTTTAAAAAGGGAAGTGTTTCTCAGACAGCGTTCTCACCTCTCCTTGGGTGTGTTGTTGTCGCTACTTGTGTGCCTCTAAGGGTCTCCTTATTCTCTGTTTGAACTTCCTCAAGCGCCTTTGTTTGTTCTGCCTGAGCTATGAGCTTACTGATGTGATTTCATCAGATCGGCAGTAATGGGACTGTCCTGGGGAAATAGGAGTTCAAATAATTTCACACCCTGAAGGTGCAAACAGGCAAGAAAAACAAGCTAAAATAAAATGAAAATTCTGTCACTATTTTCTTACATTCTTGTGTTTTTAAAAACCTCATTTGATATGATATGATTTTCTTTTTTGTATGGATTACAAAAAGAGTAGCAGAATAAGCAAGCTGCTTGTTTCTATTCAATGAAAGTGAATGGTGACTGACCACTGCAGATTTTCAGAAGTCAAGACTTTCAGTGGATAACAAAATTGGTCTGTTTCTCAAACATAGCTCTTGTAATAGCAAACAAGTAATATAGACGATTACTTTTATGATATTTTTATTATGTTTCTTGTTTTTGGAGCTTGACAAGGTCACTGTTCATTTTCATTACTGTAAGATCTTCATACTGTAAAATCCCCTACACTCTTAAAAATAAAGGTGCTTCACGATGCTATAGAAGAACCTTTTTGTCTAAATGGTTCCATAAAGAACCTTTAACATCTGAAGAACCTTTCTGTTTCACAAAAGGTTCTTTGTGGCGAAAGAAGGTTCTTCAGATTATAAAAAGGTAAGAAAGAGATGGTTCTTTAAAGAACATTTGACTGAATGGTTCTTTCTGGAACCAAAAATGTTTTTTCTATGGCATCGCTGTCAAGAACCTTTTAAGCACCTTTATTATTAAGAGTGTATGGTGAAAAGAAATGGCAAATTTTATTTTTAATTCCCTTTAAGTCTCCTGTTTCTCAGATTTTTCTCCTGGGGAAAAGTCTCCAGTACTCTCAAATGTGTTTCTCAGCAATGTCACATTTGCGAGGTTTGAAAAAGCATCCTATATTTTCCTCTGGAAAAATTAAAATTCAGTAGTGTCATTTTATTATTATGTATGCTATTATAATACTGATTAATATTTTAAATTAGTTTTTATTTTCATACTTTGTTTTCATTTTTAAGTTTTAATTTTATGTGCTTTTGTCATTTTTATTAGTTTTTGTAAGATTTCCATTTAGTATTATTTTTTTTTTTTTATTACTTAATTTTTATTTTTTTATTTCAGATTTAGTTCTAGTAATATCAGTACTTCAACTTAAAATTATTTCATTTCTAATTTTCAAGGTTTTTTAAATTGAAGTTGTTAATCTAATATTAATATTTTATTTTACTCCAGCTTTATTTTAATGAACAAAAACAATTTTTACATGTAGTTAGCCATAACAACAGAGAAATACAGCCAAGCATTCATAATGATTTCATTTTTAACCCTCGTCATTTTATGTCTCCTTCAGTTGCCCTTCTCTTTCTCTCTCCCTTAATGATTCCTCCCTCTCCGCTCTAGTAATGGTGCTAACATGACCTTAACCTCCTCCACCCGTCAGAGAGAGACAGACACTCAGACAGGTGTCCCATTTTCTCTGAGAGAATTCACACATAACAGATGTTGGGCTGCAGTACGTGTGTGTTTATGCGAGCAATGCATTACTCATAGTGCGTGTGTGCAGTTTAATCTATGTGCCTCCAAGCAAATATTTACACTGAAGCTGATTTGCAATTCTACATATAACCGGAGGAAATTCTACATCTGCTCCGGATGTGTTGATCTGGTAGTTTATCCAATAACATGCATTTAACTTCAGTGTAAATACATACTGTATTTATATACGATAAAGTTTATTTATTAGCACAGCTGTATACATCGAGTTTAGCACAGAAGAGTCCAAATCAGATGTAGACCTGAATGTTTCCATTTGTTAAGGATTTTTTAAATCTTGCTCATTTGCATAAGCTTGCACTGTTACAATGCCAACAGTATCGCCCACCCTCACTGAATATAATATATAAGTCGACTGTAAAATTGTTAAATGTAAATGGAACAATAGAAATCTGAAAGCTGTATTACTATGCAGTTGTATTTGGATTGCTTCTTCGAAACAAAACCGGTTAAGTGGAATCTGATATGCCATAGACCTACTACATGACCTCTATTGTTTCATGAACTGAAATGTGGTCTGCATGTGGCGAAGCATCTGCAGTCCAGTGGAGACCCTTTAGTCCATAACAAGCAGCCCACGGCTGTCAGGGGCCAGTGAAGAATGTCTTCCTCATCTCAACACAGGCAGACCGGAGCTTTCTGGATCATCATGTCCAGAGGCGACAGTGTTTTATCTAGCTTTAGCATATGATCTGCCTCCATAACACCCACATTAATAGCAAACACACTGGTATTTGAGGAGAGAAGAAAGATAGAGAGTTGTGTTAAATGAAAAAGGGATTTGAGAATGTAAAACAGGAGTAGAAGAGGGTGTGGAATAAGGGCTGTTGTGAAATCATACTGTCATCTCTCAGGCATGTCTGCTGAATTCTTTCTGCCTTCTAAATTTTCCCTCCTATTTTTCATCCCTCTATTTTCTCCTCATATGATCTCTTGAGTCGTTCTAATGCCGCCTCTCCTCGACAGATTACCTCACAGTTCTGCCTTTTGCTAGATTTTCAGTGGCTTAAGCTCTCGTTTTGTGCCTCTTTCTCTCTTGTCCTCTTCTGCTCACGCTCTTTACTGCCTGAGAGCAGAAACAGCAGGTTCTGAATGTGGCATGATGATGAAGTTGCAATAGGCTCTTGATATTCATTCCTTACAGCTTTCTGCATCTCTGGTTTTTCAATTTCATTCCCTGTCTGTCTTTATTCGAGCAGTGACTTTGACGTTTTATTTGGCACATGGAAACCTGCCTCCAATTAGTGGTATCTTTACATTGATGCTTTTGTATTGATTTACATAGCCGTCCAGACAGCTGTCATGTCAGAGTCATTGATGCCTGAGAGGCTGAGTAAAAAGAGCTGTTTGACAAAAGAAAATGCTTGAACTTAATGTTTAAAATTCACATAAAGTCATTACATGGAGAGTAAAACAAAACTGCTTTCCATGAATAGCATACAAAAGTGGGCCTGAACGTCATAAAAAAAAGTTGGTGTTTCGAGTGTAAAAAAGGTGTGTTAGTTCTTATTTGTCACAGTTTTATGGTATTTTTGTAATGGGGAAAATCATGACATAAGCACGTAGTATTTACAAAAAAAAAGCTACATAATAAAAACAGTTTTTATTACAATGAACTGAATATCAGTCTAACAGATTATGTCAAAATCATGACATTTTTATGATTATTTTAACTAGAAATGAATTGTTAGTGCACACATTCAGTCATCCTAGCATCCACTGCAAAAGAAGGTTTATTTCAGGATTTATTTCAGTGATGGTAATCCTTGATTTTGCTCTGATAGTCAGTGATGACCTTTCACCAGTGTGTTAGAGAATAGAGCAGTATAATGATAGACTCGGCACTTAATTGCTCATAATTACCACACTTATTATCCAAGAGTCTTCAAAATATCATCGGAGGGTCTTAGGCCATTTTTAATGACCTACATTCACATTTTTTATATGTTTGAAAGATGTCTCTTATGCTCACCAAAGGCAGTGTTTATTTGATCAAAAATACAGTGTGAAATATTATTATTAAAATTTAAAGTAACTCTTTTCTATTTAAATATATGAAAATGTCATTTATTCCTGTGATGCCAAAGCTGAATTTTCAGCAACCATTACTCAAGTCTTCAGTGTCACATGATCATTCAGAAATCATTCTTATATGCTCATTTGCTGCTCAAGAAACATTTCGTCTTATTATTTTAAAAACAGTTGTGATGCTTAATATTTATTTAGCATTTATTTGAAATAGAATTGTTTTGTAATGTCATATTTGTTTAATACGTCCCTAAATAAAAGTATTAATTTCTTTATGAAAAATCTTACTGACCCCAAACTTTCAAACAGAGATATTCCAGCAATGTAAATTATGGATTTGAAGTCATTCTTTTTCTTATACCGCTCTTTATGTTCAATAGAAGACTCATAAAGCTGATTTTCGGGGTTGGGTGTTAGAGTTTTCCTTTCTCTTCCTTTCTTTTCCTATATGACAGAATGCGAATGAACTGTAACAATGCAATACAGTATGGCGCATCTGACACCTCCCACCCACCTGCTGCTTTTCAGTTTGATTGTAATTGAAAGGGTTTATATCTGTAAAGCTGAGAATGAGGAACTTCAACCTTATCTCTCACACGCGGCTAAAGTAATAACCTGATTTTATTTACATCCAACAGGAAAGACGATGCAGCAGAAGGATTTTTCATAGCACACCTGCTGCCAGATCGATAATTAGTCTTGTGTGAAAAAAAGAAAAAAGAAAAAATGCAAGTGCAGAAATTGCTGCAGAAATGGAAGATTGTAGAGTTGCTCATCATTCTCTTTGTTGCATTGTGCTGCATTATTGTTATTGAAGGGGCGATTTAAATTTCAGATCAATTAAAAAGCTACATTAAGTAAATTACGCATTAAGTAGATTGCTAAATCTCTGATTACACACAGCCTCGTATGTCCTTTCCTGCTTTCTAAGCAGTCAAAAGCTGTTTTGGTGTCATATATTACATATGAAAAACAGTAAAGTGATTACTTGGGTGATCATATGAACAGATAACTCCGTTTTTTTTTTTAATTTTCAAAAATCATGTTTTTTATTATGTTATCGTGTTTTTATTGTGTTTTATTGTGTTAGCTGTTTTTTGAGTTATCTGTTTTTGCAAATGAACTCTTCATATGCAACCAGTGATTCCTCAAATCGGAGAGTTATTTAAGCAATTTTGGCATTTGAGAGATTTTTATATAATGCCTAAGAACAGTGTAACATTATGTACAAGTTTTTGAAATTTTGCTAGTTTTCAAATTGTTCTCTAAATTCACGTGGTAGACACCATTTTGCTAAAAGATATATTTAATATTTCTGCTTAACATCCCTCCGTCGTTAATGAGAACATTTGGAAATGATCAAATGCAGAGGAGAGAATGTAAGTGGGTCAGATGCATTCAGGGTGAGATTGCTGAGAGAGGGAAAGGCCTTTTCTCTTAAAGAGCGTGGGATTCGGGATCCTGGCCAGTAATATCAGGAGAGTTGATATCCTGTTCTGGTTTAGCCATTTCCTTGACTTTTCTGCTGTTTTATTTGCTAGGTCAGTGACAGGATCAGAGCGGGGCAGGAAATATATCATCATATATATGAGCATATCATGTCAAATCAGGATGGTTATTATTCCTCTCTCTTCCTCAAATGCCAGTTCAATAAGATATACTGTATGCATGTCCTGGTGTGAATTAGCGATGACCACATTATGAATTAGTATTCTCGCCGTGTCTTTTCTCGCTTTCACTCTTTCTCTTCACTCGCTCACTGGCAAGCTGTGGTGGCACACTGAGCTTATTATGAGTCTGCTGCATGTGCAGCGGTTAAAGCAATGCATTTGTTCTTTTTTACTTAATAAATCAGCTTCTCTTCCTGCCTTTATCTTCTGTTACCCACTATCACTCCATTTATCTATATCTCGTAGGTTCTTAATCCATATTTGACAATAACAACTGACACTGTGATTAAATTAACTCTTAAATTATATGCTTTTCGTATTTCCAGGGGCTGTTTTGAATCTGTAATGCATTTACAGAAAATGAATCCTTTCAATCAGGTCTCAGTTTCCCTCAATGAGACGATATCCTGAAGAGTCTTTGATAGTCTCTGAGTTTTAATAAAATGTTAAAAAAATAAAATGTTAATAAAAGTTAAAGCTGTTACGGGTTTCAATACATTAAGCTGCATAGACTATTCTTTTATTATTATTACTATAAAATTTAGTCCCTCGACAGTTCCTTTGTGCTCTTCTCGTATAGGGCTGGATAATTTAGTTTGTTCCTGCCCTACATTTCTTCTTTAGGCACTAATGACTGTTGCAATTACTGTAGCAATTTCAAGTACTTCCATTTGCAGAAATCTAGTACCACATTAATATGGATAGGAATTCTAATAATGATAATACATTTTATTTTGTTGCCACAGGAAATGTCCACACTAAAAGTTCTTATGTCAGACAGCATAGGCCTTTTTAAATATGTGAGCAGAGTTGCTGTTTATATGTCAATGTCAGTGAATCAAGATAATTTAATGGCCAATGGCCATAAAAATTCTTGTCATAATAATGTTTGTAAAAATAAACTGTATTTTGCATTATTTTAATTAAAATATGATCTATATTATACTTAATTTTTTTTTTTTTACATTTTATTTAATGTATTTTTTTTTTTAATAATTATCAGCTCAGGGCCAGATTATAATTTTTGCCACATTATGTTTCAGTTCCTAATGAAATTACCAGCAAATGTGTCCTAGATTTATTAATGAACTGCTAGGAATTTTAGAATTCTTAAAATTTTCTTTCCTTTGGTTAATATTTAATAAGTTTAATATTTTCTCTCCTCCGGTTCTGATTTGTAAAATTCAATAAAAAGTTCATTCCCCCACTTCCACACACATTCTTACTCTCTATCTGGTTCTTTTTCTCTATCTCAGTCTGAAATCAGTTCTTTCAAGCCCTCCCACCGGTGGGACATTAGATCTGTCTGGCATCCCTCTTGGAGTGAAAGACATGGAGCGTCTCTGTGCCTACCTGCATCACCACGCGTCCCGCATCGGCAGCGTAGAGCTGGGCTTCACCGAGCTCACAGACGATGCCTTCTTTCTGCTCCTCCCTACGCTGGCGTCTCTTCCCCGCCTTGAGACTCTGGCCCTCAATGGCAACAGGCTGACCCGTGCCGTGCTCAAAGAGCTCACAGACACACTGAAGGACCCAGACAGCTTCCCCAGCGTCACCTGGATCGACCTGGGGAACAACGTGGACATCTTCTCCCTCCCACAACCATTTCTGGTGAGTCTGCGCAAGCGCTGCCCCAAACAGGGTAACCTTCCCACCATCCTTGAGTTTGGCGAGAGCCAGGCCAGCGAGCCGGAGGGCCGAGTGGATGAGGACGACGCAGATGATACAAACAGGACTGAGAGTATGGGAGAACTCAGATCTGAGGTAGAAGAAGAGATTGATGGTGAGATGGAGATCGAGGACATGATGGAGGAGTTGCTGGACTTTGACAGGGAGGTGCAGGGCAAGGAGGACGAAGACGACAGTATGTGGACCTTGGAGGATCAACGGCTGGTAAAAGATCCAGTTGCAAAGCGGAGCAGAGAGAAAAGGGCGTCCAAAGCAGAGGGCGAAGAGGACTTACAAAGCCAGTCTTCCCATCTGTCCTGCTCCAGCCAATCACAGCACTCTTCTGGAGCCATCGAGCCTTTAAGAGAAGACTCTGTCCCAGACCAGTTAAAGTGTCATTCGAACAACCCTACCTGATTGAAGCCACTGTCTAATTTGATTAGATGCTGGTCCCTTTAAGAAAAAGAAAGCGTGACAGGCTTGTTTTCAGACTGGGTTATCCATGAAGTCATGGGATTCAGAAGGTTTTATAGGGTTGACACTCACAGCGGTTGTCTGTTGTTGCAAAGGAGAAATTGATCACTTGTGAGGTTAAAAAAAAATCAAATATAGCTTCTTGTTCAGGTTTTTCCCTTTACTGTCGTGTAAATTTATAGATCCAATCGCAAAGCAAATAGCAGAGGGCGAAGAGGATGTCCAAAGCCAGTCATCCCATCTGTCTTGCTCCAGCCATTCACAGCACATTTCTGGAGCCTTTAAGAGAAGATTCTGTCCTAGACCAGTTAGCTTGCCATTCAGACAACCGTACCTGATTTAAAACACTGTAACCTTCGTCCCTTTAAGAAAAAGAGAATGGTAGAGCATGACAGGCTTGTTTTCAGACTGGGTTACCCATGAACTCATGGGATTCAGCAGGTTTAATAGGGATGACAATCATGGCTGCTGTCTGATTTTGCAAAGAAGAAATGAATCACTTGTGAGGTACAAAAATATTAAACATACCCTCTTATTCAGGTTTTCCCCTTCACTGTCTTAAAAATGTAAAATATCCAGTCACAAAGTGGAGCAAAGAGAAGAAGGCATCCAAATCTAGTCTTCCCATCTGTCTTGCTCCAACCAGTCACAGCACTCCTCTGGAGCCATCGAGCCCTAAAGAGAAGACTTTGTCCCAAAACAGTTAGCATGTCATTCAGACAACGCTACCTGATAGAAGCCACTGTCTAATTTAATTAGTGTCTGTAAACTTCATCCCTTTAAGAAAAAGAGAAAGCGTGACAGGTTTATTTTCAGACTGGAGTTATGGGATTCAGCAGTGTTTATAGGGTTGACAATTACAGCGGTTGTCTGTTGTTGCAAAGGAGAAATGGATCACTTGTGAGGTACAAAAATATCAAATATACCTTCTCATTCAGGTTTTCCCGTCACTGTCATAACCATAAACCTCTGTGTGCCTATGTGCCTGTTCAAAACCCTGCTGGAGAAGCATGTGTGTGTGTAGGTGCATATTTAGATCAGTTAAACATGCTGGATATAAGCAGATCATGAATTGGTGTGTCCATCTATGCATCTGACTGTCGCAAGCATCATGTTCTCTCCAGCAGTGGAAAACAACCTAAATTCTATTCAGTATCGTCCAATGAATATGCATGTCCCGGGTGTCAGGTGGATGGGACGCAGATGAGATCATATTAAGTGCCCCTAATATATACAGTGGAAAACCAAAATGTCACACTGTTGGCCCAAAACAATATGTTTGTTTGATACAGAGCAGCGGGACTGAAGCCAAAGAGAAAAGACTCACTCCACGGAAAAAAAAACAAGTGTGGTTTGGCTATATGATAGTATATCATACTGTTATTCTGTTGTTTCTGCTTGACATGGATTTTGAAGACAATGTAAGGTTTCTTAGCTCAGTTCTTTAGAATAGATCCTTTAAACACAAAAATTATATACAGGTTTCATTTCTATTTATCCACTGTTATTAAATGATAACGGTATTTCATAGTATAAACATCTATTTAGTGCCTAATTACATTACATTATTCAAATGTAATTCAAACTAGTTCTGATATGCCAGTAAATGAAAGTATTGTTTCAATGACAGTGTATATTGATTAGACAGATTTGTCTTAATCGGAAACAGTTGTTTTATTTCATTATTTAAAATTACTTAATTGAGAATTAGGATTTATTATATCCATTTATACTGTACTACTTTGTATATTATCTTAATATGCTTACATGCAAAAATCTTGTTCAGTATTTTTTAAGTAGAACTATCTCCCTCCCCAAATGATGGTTTATAAAATGAATTAATTAAGCCTAATTGCTCCTGTAATAAAGTTAGCTAATATATTTCAGATTATCGTGTCATTTTCACCAGGTAGCCTCAAAATCTCCTGCCGTTTTTCAAAGCCATACTTCTAGACAAGATCTGCCATTACAGAAAGGGAATTATACATTGATAAAATTGCACTGAAGAGCTGTGATCAATGAATTTGTCTGTATTTCTGTATTCCCACAATGGTTAATAAAGAAAGGAGAATGCTAGAGATGACAAGGAACAGCAATATGTGTATATGATTATTTGTAAACAAAAAATGTATTTGACTGTTGGCATCAAAATCATTAAACCTTTAACAAATATACAATTAATTTATGCATTAAACAGTACATAAAATGTTGGAGGTTTTTATTGCGTTTGTGCACCGGTGGATGGAGGATTGTAAACTATTAGTAATCGATGTCGACATCTAGTGGTTGGCAACTCTTTGGGCTTGTTTTATGTAAACGACAGTGTTTACGTAATTCCGTTTCTTTCCTTGCAATTTACAACACAAACGACCTTTGAGTATATTAGCAAATGAGGATATAAATTGTTCGACAAGAAAATTAATTTATGAAAATATACATGGACCAACAAGGCTTTTAAAAATACAGTTTATACTGCTGGAAAATGCATTTTAAACAACAACTCTTGTTGATGCTGGTTTCCAGTTGGCCATTAGCTGGTCTAACATATAACAGCAACAAACCACACTAGCCGGGCAAATCAAGCTGGATTGGAAAACATGATAGCTGGACAGCCAGATGGTGACCAATTAGGACTATTTAATGACCAGACCAGCTATAAACCACTGGGCTGAACTGGATTTTACTTTAGAAACTATCGTGATTTTGAGAAACACGTTCAGATTTTCACAGAGCGGAAATTTATCTTTGGTACTGGCCAGAAAAATACATACACATGATTAAACAAATTACTAAAAATATGGATTAATAATAATATGAATACGAACATCATTAATCATTTGGATGTAAAGACGTAAAAAAAATTATATACTATTAAGTAAATGTAAATATATTACAAAGTTAAGTAAAACAAAACCAGATGTGTTCATATAAAACCACAAATTATCTAATAAAAGTAAATAAAATGGTAACGTCTTTAAATGAAACTGCAGAATCATACGGGGCTATGGCCTCGTTTTCAACATTGACCGCATCAAAATGGCTATCTATAGACGCCGTCTGAATTTACTGTGTTATTGCATCACTTCCGGGAAATAAGGTCAAAAATTGTTTCCCTTGTCCGCCATTTGAAATATTTGAACTTCCTTGTGACAACTTCCAATGTACGTTTTGGTTTACACTGAACAATTATCAGAGGATCTGGGCGAATAGTCGTAGTTTTTGCGTCTCATGCACGTTGGGTTTCCGACGTCGGCTGTTTTCTTACCCGATTGGAACAAAAAAGCGTAGAAAAGTGTGCGAATGCTGCGCGTATTCGAAACGTGTTCAACAACGGAACGCGGTAAAGTTTTTGCATGAGTTGAACGCTGCTTGCGGATAAGGAGAGGCGAAGGGAAGGCCTGTGAAGCCTGGGCTTTTTTCTTGCGCTAGTCATGGCCGGAAATTTTGATTCGGAGGACCGAGGGAGCTGGTATTGGGGGAGATTAAGCCGGCAAGAGGCGGTTTCGCTGCTCCAAGGGCAGAGGCATGGAGTGTTCCTGGTGCGGGACTCGATCACTATTCCCGGGGACTACGTGCTGTCTGTGTCGGAGAACTCCAAAGTCTCTCATTACATAATAAACAGCATCAGCAGCAATCGCCAGTCCGGACCAGGTAAGCGGTGCATATAAATATACTGCCAACGACGGGACGAATAAATCCTGCTTTAGCAAAACGCTTAGCGGCTCGACGAGAAACTTGTGTACTTCTATACTACGAATACTTCTGCACATTCAGTCTGATTTTTTTTGGGTTATTCTAGTATTACATAGTAATTTAGTATTCTCTGTAAGATGTTTGCACATACAGAAATCTGTTATTTTTCAGCATAAACCGTGTTTTTGATTGTCACTCAGATAATTTAGATATTTTAACACGTAATGGAAACCATATGTATTTTTAATGACAAAACACCCACTTAGTTGTTTGTAGATGCTGTATGCGCAGTAATACTGAATTTATTAACTATTAATGTGTGGTATTTAAAAAAAAAATAGTAATGTTTACACGACAACAATTGTAATTATTATATCTACCATTTAGTGGAGTCTTCATAGATTAAGGTTAAGTAAATCTTGATAGTCCATCCATCCTATGTGCTTTCTCGCTGTCATCCTGCAGGACTCGCTCCTCCTCGGTTCCGTATTGGAGATCAGGAGTTTGATGCCTTACCTGCGCTCTTGGAGTTCTATAAGATCCACTACCTGGATACCACCACTCTCATTGAGCCCATCAGCAAAGCCAAGCACTCGTCCTTTATCAGCATCAATGCAGGAACAGGAGGAGCTCCTCAGAGGCTGGAAGAGGAGTACGTCCGAGCTCTCTTTGACTTCCCCGGGAACGACGACGAGGACCTTCCGTTTCGAAAGGGCGATATTCTAAGAGTTCTGGAGAAGCCGGAGGAGCAGTGGTGGAACGCTCAGAATTCAGAAGGCCGTGTCGGCATGATCCCAGTGCCCTACGTGGAGAAGTACCGGCCGGCCTCGCCAACATCAGGGGGCCCTGGAGGGTCTGTTGGAGGATCCGGAGCTCACGGCAACTCCGACGGCCACGGTTCTCAGTCTCAACCTCTGGTTGGCGAGCCAGGCCAATATGCCCAGCCGACATCCTTACCCAATCTACAGAATGGTCCGGTTTATGCCAGGGCGATTCAGAAGAGAGTTCCCAATGCCTATGACAAGACCGCTCTTGCTTTGGAGGTAACAAATGTAGCTTTTTTATTGCACGGTATTTTATGTGCAACACAGACACAGATGACTGATTTTGTACATTTAAAAATATGTATTTTTATATAGAATTTTGTGAAATAAAACATGTTTTTTTGGCTTTGGCGCCTCCCGGTGGAACTGTAATTCTCTAAGTTTGCTGTTTTGTGCATTGCATTAACAAAGTGTTTCCTTCATTTCTGACACTGTTGTTAGGTCGGCGACATGGTGAAGGTGACCAAGATCAATGTAAACGGTCAGTGGGAGGGTGAGTGCAAGGGAAAGCATGGCCATTTTCCCTTTACCCACGTCCGCTTGCTGGACCAGCACAATCCAGAGGACGAACTGAGCTGAGAGAGCAGACTGTCTTCCCTAGCAGCCCTTAGATGTACACTCATTACACACACATGCACACACATACACACACTCTGGCTCCTCACACATCCTCACTACTGCCCTTTACCTGTCCGCCTCGTCATTACCTTGTGCCATTGTGTCTCATGCCAACGTTCACCATACCTGCAACAATTCCCTTGCTAGATTTTATGCAATAATTGAAGATATTTACCAAGTAAACACTAAATTCCACACACAACACCATACACTACAGAGAGAGGAGCATTAGTGTGTGGCTTCTTGTGAACTGAGAAAAGAGGAAGAAGCCTGCTTGGACTTAAAACATGAGCGGTTTGGTGTCTTAACAAGGGACTGTTCCTTTGCTTCTTTGAATGCGGTAGCATACACTACTTAGTGTCCTAGAACACAGCAGCTTTCACACTACAAATCATCTACTACATGAAAATATTCAGAAATGCAGATCAAACGAGCTTTGAATAGTTGTTAGTCTTTTTCATTGGCTTGTCGGTCATTACTGGCTCGGCGCCGGTCAATTGTGTCATGAAGCGGTTCTTACCGGGGCGGTACATTATATAAAAGATGGAGTAGCCCGAACCCTCACCGCATTTAGTTTTATTTATGCACATTTCTAATGTATACAAGATGGGCCATGCATCATTATTCACTACAGCTAACTTTGTTTTATTACATTTTCATTATATATTATCAGGAAATGCTACTTGCTCCTTTCACCATTATTGCTGTACTTGGAAGTATTACACTAAATGCGGATTTGTTGAATGTGTAACCCTAATTTTTAATGCTAGACTCAATACGTCAACATAAGATAGACTTAAATGATTTTTTTGTTGTTGTTTTTAAATAAAAATCCAACATTGTGACTTTTCCACTTAAAATAACCAATGTGTTTTTGCCAAAACTTCCTTTGCCGAGGTAGGAAATACAATAAGTGGTTGTTGTAGCGACTTTCTACTACGACTCTCCAAAACTACTTTAATATTAGATAAAGATATTTCAAAAACAACCCGGCTGTCTTTACAATAACACAGTAGGATCATATGAAGAGTCACACTAATGTGCAAAGCCTAACCTGATGCCTCAAATGTGTTTTGCTCAATTGATTTTGCACATACGAGTAGCCTTTATCTATGATTGGTTTATCTGGCTATTGATTTTTGTTTTAAAACATCAGCCTCCATCATGCCTGTATTATCTATTTCGATGCAGAAATATAGTGCATTTTGTCCTTTAATGCCCAAGAAAGACGTTGCTTTCCTAATTGCCTGCCTTAATTGCAGATTGTTGTCAATGACCAAATCAGCAATGTCTTTAGCCTAATTAGTTAATAGCAACATGTGGGGAAAAGTGGAGTATATTTTGTTCAACCTTGCAGAAAAGTTTCTTTTAACCAACTTCCATTACTAATGACTGTATTTGGAGAATAGAAATTGAATGTCTGTGAACAAATGTATCAATTATAACACTAATAGACAGGCTACCAGAACACTATCAAATGTTAATGTTTTTACCCTTTACCTTTATTTGTTGTTACTTTTAAAAAGAAAAAAAGCTGACTGACTTTGTTTGGTAACAATGACAATCACCTGGAAACTTCTGTTATGTCACATCTAAATGTTAGAGAGCTATGTCGTGTATGTGTGTAGGTTAGCTGTATGTTGTCATGATGTGACAGCAAGCCGGCCATGTTATGTAATTGTCACTTAAGTCGTAATTATGAAGGACTTTGATGTTCATGATCTGTCTTATTAACTGTCTATGTTTCAGTCAGAAATGACCTTGATGAAATTAGATCACTAAAATCAGTCACAAAGCAAGGCTGAACTCTCACCTGTGTCCTTTGAGAATTTCACCTCAAAACGCACCATTTTCGTCTATGACTGAGTTGAAAGAGTAATCGCAAGTCGTCTCTGTACATTTTAATTGTACCCAAAGTATTATGTTTAGAACCTAAATATCAACACAGTAATTTTGTGAAATTAATCTTGTGTTATCCTTCATGTGCATCCAAGTCTGTCAGAACAGTGTTTTAAGTCACACAAAAAAATCCTACGTTTTTGTTACAGTTTTATTCCTGTACATGAAATAAAGTTGACCCCTATAGTAATGCTACTCAAACCTTTTACTTTGCCTCTGTCACTATTTTCATGCCTGTGTATTTATTACTCTATTGAGAGTATCAACATGATGGAGAGGATTTAATTATCCTATTATAGTACAATTTTTCTTTTCTTTTATATATAGTCCAGAGTTATTCATTTTAATGAGCCAATATGGTTGCAAATTTGCCATTTTTATCAGAAAGTGATATATCATTACCATTTCACAATTACTTTGTTGTTATTTAAGTTGAAACAGCACACCATTTAATTTGTATGTTGTGTAATTGTTAGAAATATTTGTTTTAAAAAAAAAAAAGTCTAGATCCAAATAAAATACAATTTAAAGTAACACCTTAAATGTTTTTGAATTTAGTATTTTATTTTTAACATGTTCGATTGAAGCAATCAAGTGTAATCATTTATGATGTTAGTTTTTTGCAAACTAAGTTTGACTGACTTCCGTGGAGCACAAAAAAATATATATTTTGAAGAATGTTGGTATTATTTGGTTGCCAACATTCTTCAAAATATGTTCCATTGACTTTCTTGTATGGACAAGAAACAAGGACATTTCTCAGAAAATCTTGTATGCTGATAAATGAAGAGTAAATAACAGAATTTACCACTGAAAGTTATTTCAGTCGAACGTTTTGCTAAATTCAAAATAATTGTTCTAATGTGTTAATTCAAAAGGTATTGCATTTGTGTCTAGACTTTCTTCTTCAAACATTTCTCACAGAATAGAACGACATGAGGGTGAGAAAATGATGACAATGTTCTTTTTGAATGAACTATCCCTTTAAATTCAAATGTTTTCAGTGATTTTTTTTTTTTTACAGAATATCGCTGCCAATAAAACACAATGTTTAGTTTACACAAAAGGTGCAAAAGGCACACAGCATTCATTCTCTGTTCAAATAAAGAGGGTTAAAATCCAGGATTCGTTTGGGGAGTGTGTGTGTGTGTGTGTGTGTGTGTGTGTGTGGGGAGAGATGCTCTGTGTGAAAGTTCCCGGATGAAGGTGTAACGCCATCTTTACTCCACCATTCAAGCTGCAGCTGTTGCTCGCGCAGGGGCCTGCCGGTGAACTCACACTCCTCCTTTGCTCCCAATCTCACAAAACACGCTCGCCGCGCGCTGTCCAACATGGGTGACCGGGAGGATTTGGTGTACCAAGCCAAACTCGCCGAGCAGGCGGAGAGATATGATGGTAAGACACACTGAGAGGTAACGGGAACGTTATTTTTACACAGCGAGTGCTCATGCAGGCTAACGTTAACTGAGGGTCGGGTTAGCTGGCTTAATTCGCGGTTAAACCAAGCGAACATCTTGTGAATTGCAAACCGATCTCCGTTTACTTTTTAAAAACGTTGTTTGGTTTATTTGTAGAGTCTGTTAATTCTGTCGATGTGATATTGGGGTAACTACAGAATGGCATATGAAGATGGAGACGTTTATTGAGGAGACAAAATGGCGGAGAGTTAGTGGGTGAGGCAAGCTGTTGCTAGCCATGGCGGAGGGGGTGGCTGCGGTCTTCAAGCCGAAGAACGGCTCAAATATTAGTTAACACCTGTCTTAATCGACCCGATTAACCACAATAAAGAGTTATGTCTGCATGAGGTTCTCTCTTTTCTGCGTTTACCCCCGCAGCACATTACGAGAGACCGTGGCAGTGTCTCAAACCCTTTTGAGCTGCCTACTTAGACAGCGTTTTTGCGTTTCACGGACGCGTTGCGTTGTGATACCCAAAAATGCTGTCTAGCCAGGTACCTCACTAGGTTTTGAGACGCATCCGTTGTACAGTAACGCAAAGCAAGTAATGCTTAGTAAGCTGAGATACTGTAGCTTTGCAGTGAGATTTCATTTCAGACTGTAGAGAAGTGGCTCGCTGGCTTGTGGTATTCAAGATTTTAACGATATCCTAAACCAGCAGTTATAATTGTGCCTTGTTGGTAATTTATTGTCTAGTTTAGTCACCCATTAACCTATAGTAGGGATCTAGGGTTTTCACTCAACACTTGAAAGTATGCTGCAAGTATGTAGTGTGCAAGAATGATGAGTAACAAAAGATATGCACAGAGTTTTGTGATTGTATACTGGCAACCCAAGGTGAATGCAAATAAATGTAAGGTTGTTAATAATGTTTAGCCTCTCTTATTTGAGTAAATAAATAATACATACCCCATGGAGTGCAACAGTGGCCACCTACTTTTTCAATGGTATTGGTTTCAGAAGTATTTTTTCTCATAGGAAGCCATGAATCAAACCAACCAGTTATGAAGTGAATCACAACATTACAAACTTTGATTTGAAGCAGAAACGTATTTGAGAATCAGTCAAACGGTATGAGACATAATAGCTTTAATGAGGGAAAGAACTACAATCCCATGAAGCTTTGTGAGTGACAGTAGAATTAAAACAATGCAGAAATATAAAGATGTTGATTTATTTGTATATAGAAACAGTGTGTTTTAAGTTTATTGCATAATGTCTTGCTTAAAATAACATTTAAGTAGTTTGCTATATTTGCAGGTCTTTGTATGAGTGGGCGGGCACTTAAGAGTTCTTTTGGTTTTTGCTTGTGATTGGTGGAGATTTCTCTGCAGAATTATGGGTAATGTAGTTTTTCCACCAGAAATTCTGCTGATAAACACAATTATTTACAAAATATATTTATTCTGGCTGATGGCTTCAACAAAAGCATGTACCATCAATTAACAACCTGAGTTTATAAGTTACCTGTGAAGAAAATGAATGGGATTTTTACTTTTGAAACCCAACTGTACTTTCTGACTGAGTGAAAATGGTATATTTAAAGGGTTACTCCACCCCAAATGAAAATTGTCATTAATCACTTACCCCCATGTCGTTCCAAACCCGTAAAAGCTTTGTTCGTCTTCCGAACACAATTTAAGATATTTTGGATGAAAACCGGGAGGCTTGTGACTGTCCCATTGACTGGCAAACAATTAACACTGTTAAGGCCCAGAAATGTATATAAAACATCGTCAGAATAGTCCATCTGCCATCAGTGGTTCAACCGTAACTTTATGAAGCTATGAGAATACTTTTTGTACGCAAAGAAAAAAAAAATAACGACTTTATTCAACAATTTATCTCCTCTGCGTCAGCGTAGCACCATTTTGGAGAATATCCGTTCTGGACGCAAGCAGCGTACGCTGTTCTGTGTCAGCCACGCCGCACGGATACGCTGTTTTCGTTCAAATCAAAGCGTAAACAAACGCAGAAGACGTATCCTTGTGGCGCAGCTGACGCAAAACTCTCCAAAATGGCGCTACGCTAACGCAGAGGAGACGAATTTTTGAATAAAGTGTTTTTTTTTTGTTTTGTTTTTTTTTCCTCTTTGCTTACAAAAAGTAATCTCGTAGCTTCATAACGTTACAGGTGAACCACTGATAGCAGATGGACTATTCTGACGATGTTTTTTATATTTTCTGGGCCTCGACAGTGTTAATTGTTTGGTTTTACCGGTTTTCATCCAAAATATCTTAAATTGTGTTCCGAAGACGAATGAAGCTTTTACGGGTTTGGAACGACGTGGGGGTAAGTGATTAATGACAATTTTCATTTGGGGTGGAGTAACCCTTTAAGCTATGGTTGCGACTTGTATTCTGTTGTATGTAAATCCAGTCAGCAAAATATCCATCATGCTCATTTTCAATTTTTTCAGAAATGGTCGACTCAATGAAGAAGGTGGCTGGGATGGATGTTGAGCTAACAGTTGAAGAGAGAAACCTGCTCTCGGTGGCCTACAAGAACGTTATTGGGGCAAGAAGAGCATCCTGGAGGATAATCAGTAGTATCGAGCAGAAAGAGGAGAATAAGGGTGGAGAGGACAAATTGAAAATGATTCGGGAATATAGACAAACGGTAAGACATGCCCTAACTAACATTCATTCACGTAACTAGAATGATTAGTTTTGCACTTTTAAACTTTTAATTTTCATGTCCAGGTTGAGACTGAATTGAAATCAATTTGCAATGACATCCTTGATGTATTGGACAAGCACCTAATCCCAGCTGCAAATTCAGGAGAGTCCAAAGTCTTCTACTACAAAATGTATGAAAGCCATGAGGTTTTTTTTTTTTCTAAGTGAATCTAAGGATGAATCGTATGTGACATAATGAGGTCACGGCTTTATTTATACATGTTTTAAACAGACCTTTTCTCCCTTTGATGCATCAGGAAGGGTGATTACCACAGGTATCTCGCTGAGTTTGCCACAGGAAACGACAGGAAGGAGGCTGCAGAAAACAGTTTGGTTGCTTACAAAGCTGCTAGTGATATTGCAATGACAGACCTTCAGCCTACACACCCCATTCGCTTGGGTCTGGCTCTTAACTTCTCTGTATTCTACTATGAAATCCTCAACTCTCCAGACCGTGCATGCAGGTTTGTTTTATTTGTGTTTTGGGGGTTTTCAAATTTCTTAACATGAAGTACAACAGACAGTTACAGTTTTGTAAATGTCTATCCATCATGTTCTTATGTTACATTTGTATGAATATGGTATCTGTTAATTATAACAAGCTTTTTATAAGTATTTGGTTACTTGTCAGACCAAGATGGTATTTAATGCAGTGTATTCCTGTTCACTTGTATGCTGAAACTTAATAGTTTATGTACCTGGCTGTTAATTTTAGGTTGGCAAAGGCGGCATTTGACGATGCTATTGCTGAACTGGACACATTGAGTGAAGAAAGCTATAAGGACTCCACACTCATCATGCAATTGTTACGTGATAACCTGACACTATGGACTTCAGATATGCAGGGAGACGGTAAGACGGATCATCGCAGTTTCAGATGCTAAGCCTGACAGACTTTTTTTCTTTTGAAACCCATTGGTACATGAAGGTGACATCCTCAAAAGCTCCTTCACAAACCAAAGCTATTTTTAGAGCGATTGTTTCAGAGTGTCCCGATTTAGGACTTGAGGCATAGTTTCCAACCATCTCTAATATCTGCCTTTAAAAGTGTTAAAATAGAGGGCTCTGGCTACATTGGCAGTGGAAATGTGCAAGTAAACATGCCTGCTTTTCAAATTCAATCATCCAGAAATTAAATCATTTTCTCAGTATAATGTGGCTTTAATGTTATTGTTTAATTAAGCTTAAATATTTTATAGATCTAATGTGGTGCATGCAGTATATCATTCCAAAATTTTCATTCCTACCCCCAAAGTAAGACTGTATTTGTTTTTAATAGCTCTATTGTTTTCAAAAGTACGGACCTAGTGCACATCACTGCATTTCTGTGCAAAACCAGCAGTATAATCTTTCTCTACTACATTTCATGTCATCTTGTAATGTGTCCAGACTCATGCCGTCCAACTTAACCCATCTTGCCTTTTTTCATCCCC
The DNA here is from genome assembly GCA_039654775.1 of Spinibarbus caldwelli. Taxonomy (NCBI): domain Eukaryota; kingdom Metazoa; phylum Chordata; class Actinopteri; order Cypriniformes; family Cyprinidae; genus Spinibarbus; species Spinibarbus caldwelli. Next base: position 14,512,080 of record CM077252.1, on the reverse strand, counting down.
ACTATTTAGATTCCTAAAGGAAAATGTTAATTGCCCACAAACTTTATTTGTAAGTGCGGCCACTTTTTCCAGCTCTTGCCCTTTTGTCCACAAATTGCATCATCACTCACCCGTTTGTAAGCTTTGTGTTGCGATCCTTGTAGCCACCAGAGTGCTATATGTGCAGCATGTCTGAAACAAACCGTTTCTGCATGATCACTGCCAGACCCTCAATGTCCAATTGGAATGGCTGTGTTGTACAAATATATTAGAAAATTCTGGTGTGTTTTACTGAGAAATGTACAGTAAAGGTGTCTAAGGGTATTATCCTTTGCTTTGGGAATTGAATTGCGTGTGAAAGTTAAATGACCATATGAGATAACACTGCATTCAAATTAGACTTAAGCCAGATTTTAGGTTTTTTTTTTAAGCTTGAAAGTTACATATTCTATTTATATAACATGATAAATTAATTTTACTTTTCTCACAGCATGTATTTGGTTCTTCACTATTGATTTGATTTTTGCTTTTTATAGCTTTTTATTTGGCAAACTCGAAATGCACAGATCTTGCAAGGGTTGCAAACTTGATGATGATGTGCGACAATGTACAACACATCACATGCGGATTGCGTTAAGGCACATAACTCTGTTAGGATGCAATAACAATGGCTTTGTTTCTCTTTGCACAGGTGAGGAACAGAATAAAGAGGCGCTGCAAGATGTGGAGGATGAAAACCAATGAGACAACACAGCCAATATGAGACTCCACCCCACTCCCCTTCCCCTTCCCCAGACCCCACTCACAAAGGGAGCCACCAAGCCCAACCTTATGAGTGGCACTCAACAGCTTGATGCCTCCAGTTTTCTCTCCCTTTGTTTGATTTTTAATATTATTCTGTTTTATTAGCCCTTAAATTGAAATAAAATATACCACTCATGAAACAAACTTCAATTATGATTTTTGAATGGTCAGAACTTAAAGATTTCTTGGAGTATTATTATTTTTTCCTTTTTTTTTTTTTTTTTTTTTTTTTGTCCTGGTACAACATTTTTCCTTTGTTCATTTGTTCAACATGTTCATTTGCTTTATTTCTCAACATTTTTATCAGTTGCTGGATATATTTTGAGTTTTTCTTAATGTAATTACAGAAATTAACTTTTATTACTATTACTGATATGTCTACTATTAGTGGTTTGAGCTGTAATATTTCTGTGTTAGTGCAATTATAAAATGCAGTTAAAGAAAACAATTAAACCTTTAAAAGGGCAAGTCTAAACAAAGTGCTCTTTTTGTTAATTTAGTTTTTCAGAGAAAGTCAAAGCAAATTTCTTGATATCCATGTGGAGCAAAATGCTTAACATCACCAAGTAGTAGTTATGTAGTAACATTTACCAGTGGTCTGGACTGTAATTTGTGCTAAAATACTGTATTGCTCACATAGGCTGATGATGGTGGATGGATGGATGGATGGCTGCAGCTCTATAAAACTGAAGGAGCCTTGTTGCTTTTAGAACTAAGACAAATGCAGGTCTCCATTTGGCTGTCTCAAAAAGAAAAGAAAAAAAAGCACTAATAAAGTTGATTTTAAGCCTGCATGAGTTACATGAAATAGTCTATTTTTCTTCTTCCCCCCTGAATCTACATAATGCATATAATTTCTTCTGTACTTTGTTAACTTGAAACTAGTTTGTACTACTGGATATCTGACTGGAACCACAGACGTAGAATCTGTATTACAACGAAACAGCATGGAATTAACAATTAACTTAAATAAAACTGCCTCAAGTAAAATATTTAACCACCTCTTCTGCACTCAAAATGTTTTCCTTTCTCCTTTATCTCTACATTTTATGTGCTTTTCCTTCATGAAACAAAATGGTTGCTAGTGAAGCATTTACCTTGCTAAGTTAGAGAAATAATGTTTTATGACGTAGGAAAAAATCAATATAATTTGCTCTTTGCAAGTAGGACTTGGACCGTCAGATGTTACATTTTCTCAGTCCCAGATGTTTGGTTTTAGTATTTGCAAGGATTCTGTCAGTTGAAGATAAGATTATATTTAAAGAATGATGTCTATTTATTTAGATTGTACTATAACTAACATTCAACAAAGTATTTAGTGCACTTAAGAAACTTGTAAACTCTCATCTTAGTGCAGGTTAACCAGGAATTTGTCCAGGGCCCTGTGGTGGAATAGGGCCCACAAAGGCTCTCTAGCAGTGATTCACAAGCAGGGGGCCTTAAGATTATTTAAAATTAAGATACTTATTTTAATTCACCCCTTCAACAATTTTGTTTTGAAGAACCACTGTTCCTAAGGTCCTGGAAAACCTGGCTATATCAGGATACATGGATATTAAACATGATTTCTAGATCTGGAAAAGGCATGTTATTTAATAAAATGTTAAAACACAATGCACATTTTTATAATAAATATACATTTTTCTAGGTAGCCAGGCTGTAAAATATTTTAATGGGTTATTAAAAAAAGATATATATATATATAGTGGTGTGAGAAATTGTTGGCCCCCTTCCTGATTTTTTGTTTTTTTGCATGTTTGTCACACTTTACTGTTTCAGATCATCAAACAAATTTAAATATTAATCAAATATAACACAAGTAAACACAACATGCAGTTTTTAAATGAAGGGTTTTTTTTTATGAAGGGAAAACAAAATCCAAACCCACATGGTCCTGTGTGAAAAAGTGTTGCAGTTTTTAAATGAAGGGTTTTTTTTTTTTATGAAGGGAAAACAAAATCCAAACCCACATGGTCCTGTGTGAAAAAGTGTTTGCCCCCCCCCTTCTCTAGCCACACCCAGGCCTGATTACTCCCACACCTGTTCGCAATCAAGAAATCACTTAAATAGGACCTGCCTGACAAAGTGAAGTAGACCAAAAGATCCTCAAAAGCTACACATCATGTTGAGATCCAAAGAAATTCAGGGACAAATGAGAAAGAAAGTAATTGAGATATATCAGTCTGGAAAAGGTTATAAAGCCATTTCTAAAGCTTTGGGACTCCAGCGAACCACAGTGAGAGCCATTATCCACAAATGGCGAAAACATGGAACAGTGGTGAACCTTCCCAGGAGTGGCCGGCTGACCAAAATTACCCCAAGAGCGCACCGATGACTCATCCAAGAGGTCACAAAAGACCCCAGAACAACATCCAAAGAACTGCAGGCCTCACTTGCCTCAGTTAAGGTCAGTGTTCATGACTCCACCATAAGAAAGAGACTGGGCAAAAATGGCCTGCATGGCAGAGTTCCAAGACGAAAACCACTGCTGAGCAAAAAGAACAAAGGCTCATCTCAGTTTTGCCAGAAAACATCTTGATGATCCCCAAGACTTTTGGGAAAATACTCTGTGGACTGACGAGACAAAAGTTGAACTTTTTGGAAGGTGTGTGTCCCATTACATCTGGCGTAAAAGTACCACAGCATTTCAGAAAAAGAACATCATACCAACAGTAAAATATGGTGGTGGTAGTGTGATGGTCTGGGGCTGTTTTGCTGCTTCAGGACCTGGAAGACTTGCTGTGATAAATGGAATCATGAATTCTGCTGTCTACCAAAAAATCCTGAAGGACAATGTCCGGCCATCTGTTCGTGACCTCAAGCTGAAGTGAACTTGGGTTCTGCAGCAGGACAATGATCCAAAACACGCCAGCAAGTCCACCTCTGAATGGCTGAAGAAAAACAAAATGAAGACTCAAAGGTCAAAGTCCTGACCTGAATCCTATTGAGACACTGTGGCATGACCTTAAAAAGGCGGTTCATGCTTGAAAACCCTCCAATGTGGCTGAATTACAACAATTCTGCAAAGATGAGTGGGCCAAAATTCCCCCACAGCGCTGTAACAGACTCATTGCAAGTTATCGCAAACGCTTGATTGCAGTTGTTGCTGCTAAGGGTGGCCCAACCAGTTACTAGGTTTAGGGGGCAAGCACTTTTTCACACAGGGCCATGTGGGTTTGGATTTTGTTTTCCATTGATAATAAAAAAAACTTCATTTAAAAACTGCATGTTGTGTTATATTTAATATTTAAATTTGTTTGATCTGAAACATTAAAGTGTGACAAACATGCAAAAAAAATCAGGAAGGGGGCAAACAATTTTTCACACCACTGTGTGTATATATATATATATATATATATATATATATACATACTCAGTCTTTATGCAGTAAACCAGAAATGACTGGAAATGTCATGTTAATTTAATGGTTAAAAATATTAAATTCATTGATTTATAAAGAGGGTGTCTGAGAAGTTTGAATATATTTGTATTTGAATTATAATTATTTTAGTTACTTGTTTAAATCTATGAACCATCCTAGCGCTGAAAACAAAACATTGTCATTACAGTAGATGAACCAGAAGAAATCTATTACCCAACACTGGTCACCAGTCTATTTCTGTTTACTTCTGCTATAATGATGACAAAGCTGCTCTTTTTCAAACTTCTTATTATTAATTAAAAGTGGAGGTCTAAAGGGGCCCATGCACAAACTCTGTTATTTGGTTATTGCCCTTAATTTACAGTCATAACTTCACAATCATATCAAGCTGGTAATTAGTTTCACATGACAGACCTTCATCAATAAAACCAAATACCATTTTCCAAAACAGCAACTCATTTCTCCTGTAGTGGTTAAAATACAGACCCCTGTATGCTCTTATTTACAGCAGAATGACAGAAATTTGTAGTCATGACTTTTATTTTGAAACAATTCCGGCTGTCATAGAAACTCCACCCTGTGTTAAAGCGTTAGCAGGAAGTTCCTACTAAAAATACCCAGACGTCTCAGGCTAAAGAAAGGACCTGACTCCAGGCGGACAAATTTTAGGATTTCATGTGTACGTCAAGGTGCCTTCGGAAACATGTCGGGACAGAGGGGAACCAATCTGTGTTTATCGCATAAACTCTCGCTCTTGGTTTTATCTCTGCTCGTTGTGTTCATCAACTCAGTTCCTCTAGACGAGCAGAGAGAGCTGGAGCCAGAGACTTACAGCAAATACTACAATTACGACCAACTTACTGACCTTCTCAAAAGTCTCGCCCAGAAATACGCAAACATCGCAAATCTGACCAGCATCGGCAGATCCGTTGAAAACAGGGAGCTTTGGGTGATGAGAATCACCAGGGACCCCACTGCTGATGGACCAGGAAAACCCAAATTCAAGTACGTGGGTAACATGCACGGAGACGAGACCGTGTCCCGGCAGGTTCTGGTCTACCTGCTGGAGCACCTGCTGGAGAGGTACGGAGAAGATCCGCGGGTCACAGAGCTGGTCGACAGCACAGATATTTATATCATGCCGAGCATGAACCCCGATGGTTTTGAGAAGTCTGAGGAGGGGGATTGTATGGGCAGAGATGAGGGTCGGAATAATGCTAAAAACGTCGACCTCAATAGAAGTTTCCCAGACCAGTTTGATGAGATACAGGTGAATGCAGAAGAAATGCCTGAAGTCGCCGCTGTCATGAGGTGGATCCTGGAGAACAAGTAAGATCATTCACAAACCGGACCTAACTTTGTGACTGCCCTTCCAGAAAATCCAGCTATTGACCTACAATATTCTTTTTTTCTGAATAATTATAATGACAAAACTGTGTAAGAACTGATACGTTACTAAAACATTTGTTAACTTTAGTAATAAAAATACAACTATTCTTTGTTAGTTCATATTTACAAATACAACTTTTGATTGGAAACAAATTAATATATTAATGTAGTAATAAATGCTTTAAAAGTATTTCTCATTGTTAGTTAATGTTAACTAATGTTAACAAATGAAACTATATTGTAAATTGTTACTGTAATAATAACAATCATAACCATTTATGATGATGATGATGATGATTATTATTATTAATATTATGAAATTAGAATGAGAAAAATGTATATTCATGAAGACTGTAATAATTTCCATGACTTTTCCAGCAGGTGTTTGTCATTACTGGATTAAGATTTCATAGAGATTACACAAAATGCAAACAAACAAATAAATAATCTATATAATAATCTAATCTAGTAAATATAAGATGTAATAAAATAATCTAGTTAATAAATATCACAAGCAACTGAAAATCATGGAAATTATGAACATTTTATGAATATACATTTTTCTAATCCAGCTCTACAACATTTCATTTATCTAAATAATAATAAAGATTTTAATTTAATTTTTGCAAAGTGCAATACTTTTTTATGATTCAGCTCTACCATAAGTACGTTTTAAGAGTTAGGTTAGGGTTAGGGTTGTTCTTTTGATCTTATTATTATCTCTGTATGTGCAATGTCTAATGATGGGTCAGTTGTAACATTTCTGATTTTTCTGATTTTCTGTTCCAGATTTGTGCTCTCTGGGAATCTGCATGGTGGGACCGTGGTGGCCAGTTATCCTTTTGATGACTCTGTGGCCCATGATAACGAGGGCACCTATAGCAGATCCCCCGACGATGCTCTCTTCAGATACTTGGCGCGGGTTTATGCAGAGAATAACCCTGTTATGAAAACCGGGCAGCCGAAGTGTGATGAAAACATAAATGAGACCTTCAAGGATGGCATCACAAATGGAGCAAAGTGGTATGATGTGGCAGGTTCGTTGGCAACATTTTATCCCTTAACCTTGCTTTAAAACTCCCCCTCTTCCTCTGTTCTGTTTATCTGAATTTCACCCACTGAGTTTCTAACAATCATGCAAATTTTCATAAGGGCTTAAAACAAGATGTGCTTGTTGTATGAGCTTTATGAGGGATTAACTTCACTTCAGTGGTTTTGAAAAATGGCTGGTTTGAATGATTTCTTTTCTGTTTCCTGCTCCTTGGAAAGCACAAGCAGGGGGTCGTTTCTCATAGAGTGTGATCAGTTCAGTGGAACCGTCTTTTTGGCTCCGCCTACATCCTTCTTTACTCAGGACATTCCTACACAGCTTTCCTATTGGGAGGGATGATCATGAGTTGCATAAACAAACACCATTTAGTCATGTACAGCAAATATTGATATTAATAGTAGCCACATTGTAGTTTAAAAAAAATTAAAACTGAAGAATGCTGGAAATGAGATTGCTTTGGTTTTTTGGGAATGTTCATTATGTTCTCAAACAGTACTAGTTAGAAAAACAATAGTCTTTCAAGTAATCCAACACCTGGGCTGTAAGCTTACTGTTCTGGTGTTCTCTGATTACTTTCCTTAGCAGTTTGTAACCTCAGTCTCTGAAGTCTGTATTCTCAACCATCACCGTCAAACAGCAGAAATCTGATCCACAATGTGCCTTGAAGCTTGCAGGTCAGATTCGTGATGTACCTTATGGCTTGCTCAGCCAGTCTCATGGTGAATAAATCACACTTCTTGCATTTGGGTCTGATTTTCTCAGCTTTTATGAAGTTGTGGCATATTGTTTGTTGCTGTTTACAAAAGGAGAACCTCCTGTGTGAACACATAATCTCTCCTGAATATTGAGCACTGATGCTCCAAGGACCGAAAGTCACCATGTGGTGGCGGTGACCTTCAAAACTGCCAGAAATTATGACATAATCAATCCCAATATTAAATATGACGTCCCATTACGTGTGGAATTCCATTCAGCGCATAATTCCCATGCAAATGTCACCTGATCTTTAGTTGTTTGTTTTATGATGTGTGTTGACCTTATAACGTTTAACTGGTATCTTTGACATGGAGATCATAAGAGCAGTGTTATTTTAGTATTGATTTTATGTCATTATAGTATTTATTCATATATATAATTATGATGATTATTGTTATTCATTTTAATTTAGATTTAAATTGTAGTATTTTATTGGTATTTTGTCATTTCTTATTTATATTATTTATTTATTTATTTTTTTATTTTTTTTTTTCAGTTTTAGTGATTCAACCCAAACTCATTTTTTAACCAATACATTTTTTTTTATTTTGCATGTTTCAAATTTAATATAATATTTAGTTTAAATTTCAATTCTAAAGTTTCTTCTAATATTATAAATATTATAAAATTATTATTAAATATTTTTATTTTATTTCAGCTTTTTCAATGAACAAAAACAGTTTTAATAGTTTTAGTTTTAATTAACAATGACAAAACTACATAAGAGTTATGTGAGCATAGTGATCATAGAGCAAGTTTCTTCCTTGTAAAGTTTCCTTCTTTTTGTATAGTTTTCTCTGTTTAGAAACTGGTATTGTACAATGCAAACAAGTTTCCAGCCTCAAAGCCTGTTCAGTGACCTGAATCCTATCTCTGAGACTGTATCCAACACAGTTTGAAATCTACAGACCACCAGTTGCATGTTTAAAGTTAATATTCAATCATTTCATGACAATTCCAGATTTATTTAGGGAGTCATTCTTATGTTTCCAGGGTTAAACCTGGGAAGATAAGAGACTTCAAGCATAGGTCCCTGGCAACATTGATTTGCTTTCTACAGTCTGTTTTGACAGGTCAGTAGCCCAGATCGAAGGATCGTTCTGTCAGTTTATTACTGCACACGTTTTAATAAGAAAGTTTAACATTTATCCTTTTCTTTTGTATAATCACATACAAAGATCATGTGCTAAAACAGGATGTTTCTTCTGGGACTAATCAGGATGCCCCCACATATTTTTATTTTCTGTGTAACTGTTGAGAAAGTCAGAATAAATGTTATTAAGGATGTACTGACAAACAGAGGAACTGGCCTTCTGACACCTTCTTTAAACACATGCTAGACTGGTAGCATACAGTGTCACATGTTATGGCGAGACAGGAAACATGGGGCAGAGACATCTGACCTCACAAGCTTTCAGTTACAACAGTCAATTGCCTTGTTAGCAAAGGTCTTTTTGCTCTAGACTGCATGAAGTAGCAGGGCCAACTAATCTTAAAATACAGTTTTAAGATGATTAAGCTAAAGAAACTGTTTTATTTGCAGTTATTTTATAGAAAGATTAGCTTTGAAAGCAATTTTGGACATTTTGGTCTGTCCTCTAAATGGTGCCCAGGGTGTTGCCATGATTGCCAAGTGGACTGACCTTTTACTTTAAAATTACCTTGCATGATCTCAGCCTTTTGACTTCTTGTTACTGCATCTCTTTTGACCAGCTGTGAAAGTCAATTTTGCAAAGAGCAGAAGTCCACGTCTTTCGCAATCAAGATCTTTTCAAGTGTTTAAGAACAAACACATAACTGTGTATTGGCATAAGTTGGTCTGGCGTTCAGCTAATTTGATTAAATTTTGATGGTTTGGTAGATGAATCTGTTTGACTCATCATGTATCTGCATTAAATGGTTATAAGGTTACATTAAGACCTAATGTACACTACCATTCAAAAGTTTGTGGTCAGAAAGATTACTTTTTTTTAAAGAAATTAATACTTTTATTCAGCAAGGATGCATTAAAATGATCAAAAGTGACAGTAAAACATTTGAATTGTTATAAAAGATTTGCATTTCAAAAACAAAATACTGTTTTTTTTTTTTTTATGTCAAACACAATAATTTTGATTAAATAAATGCATCCTCAGTGAGCATAAGAGTATAATATCTTTCAAAAAAAATTACCAGCCCTAAACCTTTGAATGGAAATCTACATGCTAGCATTAGCTCAACTGGTTTCTTTTGTAACTAAAGTATATATTGCTAAAGACGTTTTGTTTGAAGGGATCCTGTAAGTGTTTTATGGGTTTCAGCACACACAGGCTTGGCATCTGAGAGAGCGTCATTAAAAGCTGGATTACAGTGTGTTCTTAGACAGATATGACCAATGCATGTCCTAACCCATATCTGTCAGCTCTTTGTACTCTGAAATCAATAAATGGGTTAGAGTTATTTTTCAAAAGATCTAAATCTAGGTTAGCTTGCATGGACAGTTTCCTAACCCCACATTTATTACATTGTCGTAACATAAGCAACTGGTCAAACATTCTTGAACTCACACCTTTTTAAAGACTCTTTGTATTAAGATGTTCCTCGTGTTTGCTTACAGTTTAAGCCGTGACAACCCTACTATGTCAATCCATCCCATGCCTTTGGTACACAGTTTGTCCTTACTTTCCATGCAGGAGGCATGCAGGATTTCAATTACCTGAAGGGGGGCTGTTTGGAAATCACTATGGAGCTCAGCTGCTGCAAGTATCCACCCTCAACTCAACTCAAAACAGAATGGGACAACAATCGGGAGGCCCTGTTAGCCTACATGGAGAAGGTAGTAGAACTTGATGTGCAAGCAATGACATGCATGAAGAGATTTTAATGAGCCCTAGAAGAATGTCAGAGCAGTTTGGTTTTCAGAGTTTCCACCTTGTTGTTGTGTGTGTGTGTGTTTGTGTTCAGATTCATATTGGCTTGCGTGGCTTTGTCAGAGCAGCCAGGAATGATGCACCTCTCGCAGATGCTGTGATAATGGTTGCGGGCATTAACCACAACGTGAGCACTTCACGCTTTGGTGACTATTATCGCCTGCTGCTGCCCGGCACCTACTACATCACAATTTTAGCCCCGGGGTACGTATGGTACATATTTATGAGGGAAAACTGTATGTGCGGGTCCTATATTCTGAGGACAATCCTTTGGTTTTCGTTCATCATATGGTTAGGGCTTGGTAAAAAATATGGTTAGGGCTTGGTAAAAATATTGAATTTCCAGTTAATTGTGTTCCTGATTCTTTTGCGCTGTGACATTTTTAAGTGGCTGTGTGAAAATGTATTTGTATAGCACTACCCGTTATATAATAATAATAATGTTATATAATTATATTAATTATATCGCAACCAGTATAGTCCAATGCAGAAACATATGACTCTTATGAACCTGTTCTTTTTAGTGACTTACGAACATGACCAATGTACTCCGATTCACAAGCACATGAGCCTTATGAGCTTTTTCTTTTTTTTTTTTTTAGTAATTCAAAAACATACAGCATGACCAATGTAGTCAGATTCACAAATGAACGACTCCTATGAGCTGATTCTTTTTTAGTGCATCATAAACATACATCACAAATGTAGCCAAATTCACAAACAAATTACTCTTATGAACTGATTCTTTTTTTTTTTGTAAATCAAAAACACACAGTATGACCCATTTAGTCATATTTATAAATAAATGACTGTTAAGAGCTGATTTCTTTTTTGTAAATCAAAAACATACAGTATGATCCATGTAGTCACATTGACAATCAAATGACTCTTAAGAGCTGATTCTTTTTAGTGAGTCATAAACATACAACATGACTAGTGCTGCCAGATTCACAAACAAATGACTCTTATGAACCAATTCTTTTTTTAGTAAATCAAAAACATACAGCATGACAAATGTAGTCAGATTCGCAAATAAATGACTCCTGTGAGCTGATTCTTTTTTCTTTTTTTTTTAGTGTATCAAAAAGCATACAGCATGAGTGTAATTAGATTCATGAACAAATTACTCGTCTTAACCTATTTATTTGTGGTGGTTGGAAAAACATACAGCACAACCACTATAGTCTGATTTATGAACAAATGATTCTAATGAACCAGTTCTTTTTAGTGATTCAAAAACGTGTAGCATGGCCAAGTGGTCAGATTCACAAAAAAGACTCTGATTGATGAGCTGATTCCTTTTTTAGTGAATCCAAAACATACAGTGTGACCAGTCTAGTCTAATTCATGAACAAATGACTCTTATGAACCAGTTCTTTTTAGTGAATCAAAAACATATGCCATGTCCAAAGTAGTCAGATTCACAAAGATGACCCTAATGATTCTTTTTTAGTGAATCAAAAACATTCAGCGCAACCAGAAAGAGAATGTCTTTAATGTGTAAGCAAAGTGGACATTATAACTGAAATACACCCAAAAGAATTGAAAAAGAATTGAATCAAGTGCTTGTGAATCGGAATCAGATGAGAAAATCAGAATTTCAGATTTTTTTTTTTACAGATTTTCTGTATCAATACTCAGCCAATACCCATACTACATGCTCTGAGACATATATGTTTCACTTTTAAGTTTTCCTTCTGTGTGTTTCATGTCGATCTTTGCATTCATGCAGCTACATTCCCATGTCCGTGGCTGGAGTGGAGGTGACTGAGGGAAAAGCAGCTGTTTTGAACATCACCCTTGAAGCTGAGGATGATGAGAATCCAACCACCCCCTCAATCCCAGAGTCCCCCACTGAAACCTCTGTGAACAGCGGCAGCACAGACAGCAGCATCAGCAGCACCGGTGTCAACGAAGCAGCAAATGAAGAGAAGGACTCCAGGGTTACAGTCCAGCCTCAGGACTTCCGCCATCATCACTACAACGACATGGAGCTGTTCCTGCAGAAGTTCAGATCTGAGTACAGCTCCATCACACGGCTTTATTCTATTGGCAAGTCCGTGCAGGAACGTTCCCTGTGGGTCATGGAGATCTCCAACAATCCTGGTGTCCACGAGTTTGGTACTTCACACCATGTGTAAAGATCCTACATCTTTAAAAGTCAAACAGCTTTTAAAGTGAACTAATCCCGTCGTTCCTCACCAGGTGAACCGGAGTTTAAGTATATTGGTAACATGCACGGCAATGAGGTGGTTGGCAGGGAACTGCTCCTCAATCTTATCGAGTACCTTTGTCGCAACTATGGCACTGACCCTGAGATCACCCAGCTCATCAACTCCACACGGATCCACATTATGCCTTCAATGAACCCGGATGGATATGAAGTGTCCCAGGAGGGTAAGGCCACGCCAGCTGTGAAAAACAGTTCATTATACACATTTAATATATTATGATGTACTTGTTGTTAAATGTGGTCAACATTCTATTTTTATCTAATATTATATCATATGTATGTCAGATATAGCCAGCCTCAAATTGTATTAAAGGTTTGGAAGATATGCTGTAGTATACATACATACAGTCATGGCCAAAAATATCAGCACCCTTGGTAAATATGATCAAAGAAGGCTGTGAAAATTAATCTGCATTGTTAATCCTTTTGATCTTTTATTTAAAAAAAATCACAAAAATCCTACCTTTCATTGGATAATCAGAATTTAAAATGGGGGGAAATATCATTATGAAATAAATGTTTTCTCTAATACACATTGGACACAATTAACGGCACCCTTTTATTCAATACTTTTTGAAACCTACATTTGCCAGTTTAACAGCTCTAAATTTTCTCCTATAATGCCTGATGAGGTTAGAGAACACCTGACAAGAGATCAGAGACCATTCCTTCATCCAGAATCACTCCAGACCCTTTAGATTCCCAGCTCCATGTTGGTGCTTCTTCTCTTCAGTTCACCACACTCATTTTCTACAGGGTTCAGGTCAGAGGACAGGAATGGTCATAGCAGAAGATTAGTTTTGTGCTCAGTGACCCATTTTTGTGTTGTTTTTGAGGTTTGTGTTTGGATTATTGTACGGTTGGAAGATCCAAACATGGCCCATTATAAGATTTCTAACAGAGTCAGTCACTTATTGATTTTTTATCTGTTGGTATTTGATAGAATCCGTGATGCCATGTGTCTAAACAAGATGTCCAGGACCTCCAGCAGAAATATAGGCCCACAACATCAAAAATACAGCAGTATATTTCATTGTACACATGGGGTACTTTTTATCCCTGTGTTCACCAAACCCATCTTGAGTGTTTGCTGCTAAAAAGCTCATTTTTTAGTTTCATCTGACCATAGAAGCCAGTTCCATTTGAAGTTCCAGTCATGTCTGATAACTGAATATGCTGGAGTTTGTTTTTGGATGAGCTAGGAGAATTTTTCTTGAAACCCTCCCAAACAACATGTGGTGATGTAGGTGCTGTTTGACAATTTTTTTTAAAGGTTTTCTGACCCCAAGACTCAACTATTTTCTGCAATTCTCCAGCTGTGGTCCTTGGAGAGTCTTTAGCCACTCAAACTCTCCTTCTCACCGTGCATTAGGACGATATAGACACACGTCCTCTTCCAGGCAATTTCGTAACATTTTATGTTGATTGGAAATTCTTAATTATTGCCCTGATGGTGGAAATGGGAATTATCACTGCTCTAGCTCTTTTCTTAAAGCCACTTCACTAATTTGTGAAGCTCAATTATCTTTTGCTGCACATCAGAAATATATTCTTTGGTTTTTCTCATTGTGATGGATGATTAAGGGAATTTGGGCTTTGTTTTCCCTCATATTTATATTTCTGTGAAACAGGAAGCCATGGCTGGATAATTTCATGTTCATAATCACCCTGGAGTGCTCAAAATTGTGAATATGAATGGGAATATACTTCAGAGATATTTTATTCATAAGAATTTCTAGGGGTGCCAATAATTGTGTCCAACGTGTATTTGAGAATAACATTTATTTCATAATGATATTTCCCCCCATTTTAAATTCTTATTCTCCAATGAAAGGTTAGATTTTTGTGAGTTTTTTAAATAAAAGATCAAAAGGATTAACAATGCAGATTAATTTTCACAGCCTTCTTTGATCATATTTACCAAGGGTGCTGATATTTTTGGCCATGACTGTACATACATACATGCATAGTATAGTAGGTATGTATGAGACTGACCCTGAGATCACCCAGCTTGTTTGTTTGTTTGATTGTTTGTTTGTTTCATAGTTATTATTTCTTTAATAATATTATTTATAATGTTGCTCCCAAACATACAAAAAATAAATAATAATAAATAATTTGTATAATTATGACACAATTATTGGGAGCAGCAATAATATATTATTATTAATATCAATATGAACAGTAGTTCATTCATTCATTTATTATTATTATTATTATTATTATTATTAATAATAATAATAATAATAATAATAAATGAATGAATGAACTACTGTTCAATAATAAATGTTTTTGCATTAAAGCTACAAGAGTGAAATTCCATCATGTGTTATTATTAGTAGTAGTAGTAGTAGTAGTAGTAGTAATAATCTGTAATAATTAGTTATCAGTAATAATATAACAACAATAATTTGATAACACAATATTATTAAAATATTATTAATTATAATTATCAATATTAATAGTAACACATTTATTATAAGATTATTATTATTATTATTATTATTATTATTATTATTATTATTAAATTTTTTGTCTGTGTGGGACCAACATTATAACTACAAGTACATTGATGATGATGATGATGATGATAATAATAAAAATAATAATACATAACATTAGTATTTATTATAATATATGTGCTTTATTTATTTATTTATTCACCTATCTATCTATCTATCTATCTATCTATCTATCTATCTATCTATCTATCTATCTATCTATCTTCTGTCTGTGTGGGACCAACAATATAACTACAAGTACATTGATGATGATAATAATAATAATCATAATCATAATAATACATTATTTATTTACTTACTTATCTGTCTGTGTGGGATCAACATTATAACTGTGAGAATATAATGTAAGGAAAACACTGTCTTTTGTGCAGGAGATATCAGTAGTGTCCAGGGACGTAACAACAGTAACAACTATGACCTGAACCGTAACTTTCCTGATCGGTTCAACTTTGTCACGGATCCCAGACAGCCAGAGACCCTTGCTGTTATGAACTGGGCCAAAAGCTACCCGTTTGTGTTGTCTGCCAACCTTCATGGAGGTACATCCTAATCTATAAAGGTTCTGTTTGATTGGGAGCATGCTAAACACAGACAGATAACCTCTCTATCTCTGTCAGGCTCTTTGGTGGTGAATTATCCATTTGACGACAGTCCGGACAATATTAGCAGATACATCAAGTCCTCAGATGATGATGTATTCAGGATGGTGGCTCTGGCTTACTCACAGGTGAATATCTAGCTTTCTGTTTTCTGTAGTAACAAATGATGTAAAGTAATATATTTAATCATTAAAAGCTAAATCAATAGCCAGTGAAACATTCTGTGTTTTTTTTTTTTTCAGGAAAACTCTCAAATGTATGACGGTCACTCCTGTAAGGGAATGGATTTGTACCAAGAATATTTTAAAGATGGCATCACCAATGGTGCTGAATGGTACAATGTGCACGGTGAGCCCCAAGTTTGTGGAAAAAAATTATGAATAACTAGAAAAGGAAACTTTGAATCAACAGACACCTGCAAACTGCTTAATTTCTTTTGTTAATATTGTCATCACAAAATAATATCCTGAAAAAAAGGTGTATAAAATGTAAAAGTACTATAATAAGAAGTAAATATAAGTGCGTTATGTGCTTTTCCCTCAGGAGGGATGCAGGACTGGAACTACATCAACACTAACTGCTTTGAGGTGACCATTGAACTGGGCTGTTACAAATACCCACCAGCAGCAGATCTACCGAAGTACTGGGAACAAAACCGCAAATCACTTCTACAGTTCATCCATCAGGTAAGACTGTCTGACTGCTTCTTTTGCATTTTTTGTTGTTTTTTTTCTTGTTTTGTTTTTTGTTTTTTGTTTTTACCTCTATCCTGCTAATTATTGTATACAATGTTTTTTGGGCATTTAGGTACACCGGGGAGTAAAAGGAGTGGTAATCGACAGCAAAGATGGATCTGGCATCCCCAATGCTACAATTACTGTGGACACGATTAATCACCCCATCACATCCAACGTTGCAGGGGACTACTGGCGCTTACTCGTCCCAGGAAAATACCATCTGACTGCTTCTGCCCAAGGGTATTTTTGTGAATTTTCTGCACTAACAGTGGCACCAAACTAATTTTCAAAAATGAATTTTTTTCCAAACATACAGAAGCTCACAGAGGCCATTAAATGAGTTGTGGTCAAGTTTGGTTTAGGGATATGATGGTATAAAGTTAATTTAGATAAACAAGCAATAAACAAATGTATACCTTTTATATATTACTCTATTATATACAGTGCCTTGCGAAAGTACTCATACCCCTTCATTTTTTTTCACGTTTTATGTTGCTGCCTTATGTTAAACTGCTTTAAATTACTTTTTTTCCACATCAATCTACACTCCATACACCATAATGGTAAAGCAAAAAAACAGGGTTTTAACATCTTTGCAAATTTATTAAAAATAAAAAACTTAAATGATTCCATTGCATAAGTATTCATACCCTTATCTGGAACAGTTAAATTTAGCTCAGGCGCATTCATTTTGCTCGTAGATGTTACTACACTTTGAGTGAAGTTAACCTGTGGCAAATTCAATTGAATGGGTATAATTTGGAAAGGCACACACGTCTTAATAAAAGGTCTAACAGCTGATGCATATCAGAGCAAAAACCAAGCCCTGAGGTCAAAAGAACTGCCTGTAGAGCTCAGAAACAGGTTTGCGTCAAGCCACACATCTGGGGAAGAGTTCAGAAAAAATTCTGCTGGATTGAAGGTTCACAGAAGCATGTAATCTCTGTTACCCTTAATGGAAGACGTCTGAAACAACCAGGACTCTTCCTAGAGCTGGCCTCCTGGCCAAACTGAACAACTGATGGAAAAGGGCCTTGTCTAGACTGGTGACCAAGAACCTGATGGTCACTCTAGTTGAGCTCCATGATCATATGTGGAGACAGGAGAAACCTACAGAAGGACAAACATCACTGCAACACTCCACCGATCTGGGCTTTATGCCGGTGTGGCAAGACTCAATCCTCTCTTCAGTTAAGACACATGAAAACCCACTTGGAATTTACAAAAAAGCACCTAAAGGACCCTCAGACTGTGAGAAACAAGATTCTCTGGTCTGATGAACCTCAATTCCAAGCATCATGTTTGAAGCAAACCAGGCACTCCTCATCACCTGCAGAGTACCATCCCAAAGGTACCATCCTCATGCTGTGGGGCTGTTTTTCAGCGGCAGGAACTGAGGGACTCGTCAGAGTAGAAGAAAAGCTCAGTGCACCAAAATATTGAGATAGCCTTAATGAAAACCCAGTCCAGAGCATTCAGAACCTCAGACTGGGCAGAAGGTTCACCTTCCAACAGCACAATGATCCTAAGCACACACCAAGAGTGGCTTATAGACAACTCTATGAGTTGCCAGTCCTTGAGTGGCCCAGCCACAGCCTGGGATTGAACCCAATCAAATATTTCTGGAGAAACCTGAAAAGGTGTGTCTGCCTCCATCCAACCTGACAGAGCTTGAGAGGTGAAGAGGTGAGGAGAAGAATGACAGATAATTGCCAAATGATGATGAGAAAAGCTTGTCGCATCAAACAAAAAAGACTTGAGACTGTAAAGGTGCTTCAGCTAAATATTTAGTTAAGGGAATGAATACTTATGCAATGTACTTATTGCAGTTTTTTTTTATTTTTAATAAATTTAAGAAGTTGTTACAATTCTGTTTTTGCTTTGTCAATATGGTGTGTAGATTGATGTGGGAAAAAAGTAATTTAAACCAGTTTAACATAAGGCAGCAACATAACAAAATGTGAAAAAAAATGAAGAGGTATGAATACTTTCGCAAGGCACTGTATATTCTTATACAGTATATTCATATATATATATATATATATATATATATATATATATATATATATATATATATATATATATATATATATATATATTTATATATAATATAATATAATATAATATAATATATATATATATGTATATATATATATATATATATATATATATATATATATATATATATATTCTTAATTGTATTTATTTTATTATTTTTATTCATTTATTTACTTTTATTTTAACAAACCTAAAGAATAATTCAGGACCATGGATTTTATATTTTTATTATATGTTTTTTTATTATATATTTTAGATACAGGTAATTTAAATAAATAATCATTGTATTTTTTAACATTTTATTTTACAATTTATTATATAAATATGTATGCAACATGGATAATTATTAGATTTTTCTTTGTGCTAAGACTGTAAATTACTCACACTTTCTCTTCCATCTTTTCAGCTACTCCTCCGTTAGCACCTTTGTCAACGTGCCTAAGGAAGGAGTGGAGATTGTTAATTTCACATTGAACCGGATTCACAGTTACATCAATGGGCAGACGACAGAAGACACCACCCCAGTTCTGGATCCCAGTGTGAAGGAGTTCCAGAGCCTCATCAAGCAGCTGTCAGGAGAATCTGGTCTGGACAAGCTGATCAAGGACACTCCCACCCAGAGCAGTTTCCGCTATCGACGCTACGGTGAGGTTTCCGAGTTCCTGCGTGGCCTCACCCTGAACTTCCCAGAGATTACCTCACTCCAAAGGTACAGTACTCACTCAGACAAATTAGATTCAGTGTATGCAAACTGATCATGAGGGACTTTAAACACAGAAGTTCTCTGGAGAGCTGTTATTCACACACGTGTGCAATGCCTTTCCCTCAGAGAACACTGTTAAAATGAACAAAAGTATGAGTCAAATTATCTGATCTCTGCAGACAAGTCTGAACCGAATCCTGTGTTTCTGTGACCGTAAACCCCGGAGGGGAAAGGATCTTTCGGAGATTAATACCTCTGCATTCAGTACACAATGAAGTTACTGTGTGAACTGTATTATTTGTCTCGCTGTAGCTCATTCCTAGAAGTTATTTTTGGAAATTATAGCTTGTGCTGAACCAAGTTTACGGTCACCACGTTTAAATTACCAGAGAAGTAATGCAGTACTGTTCAGATTTAAGATTTTTTTCTCTCTCTTTTTTTAAGAAATTAGTATGTTGATTCAGTAAGGATATATTAAATCGATCAAAAGTGAAGTATATTCACTTTTTATATTGTTACAAAAAAAAAAGATTTCAAATAAGTGGTGCTCTTTTGAACTTTCATTAAAAATCCTGAAAAAAAAATAGTTCCCACAAAACTATTAAGCAGCACAACTGTTGCAGTTACATGATATTTATTTTTCTCCCCTGTGAAGTCTTGGTCAGAGTGTGGAGTTCAGAACTATCTGGGCTCTGGAGATCTCCAACAACCCTAAAGTCCAAGAACCGTCTGAGCCCAAGATCCGGTTTGTGGCAGGTATTCATGGTAACGCCCCTGTGGGTACAGAGCTGCTTCTGGAGTTTGCCGCCAGTCTCTGTATTAACTACGGAAAGAACGCAGCCATCACAAGGGTGAGTTGATTTTCTTGTCCAAAAGTGACGCCCATGATGTTTACAGTATGATCAGGTCGTGGTACACGTCTTTTTGCTGAGAAAGCTTTGCTGATTTTTATAAAGTAAACCCACAAATAACTTGTGTTGTTAGTAATATTTTGAGATAAACACTTAATAGACTAAAGCAACTCGGGTTCACTTCTATACATTGTGTTTAATTGTGAATATCAAATATGATCCATCAGACTTTTGAGGTGCATTTTTTGTTCATCTCTCAGTCATTGTATTGCATTGCATCATATGTTTTGACCCCACAGTAAAAAAAACTACAGAGCTTTGATTATAAAAAGTTTTAAAATATCATGTTATAAAGATATATTGTTGACGGATATAGTGACAACTGGCATTTTTATGCATTTAAGTAGTCTATTATAAATATCTCATTAATTTACATGACAAGCTATCAGAATTTTATTGTACTTTTTGGTAATATAAATATCAGCAACTGCTCCAAATTGCATTTTTTTTAGTTTGGGCATCTGAATAAAATTGTGGTTTTTTTTCTTCATTGAGTGTGAGGTACATATTCTTGTATATTACACTATATGAGCTGTAAAACAAATGCCTGATGTATTCTATTATCAATAGAATATGAACAAAAAACACATATAAAACACTTACACCATAGACATTTATTGCAAGTCCCATTCTAAATAGATTTCCCTTTTTTTTTCTTTTACAAACAACTCAAAATCATTTCTGGTGTATATCAACAGCATTGGTTTCCTTGATTACCACAGGAAATTACTTTAAATGCAGCCAAAAATCTCAAAAATGTTTCTCACATGGTGTCTCCCTCCTGTCTTTAGCTCATCAATGAGACCAGAATCGTTATCCTGCCCAGCATCAACCCAGATGGACGTGAGCTGGCGAAAGAGAAAAACTGCACCTCCACTGCTGGCAAGACCAATGTGCACGGCAAAGACCTTGACAATGACTTCTTTGGTGGGATAGAGTTCAAATTTTACCTCACATTTCACTAACGTGTGTCAATGCCAGCATTCCACTGCTTAGTCTACACAGGATGGCTGACTATTTACAGTATGTGTCGTTCTGTAGGTAATGCATCTCAGCGTGTTGCAGAACCTCAGCCAGAGACACGTGCCGTTATGGATCTGATACAGGAAAGAGGCTTCACTCTCTCTGTGGCTCTGGATGGAGGCTCTGTTTTGGTCACCTACCCATATGACAAACCAGTGCAATCTGGTATGTTTTGATTCATCCTCTGCTTTAGGAAATTACACATTTATTGTATCGTGTCCTGATTTGTTTTTGTTTTGTTCCTTGTTTCTCAATTTCAGTTGAAAATGCCGATACGCTGAGATATTTGGCTACTGTGTATGCCAACCACCATCCCAAAATGCATTCGGGTGATACTGGATGTCCAAACAGCCAGAGTATGCTGATTTCTTCTATTCATACTTCAAGTTTTTAAAACAGTTTATCTTTTCAGTAACAAGAAAATTCTCTGTTAAATTTGCCTCTGCTCTGTTAAATTTATTCGTAGAGGAACCATTTTTAGGTTGATGTTATAAATTATTTCTGTCTTTCTCACTGTCTCCCTCCAGTGGGCACCATCCCTAATGGTGTGCTTCGAGCAGCAGAATGGCACAGTCACATGGGCAGCATGAAGGTAGATTACATACTAACCATTTTGCATACACTACTTTTCGTGTTAAGATTTTTTAAATGTTATTTTAAAATAAGTCTCTTACATAAATCTGCATTTATTAGTTTAAAAAAATACAGTAAAAACAGTAATATTGTGAAATATTATTACAATTTAAAATAGCTGTTTTCTATTTTAATATATTTAAAATGTAATTTATTTCTGTGATGGCAAAGCTGCATTTTCAGCAGCCATTGCTCCAGTCTTCAGTGTTACATGATCCTTCAGAAATCATTCTGAGATGCTGATTTGGAGCTCAAGAATTTTTTTTTATTATTAATGTTGAAAACATTTGTGCTGCAATCTTTAAGAATCCCACGCTATTGATGGGTAGTGTAGTTTTGTTCAGATTTTAAAAATAAGTACATATCTTGAAATCTGACCGTGTTGGTTTCTGACTAATTTAGCTAGCTTCTACCAAGTGACAGATTAATTTTTGCAAAAATACCACAAAAGTTGAATTGGAAACACAGCTTTGGATATCAAAACATTAAAACATATGGGAAGCGTTTTGCTATTCAAATTTCTTTTATTATTTATTTATTTATTTATTTTATTATTTTTTTTTTTTTTTTTTGCATTTAGCATGTTTTTTTTTAAACTGCTCTCTGCAGTACAGTGCAGAACAGACCTGAAGCCCATTTTTGGCCATGACCAACTAATTCACAATAATTTATAAAATCTTAATTTCTCCTAATAATTTCTGATTTTAATTTCTCTCTGATTGCTTTAATTTCTCTCTGATTGCTTCCTCTCTATGTTGTAGGACTTCAGTGTGGACTTTGGTCACTGTCCCGAGATCACTGTCTACACTAGCTGCTGCCTGTTCCCACAGGCTGAAATGCTGCCCACGCTGTGGGCTGAGAACAGGAAGTCTCTTCTGAGCATGCTGGTTGAGGTCAGTCCGTTGTCCTCGTCTCTGCCTTTCTGTTTATCACACTCCAGTGCATCTCAACTCTTCCTTTGCTGAAGTCGGTTCCTCTGTTCTAGGTGCACAAAGGGGTTCGTGGAGTGGTCAAGGATAAAAACGGTAAGCCCATCGTGGGCGCTATAATAGTATTAAATGGTAGTGTTCGAGTCTTCACCAGTGAGGGAGGATATTTTCACGCCCTTCTGGCCCCTGGTTTACACAACATTGAAGCGGTGGCTGACGGCTACCAGCAACAGTCCCAGAAGGTGAGTTTTGTTGTTTTGTTTTGTTTTTTATTTTTTTGTTTTGTTTTTGGTTTGGTTGTTTTTTGTTGTTGTTGTTGTTATTTTAGTTTCTTTGTTTAAGTTTGTTTTTGGTTTGGTTTGATTTTTGTTTGTTTTTGGTTTGTTTTTTGTTAGGTTTGTTTTTGTTTTGATTTGGTTTATTTTAATACAGAATATTTTGTTTAATCAAACTGTACAATAATATACAATGCAGTATAATAATGAAGATAATATACTATCCATTTTTTCTTATTTTTCTATATACTGTATATACAGAAATTGACTTTAATCAAAGTGTATAATATATAATACAGTATAATAATGAATATAGTTTATTTGAAAGATAATTTAATTGTCTAATATATCATAAATGTTATTTTAATTTTATTATATATATTTTTTTATTATTATTATTATTATTATTTTTCACTGTTCCTCTTTTCAGGTGTCTGTGTCATCGTTTGAAGCAGCAAGTTCCATTATCATTGAATTTGACATGGAGAACGATATATTTGGCCTTCCAAGAGAATTAGTTGTGGCCAGCGCAGGTAGGCAGATCAAATCTCTAAAGTACTCTATATTGATTGCGTTTGCAGTTCTAACCAACCATTTTGTTAAATGCTACATTAATACGCAAATAGTCAATGGCTGATCTTTTTCATTATTCAATCCCTAGCTGCTGCAATGACGGCCTTGGTTGTGACAGCCTGCATCATCTGGTGCGTCTGCTCAGCCAAGTCAAACAGACAAAAAGACGGATTCCATCGGCTACGACAGCACGGGGACGACTATGACGACGAGATCCGCCTCATGTCTATGGGCTCCAAAAAGTCTCTCCTGAGCCATGAATTTCAAGATGAGAGCGAAAGTGACGAGGATACGCTTTACACCAACAAACTTTGAGACCTTACTGCTCCCTCTCCTCCCCCTGAGTATGTCCACATTGCCTGCAGGGCCGGTAGAGGGCGCTCAACGGCCAGCAGCAATATTGTCCAATCTATTGAAACCTGAGAACCACCGTGGGATGCACTTTAATGCCCTGTTGAAATCAGGCGAGCGTTTTGCACCGTAGTGTATGCAACTAACCACTGCTCTCAACCAGCCTGCTTAGTTATCTGGGTCTTTATAATACTGGTCCTCTACCCTTTAAAAAGGAAACCGAACAGCTAGAATCCGTCTCAACAGGATTATGAAACACTGTGCCTTGTTAGATTAGAGGTTGCATGGTCGCTGCTGTTGTGAGGATGATGATTTTGTAGAGTAAATGGAATTTTGCTGCCCTTTTTTCTGTGGGTCCGGATCAAAGTCAGGAATCAATTCATCTGAGAATATGGTCTGCTCATTGGCTTTGAGTTTAAGTTTAATCAAAACACACTGCTGTGTTTCTTGTTATTTGCAGTCATATAGCCAACACAGTGGCCCAAATATTTCACATTTTGCCAAGTTACCCGTCCAATCTCAAATGTAGATATTTACATTAAGCAAGGTGGCACATTAGATACGTAGCAGACAAACATGCTCATTCACTGCCTTCCCATTTCTCTTCTGTTATTTTGACATTCAGGGATATGGTGAAACAATAATAACTTCACACGGACGTCATAGTGTTTAGTCAGTGTGTCTGGATTCTTTTGTCTTAATGTGCACTCTTGAAAATGTTGTCCATTTTGTTAATTTTTAGAAAATATATATTTATTTTTGTTTTAACATCCATCCAGTGAAACATTGATTTTGCTCACCGGCTCTCAAGCATCCCAAAAATATCAGAAAAAACAGTGTTGTCAAAACTTTATTCATGTAGTTGACATGTTATTTACAATTCAGGAAACTAATTAAAACATCAGTGTCTGATCAATATCTGCATCCTACATCTTCTCTTCCAAAAACCTTTTAAAACATTGGTGATCATTTGAAAACATACATATAGTATATATAAAATGTTCAAATGCATTAAAGCACCGCAGTATGTTTCCTCCACGACAGGATGAGGCTTTGATTGTGTGATTCATTGAGCAATCTGAAACCAGCAGAACACCTGCGAGTACTTCTTACTGTGAGCAGGCAGCTTCACTCTATCACTGTTATGAATCAGTGAATCATTTTCTGAATCATTCTACTCTCTAAAAGTTACATGTATGATTTGGATGTAGAATATGAAGACTGGTGGGGCATTGTTTGTGCTTTTAAAAGAGAAAAGCAACAAACACCCTATTAAAACTTAATGGAAGATTTTTATTTATAATTCATATCATTCTGTGCCAGTCTGACCATTCATATACAAGTCTAATGTTAGTAAGTAGGAAAATGATTTTTCTATGATTTAATTAGCCATTGATCCTATTACCAACAATTTTAATTTAATTTGGCTTGATCTTGATTGTCATGCTTGAATGTAAATTTCTGGGTGTGTTTGAACAAATATGTATAACTTTTCTATGTTTGTGCCGATGTTTATTTTTTTCTTTTTATACAACAATGATTGTAGATATCGAATTGTTGCCAACTATATGTAAATTACACAAGTGCAATTTCTATCAAGAGTGAAAGAACTGCACAAATAAACCTGCTTATGTGTATTAAAGAAATGGTGTGTAATGAGATGTAAATAAAGATGAAACTTTGTTCTGAATATTTGAAGAGTGTTTTCTTTAATATGATCATGTTTTAATGCAGTTGCACAGTATTTTTGATGGGAGTTCTAACTCTGTCTATATAAAATAAAAAAAAGAGGAAAGTAGGAACTCAAATCCATGGACTAAAGAATAATAATATGACCAAATAATCTACAGCAGGGATGAGTATTTTTAACATCCTAGTAGATCCTTTAAGATCCTAATAATGTATTATATATGAAAAGATTGTGTTTGCATATGTACAGTATATATTAAAAATTTATATTTTGTATGCATTTTTTTAATGAAAATGTAAATTGACACTAAGGCATATTCCTTGTGTGTGTGTGTGTTACATAATAGTTATATAATATATATTATTATTTTATATAAAAGAAACTAAATATGTTTAAAATTAATGTGCTTGCATATTTGGACTATGTTTTCACTAAAGATAAAATACGGGAAAGAATGAGAAAGCCAAAGGAGTGCGCGTTTCTCCAGCACAGCGCGTGAGGGCGCGTGAGGGCGCTGTGATGCCAGAGCGCGCGCAGAGAGCAGAGAAGCGCTCTTGCTCTAGCTAGCGCCTCCGCGGATGACGTTCAACAACAAAGATGGCAGGAGGAAACAGCAACTATTGGGAAGGTGAGGTGGCAAAGCGTTACAAATTCCGCTCGACCAAAAGCTTTATTGCGCTTTGTGACAGCTCACGCCAGTTCCTTGTTCTGAACAGCCTTTGGCGACGTTGCCATGAAAACGCTGTCAGGTTACTCCGTTAACTATCGCCGTTAGCATTAGCTTGCTAGTCCGCAGAAACGTCCGTGCTTCCGATTAGCCCGAAAACCTGAGGAATACAGCGAGACGTCTTTCATATCTCTTACTTTAAACATTTGTCTGATGGTTTTCATTTTATACAGACTTTCTGTATTTAATGTAACACAAACATATATAAGCTGTCAAAAAGTTAAGCAGCTGTTTGTATATGAAGCTGGAACAAGATTTAACGTTACACCAAAATAAAACAAACTCATGGGCCGTATTTCAAAATCTAATAAACTGCCTTCCTAGACAGCACTTCAGGGCTTCAAATCCACGTTTGTGACTCTGTAGACTGCTGTGACAATAAATATGAACTATCAACGACCAGGGAGTTTAATATGAATGTTTTGTCTTTTATAAGCATTAATAACTACCAGCTTAAGTTGTCAGTGATATGCTGTGTGTGATTTTATAACATTTTCTGATGTCATTTTGTCGTCTAATGTAAACTGCCACTAACTCTGGAGATGCTGTCTTACATTTTTGAATGTATATAACCTACTGAAATAATTTCCTGAGTGTAATCTGTATTGTATTGCATGTTGACAGACCTGCGGAAGCAGGCGAGGCAGCTGGAGAACGAGCTGGACCTGAAGCTGGTGTCCTTCAGTAAGCTGTGCACCAGTTACAGCAGCTCTCGGGACGGCCGTAGAGGAGACAGGTGTGATGCCACTGTACCTCATCGAAGGAATTGTAATGTTTTCTAAATCTCATTATAAAGGTTATGGCGGTAATACACTGTTCTGTTCTCTCTCTGTTCAATAGTTCGGATACAACACCTCTGCTCTCCAACTCCACTCAGGACCGAATGTTTGAGACCATGTCAGTGGAGATTGAGCAGCTGCTTGCGAAAGTAAGAACTCTGTAAAATGTACCAATATTAGGTGGTGTATGTTTTCTTTATAGTCTCCCAACCTGCTCCTCATGTATATTAAACTACATATTGACTGATAAAAGTTTTTTTTTAGTGGTCAATAACTGATTTTTAGAGAGCAGGGTATATATTTCAGTATATACATTACCAGTAAATGAAAACAAATAAGTATCCAAGTAAATAAGTACACAATTAAATTTGAATTTATTTTACACTATTAATTAGATGATTTACTAATGGTTTTGTTTCACTTTGTTCCTGTGTTTTAAAGCTTACAGGGGTGAATGATAAGATGGCTGAGTATACAAGCACACCGGGAGTAACGTCTCTGAATGCTGCTCTAATGCACACTCTCCAGAGGCACAGAGACATCCTACAGGTGAGTTTCTTATCATTTATAATTATAATATGCCCAACTATTAATATACATGAATATTAAACTACTGTTTAAAAGTTTGGGGTCAGTAAGGTATTTATTTATGTTTATTTATGTAATTATTCTTTTTTTGTTTTTTTTAAAGAAATTAATACTTTTATTTAGCAAGAATTTATTAAATTGATTCAAAGTGGCAGTAAAAAATGTATGCTGTTACAAAATATTTGTTTCATCTATATAGATTTTTACTTTGTATTCATTAAAAAAATCCTGAAAAAAAACCTGTATAACAGTTTCCACAATAATATTAAGCAGCAAAATTTTCTAATTATTGATAATAATAATAATAAATGTTTCTTGAGCACCAAATCAACATATAAGAATGATTTCTGAAGGATCATATAGGCTGGAGTAATGGCTGCTGAAAATTCGCCTTTGTGATCAGAGGAATAAATTACATGAAATGTTATAATAGAACACAGTTATGTAGTAATGTTTCATAATATTAGTTTTTACTGCATTTTTGATCAAGTAAATGCTGCCTAGGTGAGCATAAAAGACTTTGTTTATAAAGATTAAAAAAAATAACAACCCCAAACTTTTGGAAAAAAGACTGTATTTTCAACATGAAAAGGGCACTTCTTATATTTGACATCAATATAGCTGCTTGTTATTTATAACCCCTTCATCTCTGTTTTCCTTCTGTAGGACTACACACATGAATTTCATAAAACCAAATCAAACTTCATGGCAATCAGGGAGAGAGAGGATCTTTTGGGATCTGTGAGAAAAGACATTGAGTGAGTTTTCTCTTTAATTTCCTTTTGAAACCAAAAAGGTTATGAAGATTGATTCCATCTAATGTGTAGTTAACCCGGGGGCTGTTTCATAAAAGAAGCTAAGAAAAGCGGTGATTAAAGTCCAAAACCTGACTTGAAATAACCTAACAAATCAATCGGGACTAAAACGGTTTCATAAACAACCATTTAAGTTCACGCAATCTTACTAATTCAATCCAGTTTCATTGAGTCAGGATAATTTGATGTGCACGCTTATTCTTAAGCAGCCCTTAATGTCGATCATGGATCAAATCGATCCACCATGCCGTTGTGCTGTTTAATGCATAGAATAATAGAATAGAATAATAGTGCAATAATTCTGAATAAAATATATTTGTTGTTTGACATTAAATGTGACATTTAGAATATTAATCCTACATATAAGTGTATTTTTATGATAGCAGTAACTGTAAATCAAATGTAAGCTGGCTAATACAGCCCTACTAGCTCAAATGAGTTAAATGTGTGTTCCTCTTATCAGTTAAAATGTAGTCTGATTTCTGTTATTTATTTTCATTTTTAATTCAGTGATTTTAACATTTAATTTAGTGTTTTTAATGCTTTAAAGAGCAATTTTAGATTGTAATGTTTTAATGTTCTACTAATAACCATAAAAGGTACAGCTGTCATAAAACCCGAGAGAAAGGCTGCATGGCAAGAAACTGCTGATCAACTGAATGCACAAGTAACTGTGTTAAAATGTTTTCATAAATTTAAAAAAAAAAAAAAAAAAAAAAGGTCATTGCATTTTGGGCACAGTACATTAAATACAGTTGGTTGTGGCCTATATTTTTATTTATTTGATTAAGTTGCATTTTCTGTATACTTTTATTTTTGGACTGATAATAAAGTCAGCTAATTGTATGTGAGAGAGTCAGTGGTAATATCAATGCTTTCCTATTGGTCAGTGTTAGAGGAGCTCAGCTTAGCCCGACAGTTAGCCTGCTCCTGGCCAGGTTGGTTTATCAGCATAAATTGCCACAGTGACAGCTTGAACTATGGTAATTTTGCTTTCGGAAACCAAATCAAGTGACAATAAGTCAGAATACCTGAAATAAGCCTGGCTTATTTGGTAAACTAGTTTTATGAAACAGATTATGAAAGCTTGTATATGGAATGAAAGTTCTCTTCAAAAACATGGTTTCTGCTTACAGTTCAAGCTGTCAGTCTGGTCTTTATACCTCCATGCTGTTTCATCCCAGAGCAAAGCATAAAAATTTGTTGAATCCAGGGCCTGATGAAATCTATAGATTTTTTTTTTTTTTTTTCACATTTTTTTGTGCTGGTTGTGGAGGAAAGAATTCTTCTGAATGGATTTAAAAATATGTTAAACTGATATGGGAATAACACACTCTTATTTTAGTTTATTTAATAAACAAATACGTGAAGACCAGAGTGCAAGCATTCTGTGGAGTTCTGCAGTCACGGATTTGACGTGGTTCTGGTTGTAACCCTGAGATCGTGACTGCAGGGATAGATAATGACTTATTGATCTGAGCCGCAATGCTCTAGTACCTCTATGGGCTGCTTATTTAATTTGTTCCCCTTGAAATAGTTGTGGTACCATATATGATGAGAAAAACTCCATACTGCTCCTTGCAGTTGCTATTGAACTTATTTTTTTTAGTCTAAATAAACTGACTGTCAGGGTTAGATTTGAGCTCAGTCCATCTCTCACAGCACTGTATTTATAAAGCCTGTATTTACACAAGTTAGGGCTACGTCCCTCTCTGCCTCATGTTCAGCTGCCTCCCACTCACCTGACCAGCAATAAACTTGTTTACCCAGCTTAGAGAACAGCACCTCGGCAGATTTTATTCACTTGAGCATCAATTTGAGTGGGTTTCTCTTAGAATGTCGCACAGATTTGACCTGATCAGTCAGTACTCTGATGAAATTATATATAACTCAGGAAAAGAGCATTATGATTATTAATAACCTTAACATATGTTGTTTTCTACCGTTCAAAATTTGGAGTCTGTAAGATCTTTAAACAATTATTATGAAAGATGTCTCTTGTGCTCACCAAGGCTGCATTTATTTGATCAAAAATACAGTAAAAACAGTAATGTTTTGAAATAATTTAAAAAACCTGTTTACTATTTTAATAAATTTAAAAAAAAAATTATACCTCTGATACAAAGCTGAATTTTCAGCATCATTACTCCAGTCTTGTGTGTCACATGATCCTTCAGAAATCATTCTAATATGCTGATTTGCTGTTTAGAAATCATTTCTGATTATTATCAGGGTTGAAAGCAGTTGTGCTGCTTAAGATTTTTGTGGAAACCATGATACATTTTTTTTTCACAGTTTTTTGATGAATAGAAGGAACAGCATTTATTTGAAATAGAAATCTTTTACATTAACATTATAAATGTCTTTACTTTATTTTGATCAGTTTAATGTGTCCTTGCTGAATAGAAATATTAATTTCTATTAAAAAATATCTTCCAGACCCCAAAATTTTGAATGGTAGTACGTCTTGTTAATAGATCATATTATCTGAATCCCACTATTGTTACATTTATTGATTATTGTACAGACACGATCTGTTTTAAGATTTTTACGTATTGTTTGTCAATGTAGTTTGTTAAAGTCCACATCCTAATAATTTAATGTATTATTCTGCAAAATAGTGTAGTAGAAAGTGGTAATAATCATTCCTTCATACAAGGTGTAATATTCATATTTACCCCCAGAGGGCGATGGTGTACCTTTTGTAACACCCTGCTGGATTTGCCTGCCAATGTAGAGCATTGTTTGCATGCTCATACGCAGTTACTTTCTGTTGTGCAGACTGTGAAGGTTCTAGTTTCACCCAGGCCACCGCTAAAGCCTCACTCCTTGAGTTTGTGCGGTGCGTGTCGTGCCTGCTGTGCTTCTCCTGTTACTGGGCTCCCCATCGATCAGCAGCTCAGTGCTATAGAAATGTCAGCAGGCAGAAATGACAAAGCCCCCTGTGTGATTTAGTGCACTGCCCTTTAAAACCTTGTTGGAATGATTAAGTTGGCTGTCGGCACCCTGTCACTTTGATTGGTGTGGACTGACACTTGATTTGACCAGCAGGCAGGTGTAATCCCATAGAAACTGAATTAATATCCCTTCTACATCAGTCTGTTTACAATAGGTACATAGATATCCCACCAGAGGGTGGAGCCTAGTTCAGACGAGGTTGTCATTCAGGCTGCTATTTCCCACCCTCATTAGCTCTCCCATCAGAGATGGAGATTTGTTTTAATTTGTGGTGTCAGGCCAGTGGGTGTCTTTAGAAAAGCATAGCTGGTGTTGCACAAAGCAGAGGGGGTGTTTTTGTCTTTCATTTTCTTGTTGAACTCTTGGGAAAGGGCTGTTCTTCCCAGCACTGTATTCATTCATTATTTACACTAAATGCTTTGTGAGAGAGAAATTGTGCATGGCACAGGATGAAGAGAAACCCTCAATATTAACCCAACTCCCACTTCATCTGAAGTGGCAGACGTTCTATAGAATCATGTTCATAAAATGCCACTTGGGTGATTTTATGCATGTCTCTGTTTAATTGTTAATTAATTTTCTTTTCTCTTGTCAGGACGTATAAGAGTGGCTCAGGGGTGAATAACAGACGGACAGAGCTCTTCCTGAAAGAACACGAGCACCTGAGAAAGTAAGACCCTTCCTCTTCTGCTGTCTACTTGATGAAATTCTCTGAAATTCACAGTAGCACAATTTGTGTGAAAAAACTATAAAATAATTCACATGGTACTAGGGGTGTGACGAGACACTTATCCCACGAGACGAGACGAGACACGAGACTGGGTTCACGAGAACGAGACAAGATGAGATTTTTTTACTTAAAAAAAAAAAATAAATAAATAAAAATCCTCAGTGATGAAATATATAGGGAAAAATAGTCTTTTATTCAACTGAAAAACAAAATGCAAAAAAATGTAGGTGCATTTTGAAATCAACTTGCACTTTATGAAATTAAACTTCTATTTTAATTAATTATATGCAGTAATAAACATGTAAACTAGAGCTGCACGATTCTGGATAAATTGAGAATCACAATTTTTTAAAATAAATTGCAGATCACGATTCTCTCACGATTCTAAAAAAAAATATTAGAAAATTAAACAAAATAACGTAATTTACTAGTGGTTCTGACTAAATGTTCATTGCTTAAGTCTTTTAAAAATATACATTCATTTGAACAAAATAAAAATAAAAAAAATAAAAAAATTCAATGAAGGAGTGTCTCAGTTCATAAAGACTTGTTTCACTATTGGAATCTCCTGAATGAATGATTCAATGTCAAATACATTTTTTAAAGGGGTTGTCGCCACCTCCTGGCGGAAGATAAGTGTTACAATACAAGTGTTAAGTTACTTTCGTTTTGATCGCTACTTTAGACAAAAAGTATTTATACCCAAACTATAAATTTTTATCCCAGTGGGCCTACTTCTGTTATTTAAATGTCTGTAACACAGAAATAATGATGTGTGATTGAAAAGACTGTTTGTGTTGCTCTTTCTGGATCAGCAGCAGCATGAATGCAGATTTGAATGTCTTTAAGATGCTTACGATGTGAAACAGGTGTTAGTGGAGTTGTTAGTGTGAGCAGCGCGTGTTTTGTCGCCGCCCATATCAGTGAATGACAGCATTCACATCGGAAGCGTGATGATGGCCGACCCTCTGATTCATTAACATGGGCAGCGACAAAACATGCTTCACGATCCACTGACACTCGCGATGTTAAACAGTCGTAATAGACATAGCTGAATCGTTGTAATTCAGGAATAAAATCGCGTGGGTGTTTAAATCAAGATCGCAAATTTTTAACGCAGCTCTAATGTAAACACTGCAAAATGTTTTGGAGATATTGTCACGTTCTCGTGAGACCAGTCGGATCTCGCGAGACGCATCTGATCTCGAGATCTCGTCACATCCCTACATGGTACACATGGATTTAAAATGCATTTTTTTAAACTCCAGGTTTGGTGCGCTTGTTTGTAGGTCTGCAAATTTTGACCAAAATTTTGTAATTTCTAATATTATTATAGTTATAATAATAATTTTATTAATTACGGTACAACAGTAAAATTATAATATAGATGTGTTTTTTTATTTTCTAATGTTAAATCATCAAGCTTTTTGGCAAAAAAAAAAAAAAAAAAAAAAAAAAAACCTACAGGAAGCACTTAAGCTTCTCTTTTGTTGACCACAGCCAGTTTATAAGTTTGGGAAGTTGTTTGAGGCATACATGTTACAAGCAAATGATCCAGTTTGCGTAGAACTGCAAACCAATCTGCTCCCAGACCCTGATAACACTGGAAGTATGCGTGTAATTGAACACAGTACTGTGCTTCACTCTGTAACTCACAGTGCATATATTTATTTAATTAAATTGCAGCCCTTAGCAATTAGACAATCGCACTAAGCCGTATTGTGATTTAGGTTTTATTTCAATTAAATGTTTAGCTCTGCATGGTACTACATCTTCATTTCAACCCTTTTTGATAAGATCAACACAGCCGCTAATAGATCAATAAAGATAGTGGTGCAATTCTAGTCAATCCAGAGTTTGTCAATGATTGAAGAAAGGAAGCAAACTTCAGAGTAGCCCACATTCAGTAAAGTGACACATTCAGGTGAAAGGGAGAGAATAAGACACTCAAAGTGTAACACTCTGTCACCCACTCACAGTGTCACAGCCACTTTGTCTGAGGAATGGAGGAAGGCTACGTTTAATAGACACACTCTCATTCATCAGTAACTCAGCAAGTCCGCTTGTCTCTCTTGCGCTGTTCTGTGTCAATTGATGACTTAAATTTGTGGAGTCATCGTAAGCGACTGCCCCGACTGCTCGTATAGGCATGGGGTGATTTGGTATAACAAAGGATGTAAAATTCGCACTGGTTTTAAAACGTTAAAATGAATCAATGGGCTGTGGTAAAGAATTTGACAGAGCATTTGCTCTGGGTCATTTGTTTCATAGCAAAGCCTCAGTGTATCAGTTTGCCAGACGTAAGTAAAAGAGACCAGTGACAGAGGGGAATATTACACTCACATGCTTAAAGGCTCATGTGGATTGATTATTGCCTAAGGAAAGCTTGGATAAACAAGCTTAAATGAAAGTTTAACTTCTGGGATTGAACATACTTGCTTATGAAGGACTTTTCTTAATTTAATTTAATAAGTGAATGTAAATTGCCATTTGTGGACAAGGCTTTAATTTTAAAACTTTATTTTTTAAGCTATTTAATAGATGAATTCCTTGTAAAGCCATATATTTGTATATTCTTCCATTCAAAATTCTTGAAACTTTCTATTCATCAAAAAAATCACAGTTGAATGTATTACTGTTTCCTCAAAAATGTTAAGCAACACAATTGTTTTCAACATTGATAATAATAAAAATCTGAAGGATCATGTGACATTGAAGACAAGAGTAATGGCTGCTTTGCCATTACAGGAATACAGTATACTTAAAAATATATTACAATAGAAAACAGAGAAAACTTTCAGAAACATTTTACTGACCACAAACCTTTAAACAGTAGTGTATATATGAATATTCTGCGAAATATTGCAAACTATTAGGTGAAATATAAAGTATATTGTTTTTATACAATATATTTTAATGTGCAATGACTATAAATGAACAGGATTTTTTTGTTTTTTGAAATCCCTGTAGGGCTAATAAATTGGAAAAATACTTGTGGAACCAAAAAAAAATGGGCGGTTACGGTTTTGCTGTATCCATTGGCCTGCTCCTCGTGCAGAGTGGTAATTGGCACAGTTGAGACTGTAAGCTGGCTGAATGCTGAGTGTGTATGTGTGCCTCTATCTGCCTGCAGTCCTGGCCACGTGCCCACTTTGTTTCTCAGCATCAGTGTGCCCTTACTTCTCTCAGCTCAGTGCCTCACACCAGAGTCTGCTGGGGGGCAGACACAGGCCATAGACACATCATTTACTCTGTTAACATTTGCACTACTTTCTGTTGTCTTTCCTTTCTTTTTCTTTTTTAGGAATTGTTAACTATATCGTACAATTATCTATGATAGAGTATGATCCAGAATATCATACCAGTAGTATTGTTGACGTACTGTACATCCATACGCTGCAAGATCACAAGAGCTGTGTATGTACGATTTTGGCTGTGGTTGTCTCCTCATCTTCTTTTCACATCCTTCTCGGCTCTCATAGAGGAAGTAATCTTTGGTGTTATTGCTCGAGTCCATTCCAGTGTAAACAGTAATTGAAGTCGATGCCATCAGGAATGCCATTTAAAGACATTAACAGCTATGACAGTCTGACTCATAGATTACATTGAGCACTCAGAGAAAACAGGGAGGGAGATTGTGGAAACACATTGCAGACAACTACTCAGGCAAATAAGGGAAGATCCGATGAGAAAAAAGTAAGCAATAATACAATGCTATCTTGTTACAGGAAATATGGCTGTTCCAAAGAGCTTTTTTACATTTCTCAAAATGTTTTTTGTTCTATTTCGCTCCTTTATAAGACTTACAATCATTAAGTATCCTGCTGACTAAAGTAGGCCTAAATAACTTAGGACCTTTTGACCTGAAGATTAAAACTGGTTCTTATCATGCTGCTTCAATTGTGATGCTCACACATTTGGAAGGTTCTGTTAAAAAGAAACCTTACCAGATTATATTATGAAGAATAATCCTACAGGAGGCATGGCAGGACTTTTGTTCTTCAGTAGTCTTGTCTTATATGGTGTATATGACAGGAACGCTGCCTGCAAAGAGCATGAAGGGCAAGCATCTCTAGATCCATTATACATTTACTGGAAATGTCTGGCCATATGCTGTTTATATCCAAAGCAGACTTAAACCAATTACACAGGTTAGGTCCTCTTATTCACAGCTGGTTGAAAATACACAGGGTTTAATGTCTGGGTTGATCCAAGAATATCTTAACATTCATCTCTTTCTTTTAGAAAGATAGGAGATTAGTATGTGTACGAACAGTTTTTAATGTTCTGTAAAGTATGTAATTTTAAAACACTTCATTTTTTGAACACACAATGCATTATGTGTGTGCAAAAATATCCTACAGATATAGATATATTTTATTTTATTTTATTTTATTTACAGAAATTTACAAATGAAGCACATACATGCTGTGATACCTATTGGTTCTGCAGTTTCCCCAACTGTAGCTTTCTAATATTTGCAGTTTGTCACGTTCCTCTTACTCTCCTTGCATAGCACTAAATCTGAAGTGCTGAGCACATTTCTTTCTTGGGACACGAGCACAGGGCAAGCAGGGAGGCTTGATTTTCACTCACAGCTCTGTGTGTGTGTGTGGAGACAGAAGGACTCTGCAGTCATGCCTGTGTGAGTTTTGGCCCATCTCCACTCCTATCAGATGCAGCTAGCAGGCTAATGAGAGTCTTTGAAAGTCATATTCAGAATTTGATTAGCATATGGCTTGGTAAACTTTTTAACAAGAAATGCCATTTTTAATTTATATTAGTAAGCACTGTGCCTATTATTGTGCTATATACAATATATTACAGTATATTTAAAATAGTAAATTAATTTAAAATTTGAAGTGTTAATTTTGGGCCCTGATTTGACCATTTCTAAGATAAGCAGTGAGGGCAGACAGTATTAACCCTATGAAGCCTACTGTATCATATTTGATATACAAAATTATCAACATGATCAAAACTTTTTTTTATATTGATAGTAATATTTTACGATGAACACTTACTAGACTGATGCAGTTTAGGTTTACTTCCATACAGCACCTCTGCTTATCAATTTGCACTGGCTACCAATAGGTGCTCGTATAAATTTCAAGGCATTGATGTTTGCCTACAAATCCACCACTGGCTCTGCATCCCTTTACCTAAATTCATTACTTCAGACTTATGTGCCCTCTAGAAACTTGCGTTCTGCAAGTGAACGTCGCTTTGTGCCATCCCAAAGAGGCACAAAATCACTTTCACTGACTTTTAAATTAAATGTTCCCTCCTGGTGGAGTGGAATCTTCAAGAATCGGCTAAATACACATCTCTTCCATCTTTATTTGACCCTCTAACTCTAGCTCTCTCTCTTCTAATTCTAAAAAAAAAAAAAAACTAACACTAGCTTTTCTAATCTTTTTGTATTCTGTTTTCTTTTTATTTCTTATACAATTAACAAAAGCAAAAAAGGCCTCTAACACTAGCTTGCTCTATTCTTTTTCTATTCTGTTTTCTTTTTATTTATTATATAATTTTAAAAAACCTTGCTACGTGTACTGCGTTAAGCTAACTGAGACTTGTTATAGCACTTGCATATCATTGCTCTTTTGTTGACTTTGATTGCTTCCATTATCCTCATTTGTAAGTCGCTTTGGATAAGTGTCTGCTAAATAACTAAATGTAAATAAGCGACAATAAAAGTTAGTAACACTTCTTTTTTTTTTAGTATCCTTGTTGCACTTGTTAAATGTGCTCACTATACTGTAGTAATAACAGTAAATTATGCATGATCACAAGTAGCTATCTCTAAACCAAACCCTTGCACTAACAATATTAGTGCATAGTGCATTTTGTTAATTAATTACTCAGTACTTAAATTTGTGTAATTACATTGTAACAACAGTGTAATTACACTATAACAAGGACACCTTAAACTGAAACCTAAAATTCTTAACAAAATGCTCCTCTTTTTGTTTTGGATTTGTGTGCACGAATTATGCTTCTGTATGCCCCCCATTGGTTGCTGATCCTTTCTCTGCTGACATCTTAAGACTTTTAAATACAATTACATTATGCCTTGGAATCCCTTGATTCCATTTTTAAATCTGTTATCATATTGTAGGAAATTGTTATTGTACTTAAGGTGGACACTTGGGATCAGAGCATTATAGGTTTCCAAGATGTCCATTTATTTATTGCATTGGAGATGCATTTGAATTGTGCCCGTACAGCAACAGTCCATTAGCTCATCTAGAAGAGACTCTCTCTCTATCTCTCTGGATGTGGGGATTCAGTATGGCGACTTTCCCACCAAAAACAATGAAACAGATCAAAGTACAAATTATAAAATTAGTTTAGCTAAAAGCAAATGACCTTGAGTTTTAATTTCTGCTACACTCATCATGGTGCGACTGGAACAAAGCACACCATTAAATGAGAAACTTGTGCCAAAAGCTTTTGTAGTTCCATTATCAAGCCCACAGTGTTTTTCTCACTAGCTCTCTGTGGTGTTGGGAGACAGAAAACTCAAATGTCATGTCATGTCTTTGAAAAGTTATGGCCAAATTAGACTTGATAACATGAGTTGAACAACTATTGTTTTTCTGGCCAATGAGCTCTCTCTTCTGGCTCATTATAATACTAATGTGTTATCTATATCAAAGGTAACATCTACACCTGTAGTTCCATGAACGAAGGATCCAGCAGATGGAGCTCACCCGCCTGGGGCTCAGACGTCTCTCACATTCTCCTTCTGTCAGCTCTGTGGAGCTGGGGTATAAATCTTGCCTTGCATAGGTCGGCCAATAACAATGAGGTGGATTTTCTGATGAGACAGCAAGATTCCTCTCTGTGCAAGCTTAAGGGAAAAAGAGCAAGACTGGCTTCATGACTGGTGATGAGGACTCATTTAAGTATATTTCCTAATTTTAAACCCATTTTATATGTCCAGTGCCTTGCTTTGGTTTTTAGAGCAGCTCTTTAGAGGGTG
Organism: Spinibarbus caldwelli; assembly: GCA_039654775.1. Lineage (NCBI taxonomy): Eukaryota > Metazoa > Chordata > Actinopteri > Cypriniformes > Cyprinidae > Spinibarbus > Spinibarbus caldwelli. The sequence goes on along the minus strand of CM077252.1, from coordinate 14,472,988 downwards.
GGACTTCCCACATCTTCCATGGCTTAAAATTGACTGCATGGTAGCAGCTGTCAGGTGGAGCATGGGAGCAGGTGGAGCACGATCCGATCCGATTCTGGGAGTCACGATCCGATTCCATAACAATTCTTGATTACATTTTTTCCCCAATTAATTCTTCTGCTGTGCAAATACATCTTTACAACTTTACATTTTAACCAAAATTGCAGTTTCTATGCTTTTTGTTTATAGTTGGAATCTCTGTATGTCAGTACTGCCATCTTAAAAATAGGGGTGTGAATCTTCTTCACTGGTTTCACGATTCAATTCAATTACGATTATCATTATCAACTCAATATCACGATGTGTCACATTCTCAGTTTTCAATATTACCGCACATGGCTACATTTTCATATAAATTGTATATCAAATTTATTTTGTGCAAAATTTTTTTATTATATAAGCAGGCTACTTTTTAAAACAATTACTTGTTTAAAATAAGTATTCTTTAAGTATCTGAAAGTTTACAGACAATTGTTATGGGTTTTTTTTTTTTTTAATTTTTTTCCCTCAGCATTATTGCCGTTTGATTATTACTGATGAGATCATAGACAGTGGCAGCTTTAACAGGCTACATTCACACTAATGCACAGGTCTATTTCGATATATCAGATGTTTTGATATATCAGATGTCCTGCTCTGGAAAACATAACTGACTGTGTGTACATCAATTTTGTATAAAAGTATTCGAAAATGCAAGTGCATTTGACCGCAGCCGCAATCGAGCTTCAGGACAAACAAACAAAGCGCACGTGAAAGTCTGTCAGTGTGCGAGTTTTGTGCATCTAATAGTATTGCATTCCAAATGGCATAAATGAAAGCATATCTAAAGTAAAACATGGCGGGTGGAAGCACACAACGTCAAGCAATGCACACGTGTCTCACAGTGCAAATTCTGTGCAATGAAGCCCGCCACGTCTCTAGCGCGCACACGTGCCATATGTGGAAAAAAAAAAACCAAGCTCAGAATCGTTGAAGAGAGAATCGCGATGCATCTGAGAATAATTATTTTTTTCTCACACCCCTAATCCATGCTGCATACGTCACCCTTACGTCTGCCCTGTAATGACAAGGTGTATGTTCAATACATGTACACTACCAGTCAAAAGTTTGGACACACCTAAAGATTTTTTACACACCTGGACACACCTAAAGAGCTAGTGTCAATTTTATTTTATTTTATTTTTGTTTGTTTTTTTTATTATGTTTAATAAAATTACATTTTTGAAAGAATTTTCTTGTGCTTACCATACGTTTATTTAATCAAAACCAAAATCTAAATAAAAACAGTAATATTCCTAAATATTCTTACAATTTAAAATAACTGTTTTCTATTTTAATCAAGTTTAAATTGTAATTTATTCATGACACATGACCTTCAAAAATAGTCCTAATATAATGATTTGGTGCTTAAGAAACATTTATTACTATTACCAATGGAACAAAAAACACACAGTTGCTTAATATTTTTGTGAAAATAACCATGCATTTTTTTTGAGGATTCTTTGAATCGAATGTTCACAAGTACAGAATTTCACTCACTTTTGTCAGTTTTGATTAATTAAATGTACACTTGCTGAATAAGTTATGATATATATATATATATATATGCACATAAAAATATATATATATTATATATATTCATATTTAATTATTTAGTAAACAAATTAAGGTAACACTTTATTTTAAGGTGTCATAATACAGAGTAATTACCTAATTAAGTACTTAGTAGTAGCCGTTGTACCATGTAACTAAAGTTATGGAACAGCCTGTACTTACAGTTTGTAATTATGTAGATGTAATAGGCAGCTACTGTTACAAATATGTAACAGGCCGAATCTGTTACACAGTTACTTGTACACTTAAGTACAATCTTGATACACTTTATTTTAAGTAGCTTATGCCGGTGAAATATTATGTAATTGTAATGTAATTAGAAATGTATTACATGTATTTTAGTTGTGTAATGGTGGGTTAAATCAAACTAAGGTGCAGCTGGATAAGGTGTACAGTATAGATACACATGAAGTACACTTATTTACAATCTTGATACACTTTATCTTAAGTAGCTTATGCCCGTGTACTTACATTTATAATTACGTCGTATAAAGTCTGCAACATATATGTAACAATCTTTTGGTTACATAAGTAGCTGTGTAACAGACTCGGTCTGTTACATATGTGTAACAGTAGCTGCCTGCTACATCTACATAATTACAAACTGTAAGTACAGGCTGTTCCATAGCTTAGTTACATGGTAAGTACATTTTGTTTCATGTAAGTACAATGGCTACTACTAAGTACTTAACTAGGTTATTACTCTGTATTATGGACACCTTAAAATAAAGTGTTACCCAAATGAATAATAATAATAATTTGTTTTGATTAATTATCTTTTTGTCATTTGTTATTTCATAATTTTGATGAATTTACTATTATTCTGGAAAAAAACAATTGCAAATCTAGACACACATACAAAACTGGAGGAAATGTGAGTGATGTTTGCTATTAAAAACTACAGAACCACAATGTTAGAATTTGCCTGTGCAGGCAAATTTACAGCCACATGATTGAAAGTTGTCTTTCATGTCCATAACACAAACATTGTGGTTATGTGCCAAAATTTTGGGTTAGAAGGGTTAAAAGTGAAAAAAAGTCAGAGCAATACTAATAGTGATGTTTTGATAAAGCAAGTCCCACTAATAAAGAAAAAATGTCCGAACCTTTACTAATGTTGACATTACTAGATTGTTTCAGAGTATTAGTACCAGAAGCATACTGCATTTAGTTGCACTGATGCATTATAGTGAGAACCAAAATTGTTCTTCTTGACTGTAAGTAAAAAGTTTTGCAGAAAACATTGAGGCTGAAGGTGACAAAGACAGTGAGAGGTAAAGGAAGAATGGTTTTAAATTACCTTTTTACTAATGTACCCATTAATGACCGCAGAAACAGAGATTTAGGGATAGTTTTCTCCACCAGTGGAGCTTTTGTGTCTCCTACATTGCACCAGACCCTGACATCTTTCCATTGCCCGTCCGCCTCGCAGCCAATACAGAACTACAGTAAATCCTTCAGCTAAATCCAGGGCTTGTCTCAGCCTGTAAAAACACAGCAAGAATTAGACCTTGACGCCCCTCCCAGATGCAGCAATGCACATTTTATAGCGCAAGCCTGGTGACAGATGGGTAAAACCAACACGGTCACCCCATGTCAGCTGTCCATGGCTCCATACAGGTGTGCTGTATATGTGTTCTGATAGAGACATCTTCCAGCCTCTCTATATAAACTAATTAAAAGTCTACTTTAACGTGGGATTTGGAGTTTAGGACCACGAATTCAGTTTGAACTTCATTTCAAATAATAATCATATATTTTAACCAACTATAACTTATTTTGCTTTTTAATAAATGCAGAATTTCTTGAATATTTTTGAGTGATGACAAAAATGGATCATTAATCTAGAGTTTTGAATCCATTCATGAAAATTACAGTTTGAGCTGGTTCACAGAAATGAACCGTACATACTATCACATACTATAATTTTTGTCTGAAGTTTAAGTAAAAAAAAATATAAATATTTTTTTCACATTCACATATTTGCTAGACAAATATTTTTTTAATATGCAATATTTTGGCAAGCAGTAAATTAAGTATTGATTTTTTTTTTTTTTTCATGAATTGTAGGTCCTTACTGTAGTCTGTGTTAAAGCTTAGACTGTTATTTATGCACATTTCTGAGATAAATTTACATATATCAAATACATCAATATGATGCCTGAACCCATTAAGCAGCTCAGGAAATGGCTTACCCTGAAAGGCTGTGCGTCAGTCCAGTACCAGCCGTGAGCTGCATGTGTTTGCATAAATTAATGTTGAATAGATTAAAAGATTAATTTAGATTAGTTTATTTCTTTTTAGGTTAAAGGTTTGCATTTTTCTTGGACAACTGGATATTAGCTCAGTTTAGAAGGCAAAGCTGATTTAATTTTTACCTTATCAGTGAAGTTCTTGTCAAATTATGTACAGTTGAACACGTCATTTAATTTTATTGTAAACGGGTGCTTTTGCATAGTCATATCAGGAGGTCATTCATACTTCAACCCTGGAGACAGTGATCTAATGACTTCACTGCTTTGTTTTGCTTTTTGTCTTTTCTCTGTAACATTATCAGTATCAATCCTAATTGGCGAATAAAATGCTGAGCACATTGTTTGCTTTGAGCACTTCTTGAAACACAAGCCTCAAGGGGGCTATGGGGTATGACACACATTTCTGTGTGTGTGTCTGTAAGGGTTGGTTATTGGGCCCTGTGGAATAGGACCATACACCAAGCCATTTATACATCTCTTGTGTATTTCTCAGGTGAAGGGTTGGCTGTTAAGCATCATTTCCAAACAACACTGTTCAGGGTATGATTCCTGGGATGAATAGAGAATCACTTTAAATTAGTATTTGGAATATACATTTCCGTGCAAAAGTTTTTTTTTTTTTTTCTTTTAAGAAATTTATATTCTTGTTTAGCTAATACACTGTAAATTGATCAAAGATGACCGTAAAGACATTTATAATGTTACACAGGATTTCTATTTCAAATAAATGCTGTTCTTTTGAACTTCATCAAAGAATCTTGATGGATCATGGTTACCACAAAAATATTAAACACACAGGATCATGATTCATGTGACACTAAAACTGGAGTACTGCTGAAAATTCAACTATGGAATTACAGGAATAACTACATTTTTAATGTGTTAGGAATAATCTACATTCATCTGGTTTTTATCGCAGAATAACCTTCAACAAGGTAATCAGGACCCCGGCACAAAGCAGATTACACTACTTCCCACACAAGTAAATAATTGGACACGGTATATTGATTTGAGTCAAAATATGTTATTAGCTCACTGTACACAAAGCTTCCTTGAAGAAAACAGTCGTTAGAAAGCAGCTTTTAGTCAAGACAAATGAGCAAATTGAAATTAGACAAACATTTAAGAAATACGGTACAGCCATACCCCTTATTACACAGCTTTTAACCACATAAATAATTATAGGAAAAAGAGATATTGATTTAAGATGAAAATGTTTATTTTATAATCCATTATGGTGTACAAAGCAATCATCATAGCAAGGAGATGAACACAGCAGCAATATTACACCACTATTAATACTGAAGTCCTCCAATTTAATTTTTAATACAATCATCAATCATTAATTATAACAAGATAGCAGCAGCTGCTTTTATATAAAAACAAGAGAGAGCGATATACCCAGATGAGCAATATGTTATTCAGTGTTGCTACTGACAAATGGTTGTTACCGGGAAGTCACGACTGACCAATCATACTCAAGAATTCCAGAGAGTTGTGTAAAAGATTAAAATAAAAAAGTTATTTTAAATTATAATGCTGTTTCACAATATTACAAGTTTTACAGTATTTTTTTAATCAAATGAATGCATCCTTTGTAAGCATATAAGACTTTCAAAAACAAATCTATATTATTGACCTCAAACTTTTGAATGGTAGTGTACAACTTCTAAACTTCCATATCAACAATTTATTAAACAACACTTTCATGTGCGTAATAAAATACTCCCTGTAGTCCAGATGTGTATGCCAGCAACCCGAGCTCTGCTGAAAGCTTTACAAACCTAAATTGTATCACTGTAATTTTCAGATTGGCAGTCATGTGTGATACTAGCTAATGTAATTGAACTAATAGCCCTGCTGTTGAGTTCGAAATGGATGAGGCTTAATGGGAAGACCGAGTATATTTGCTAGAAGTTTTTGCATTGACCTCTCACTAACTTTCTCACTAGCTGATTTATTTTCTTTGAATTTAATTTTTGGTGTAGGAAACCAGGTGGATGTATGTCTGATGCCGATGATGTAGATTAATGAGGCTTAAGGAAGCCTTATTATTTTTCAAGATAAAATGCAGATGATGGTAAAGGAACCTGTTTAGTCGAGTCCCACGGGATGCTAAATGTTTGCCCCGCTAATTGCAAACTAAACTGTGCAAAATCAGCATCATTAGCACCCACTGGGACAATTTATAATGATTAGTCTAGCCGAGAACTTGGATACTTCATCTTTGCCTATTCAGTGTTTTGGCTTCTTGATCAGTCAAAGTCATAAGCTCTTAAGATGATAGCCATTTGACAGAGCAGAGCTTCTCGCAACAGTTTTGCTGCACCTTTCCTTTCTTCAAAGCATTTATAAGCAGGAGCCAAGATACGTGTTCATGTGCCTGTGAAGACAGAGACTTGTTCTGCAGTAGTGGGGCTGAACAGCATGTGGACCATTAGACTCTATTCTCCGAGCTGCTGTTTGTGTGTGCCAGATTTCTCTCGCCGCTGCTGACAAACCATGCAGACAGAAAGAGAGTTCATAGGCGTCGGAAGGAGAATTTGCAATCTCATTTTTGCTCGTGTAATCAAAATTGGAGCTCTCTGTCACACTGAAAACCATTTGTCTGGGAATTGAGGACTTTCTTTCCCCTGAGGTTTCTCTGGCCCTGAGACTTTGTCATCTAAATTGACGGAGGATGTGATTTTGAGCCAGCATAGAATTTCATTCCCACCCTGCAGGCCTGCATCTCCTTTTCGGGAAGAAAAATGGCCATGGTGTAGGAATGAGACATTCCAGTATAGACAGTAATGCAAGATTGAAGTATTGTTCCTGAAAGATAATTTCATTCACACATAAGAGAATTGTCTTTTCTGAGCAATAACTGCAGTGACGATCTGTTGTTTCCCACACCATTTGCAATCAATATCGTCTGTTAAGTCTCGAATGGGATGTTATTTACTCATTTTGCTGCTAAGATGTGAATTTTTAAAGCAGAATTGTAGGTAGTTTTGTATATGTGATGTACATGGCAAAAAATGGACTCTCATGATGAACAGATTTAGCTATTTCAACTGCACCCATTATTAATAGGTGCATAAAATTGGTTTTGAAAATAAATGTTCAGCAAATGCATATGGATGTAGTCATTGTGTGTCCACATATTTTTAACCAATGCTGATAATAGTCCTGTATTGTAATGCTTATTAAATCAGATTTGTTGAAAACATTCTGGTGTCCATGTGAAGTAATCAGCATTCATTTACATTACATTACATTTATGTATTTAGCAGACGCTTTTATCCAAAGCGACTTACATTGCATTCAAGTTACAGTTTATTACATTTTATCAGCATTCACTGCATGTTGCCATTTATTGATTCCTTCACCCTGACTTTCAAAGATGAGAGAGGGCTCCCGTAAATCACCTGGTTATCATTGACTAAACACCTTTCTTCTTCCTTTCTTGTCTCCTTACAGCTCAGATCGGCTTATTGATGACACAATAAGGTGAGTCTAACTTCATACAAACAGTTCAGACACTTCTTACACAGAATATACACTCATAAATGGCAACAGTTTCCATTTGTCTTTGTTTTATTAAAATATCTGGTCTCTTCTGAAAGAAGAGCCTGCCAAGGGTCATGAACTCAAGGAGGAAGATCTCAGTCGATGGAGGGATACAAACAACTGACCCATTGCTTTTGCATTGAGTTGATATTGATAGTTTAGAACTGCAAGTGGATTTAGACTCTAAGGTTCAAAAATGAAAATTCTGTCATTTATTAACCCTCACGTCATTTCAAATCTTTCTTCTGTGGAATTTTGAAGAATGGTTTTTCACCATGCAGTGAAATTCAAAGGTGACCGAAAGTGTGTTATTTTAAGTATTGTTTATATATATATATATATATATATATATATATATATATATATATATATATATATATATATATATATTATAGTATTTATTCATATTTAGAAATTGCTTTTATTTTATATTTTTCAGTGTTTATTTTAATGTTTGATACTTTTTTTGTGCATTTTTGTGCTTTTTATTAATTTTTTATTTTTTTATTTTAATATTTAGGTTCAAAATCTAATTTTAGTTATTATTTCCAGTTAGTGATTTTAGTGCTTTAACTTTCATTTAGTTTGTTTTTCTCCGAATAATTATATTTTATATATTTCAGGCTTACTTCAATTAACTAAAAAATGTTTTAATAGTTTTTACTTCATTATAATAACTCTGGGCCAAAACAACACTAGACCCCATTGACTTCAATTGTATGAACAAATAAAAAAAATAAAAATAAAAAAAAAACACATTTTCAAAATATGTTCTCATGAGTTCTGCAGATGAAAGTAAGTCATTCAGGTATGAAACAACTTGAGAGTGAGTAAATGATGAATCAGAATTATTTTATGTGAACTACCCCTTTAAGGGTAACTAACAGAAAAGTGTGTCATTTGCATAAATCTGCCAGTTTTGCCTTCTTCCTGAGCTGCTTTAGTAGTGAATATTGTGTAGCTGGGCACCACCGTCTTTCCTTCACTGCAGATCTATGCTGGGGCATGAGAGAAGCCTACACTTTAACTGCCGCATCTAGGGGAACCCCACAGCTGGCAGCCGGCACTGGTGCTTAATTAAGTCGGCTCCTGATCCATGCAGCTCTTTTTATCCCACCTCTGTCTTATTCAAGCAAAAAATTATGCTATATCAGCTGCTTATAATCATTATCTTCCCTTTGTACCACCCACAGCCAGGAGCCACCAAGATGAGAGCTCATTGTTTAATGTTTCATCATAGCTCTGATCTCTGAGGAGTGTGGGCGCTCATGTTTCTCTTTTAATGATGTCAGATTGGTCTTCCATCTGTCACAAGCAATACTTTAAGAGGTATATCTCCTTGCATGTAACATATTCAAACAATAGCTGGAAGTCATAATATAGAATACACACTTAAATATGAAGTTTAGGAGATCTGATTAAGCTTGTGCGTTCTTCATTTCGTTGTGTACAGATCCTCAGGAGTGTGGGCTGAGAACAAAAGTTAAACAGATGATAAAGGGCTTGTATAGAGGTGTCACCACAAAAGCTCAAGTTATATCAAAATAACTCCTTGTTCGTGACCGAGGGCACCTAGGAGTATAAAACACCAGAGACCTTTTGTTCTCTCAGGGTGCACTGTTTTGTTTAATGTCCTTTATGCCTTGTTTGTGTGAGTGGGGTTTATCCTCCAAGATCAAGAAACTGGCACCTCAGTAGTCAGTGCATTGCACACTGCTTTAAAATTCTTAAAAGTCTTACTCTAATTTCACAGGTTTTGCCTCAAACACATTCTGGTTGAGGTCTGTTTTATGTGAGTGTGATAGATAAGCTCTCCTGTTCATTATGATTGAGGTGTAGGGTCTGCTTGAGCACTTGTGGTGAACTATATCTAATGGCTTTTGTTCAGCAGAGTAGGGCAGACAGGAGTTTAATGGGTACCAGTGCTTTGGTTTGCACTCACAAACCTGACGAGTTGGAGTTGGAGTGAGCCGTAGTGTCACACAGCAATTTAATCTTTTCCACTAGGAACAAGAAAGCACGACTCAGCTGAAGAAAACAAATAAGTGGTGGGACCGGACCTACCCAACAGTGTAATTACAGCATTCAACAATAAAGAATTAAAATGCATTAAAGGGATTTTTCACCTAAAAATTTATCTAATTTACTGACCCTCATTTCAGTCCAAACTTTTATAATGTTCTTTCCATTATAAAGCAACCCTACACATTCGTGCTTCCCATTTCTGTCTTTTCAGCTTTTAAGCTTTGTAAAAAAACACTAATATGCAACACACATGGACCATTTTATGATATTTTTATGGTTTTCCCCATCCTTTTTAAAGCTTGAAAGCTTCAGTTTCCATTTTAATCATGGAACAGAATGAACAGTCCATTCTTCATCTTTTGTGATCCATGAAAGAAAGTAAGTCATAAACAATTTTGGAATAACATGAGTTTGAGTAAATGATGACAGAATTTTCATTTTTGGATGAACTGTGACTTAAGCTAGGACAAATGATGGCTTTTACAGGAAAACCTCTGATTTGTCTAAAATATGAGGTGTTCACTTTCTGCAGTGTCAAGGGAAATGGATATGTAATGGTTGGTCACTTTTCTGCATACTTTTGGTTTCTAGCTGTGTGTAGCTAACGTCTCTGGAGCATTACATTAATGCAGCTTCTGCCTTCCTGTCTGAAATCAAACCTAGTGAAAGAGACATTTGCTGTTTTTGAGGGACTTTTTCCTGCGTCTGCAGTCCTGACAGCTGCTGTGCCCTTGGCCTTGACGCGATGATCAGAGCACTTTTTGACCACTTCCAGTGCATATGTGCTGTAATGAGCTAGTACCAATAAATCTACTCTTCTGTTTTTATTTATTTATTTATTTTTTGTCCACAGCATTGCAATGGCAACCAAGGAGAACATGACCTCCCAGCGAGGTTTGTTGAAGTCTATACAGAGCAGGGTCAACACCCTGGCCAGTATCCTTGATTTCTACAAGGAGCGCATGTATGCATTAGGGCTGCGTAATGTATCAGAGCAATATTGGTTTATTGGTATCTGCCTACTTTGGATATGTAAGTGGATATGCATATTTCCCCTGTTTTTACATTTAGATTACCTTTGTCATGGAACACTCCCTAAGTTAAAAACACAAATCATTTATTAACACTGTTAAATGTAATCTACCAACATCAGAACTGTAAGGGCTAAATTGTAATAGGAAAATACTTTGCTGTCTTTATTTGAGGCAATGCAATCTGCTGTATCCCTGTATTTCCTTAACTGACCCCTACTTCAGACCGTTTCCCTGCCATCAATAACCTAATACAGCGGATCAACTTGAGGAAGAGACGTGACTCATTAATTCTGGGAGGAGTCATCGGCATCTGCACCATCCTTCTGCTGCTGTATGCATTTCACTGATGGACAGGGGAGCTAACCGACTTCTTTTGGGGGGTGTTCTGCAGAGCAGTGGCGAAGCATTGAGAAAGGGCTCAATGAGAAGCGGACCATTGGGGCCACAAAGCAGAAGCCCACCTGGCCTAGTCTGGTAACAGGATTGATTGTGGCCAGCATGGACCTTATTTGTATTTAGCACCGGGAGGGGTTTAGCTCTAACAGCCTTTTTTTTGTTTTGTTTTTTTTCTGTACTACAAACAATGCGCTGTTCAGATGTGAACTGGGACCGGAGACCAAATTACTAACAGGAATAGATTTCAATGAGCATATTATAACACAGTGGCTTTGAAACGAAAGCGATGCTGTGAAGCATCAACTTTGCATTGTGCTGTTCCTGTATATTATTAATCGGAAGAGGGTTTTAATTTGATGATCCTTTTAGTAAGAGGGTTTCTCATCATGTTGTGTACTTTGTGAATTAATAAATTATTCATATACAGGATATTAAAAATGTGTTTCAAACACTAGGGGTCCGTCCTCTAAAGCTTCTATTTTTTAGATATTTCTAAACTCTCTCATCAATGACATTTTAAACTGGAGAAGGCCGTTCAAAAATAAAACGTGCATTGCAGCGCTTGACTTTCAAGGTGCTGTTGCTTTATGCTTTTACTGATGTGTCTTTAAGTTGAGAGCAGGTTCAAGTTAAGAATATCTGGCTAAACCAACAAGCCTGCGTTCGCAGCCCACTTGTCTGCTGACTTACATCCACACAGCTCCTCCTATGGAACTGGAGCGTGAGAGACAGAAGCAGGCCAGACCTTTAACATGATGAATATACAAGCTGAAAAGCATCGATCCAGGCAAATGAAAAACTAGCACAGGGATTGCATGTAGAGGTAAGACCAGCAGTCTACACAGCAGGGTTGTAGGAAAGAGAAGGAAGGAGCCTTATTGTCACCACCTGTTACTCTATCCCTCTTGGGTTTTCAAATGATGTGGCATCTATAAAAGTGAGCATTTCTGCTGAGTCTCTCACATCAGGAGCTATATGCCATAGTTAGACTGGTAGAATCTGTTTGCCTGCGATATTTCCATAGATGCATAAAGAGAGTGATGTTCACATAAACTCAATATAATCACTCAGTGGAGACAAAACAATAAACTAGAGTGGGCTGTTGGAAACTAAAAAATCTTTCCTCCTTTTTACTTTGTTCCCTGTTGGTCCATTATCTAAAGGTCACATCGGTCTCCTGCTGTTCCAGTCCATACATTGACCAAGTGCCCTGAAATGCAGAACAAATGTTGAGAGACTGAGGGTCTTTTACAGGTGAAGTGAGCCGTATTGACCATAGGTTCATCACAAATCACCAAAGGTGTTTCTCGCCATACTTCCAGAGAGTTTGTATTATTGGTGGATTTTGTGGCAACAGCACTAAAATATCTAACAAATTCAAATTGTAGATGAAGTCACAAATGAGGTACCTTGTTGTTTTCTCTGCCTAAATGTGTCTGTAGGAGAGGTACCGCAGCAGTCATTTGGAAGCTAATAGGCCACACAGAACTCCACAGGAAGCCTCCTCACTTCCCCTGCTGAATGAACCATGTTCTCTTTACACCAGCCCAGAGAATAAATGAATAAATCTTTGTCATCTCCGCATTGTTTTATTTTGCTCTGTATGTTGTCTTATTTTGTTCTTTCCTAGTGTTCTTATGATAGGCCTCCTACCTGATCTGAGGTGAGAACGGAGACATCACACACATTACCTGCTCTGCTATTCATGAATTTTGAGGTATGATCACTCTGGAATATTTTAGGGTTTTTATTCCTTTGCTCTGTTGAGGTTAAAGTAGACTGCTGGCAAAACTGTTCTCTGAATGTAGCACTACAATGAAGCCCTTTCTACTTAATTTCATCAGTAGCTGCAGCCATGTAGTAATGCGTGAGTGAGGGGGTCATGTAATTCTTGGTTTCTGGGCGGCTCTCCAAAAAGATAGTTACAGATGCTGAGTAGTCAGTGAGTCTGAAACTGGAGACAGAGATCACAATCTTACTCTGTCACCGTTGTGCCCTTGAGTGAGACACTTAACCTGAAGTTATTCCAGGGCAACTGTAGTGACAATCAGCCTGCATCAGTCCTGCTCCTGGAGGGCCAATGTCCTGCAGAGTTTAGCTACTTACCCCAACACACTTGCCAGGACGTTTGCAGTCTTTGTTGGGACCATCCCTACCCTTGAACTAAACTATAAAGAGTACATTGATTTATTGGTACGTGTGTTACTGCACCAAAAATTGATGTTGATGCAAAAACACTTACTACAGTACTTGTGTAAATCACATTAACTACATTTTAAGTCACACGAGAGGAATCTGGAAATGTCACTCAGTGCATGCAAAACCTAACTAGCTGGCTGAGAATTTCCTAGGCTGGTGCACTGGCAATAAAGGTTGTTTTAGATCAGTGGTTCTCAACATTTTTGACTTCAAAACCTCCCATTGTCAACAATATTCAAAGGCCCTTAAATGACTTTTCCAGTTGATTATGATTTACTAATTTCTATAAAATATTTGTGTGGCATGCATATTCATAAAAATGTATATCAATTATAAAAATGCTCATGGTGATTTTAATTTACATTTTCCAGCTGTTGAAATTGGGCTTATTTAAAACTCATATTTTTTATTTTACAAGACCATGTGTTCTTTAAAGAAAAAAAATTGTTGAACAAGTGAATTAAAATTAAATTTCTTGATTTTTGTTTATTTTTTTATTTTATTTTTTTTTTAATGTTTGTTTTATCTTGCTCTAAGTCATTTTAAGTTGTCTTGAGTGTGCCTCGGCCCCTGGTTGAGAACCATTGTTTTACATCACAAATATTCATGTCAGTGTTTCTCGGTCGGTCAGTGATAGTCGCATTTGTGAGATTGTGATAGAAAAGCCAGTGCAGAATTACATTAATTTGTATATCTTAAAAATAAATGTAAAAATGGACATGCAAAGATGTTGTGCAATTCATTATATTTTGAAAGATTTAAATTCTTTTAACATCTCATGGTCAACTTCAGGCAAATAATTTAGCTCCTTGGGGTTCTGCTGATAGAAAGCTCTATGTTTTTGTCATTGTTTCTTCTCCTTGCAAATAAAACCATTTCAGATTTTGATGCTAGATGACTAATAATGGCACTTTAGTCTCATTTAAGCTGGTGGCTAGATTTGTGAGTACTTAAACACTTTGTGTCACTGTGAGCGAGAGAAGGCTGTTAGGGCTGAGTGAGGCTGGGCAGAGGGCCATACTTAGAGATCAGAGAACCAGGGAAGTGCAAAATCAGCTAGTAGATCTTGTGCCATTTCCTTAACCATGCATTATTTACAACAGCAGTAGGCAGTAGCATGAAAAATGAAGCTTGTTTATATGTGCTTTGGGGCAGGATGGCTTTGAAAGCTGTTGTCTAGCTGTGTTTCTTTGTGTATCCTTAACATTTCACTTTTTGTTAATGCAATAATTTCCTTGCTGATGTTTCTCTGCTACTGTGCTGTACACGATCAATAACTGCAAGCACGTTGTGGACCATGCATGTTAATGTTTATTTCACACTTGCAAAGGTACACTGTTACCTAACATAGAAAAACAGATATACATGTGAACCAAGAATGCAAAGTTGTACATAATAAATCACAGTTTTAAGACACATAGCAGCATTTTTGCATCTCATTAATATTGGCATAATGGGTTTTATGAACAACACAGTAACATAATCGCTTATAGTGAACAAAAGAGTTATGAGAAGCACAAAACAGTACATTATGCAGCATAATGCCTATAAATGAAACGGTCATCTTAGGTGTTTAGGTACTAACAGTCTATTTTTAGGAGATTATACATGAAAGTATACTTTTAGGATACAAAAGTATTGACAGGACATGAGAATATTGATGAAAAGTAAGTGATAAAGTGCATTGAAATCTATGACTGGAGAGTTAAATACTTAATTCAGTATGGGGCACGTCAATAGACTGAGCTGTGAAACATTTCCTTCTTAACCGTCACTCGGTCTAACTAGCCAGAGAAGTGCTGTTATGTATCTGTACCTCTGATTGTGTAATTTTCACGTATTAATATCTGCAGATCGAAGAATTAGCAATCACAGAGATGCAATAAACACTGTCAGAAGTGTCAAAGCAAAGTCCCTTACACACAAGCTCATTCTAGGTGAAGATAAAAAAAAAAAAAGATTTGTCCACCCACGGCATGCCTAAATATTTCTATAAATATATTGATATATATCTCATATTAATAAGGGATAAGTCTGGAGATTTATGACAGGGAAACTGGCATTCTGTCCTGGAAAGAACCTGGGGTAAAGATGAATAGTCCTGTGATTTGTTTAGCATACTGTCTTGGCACAGAATGTTGCCGTTGCATGCCTCTAGATGAATGTCCATGCTCCAGCAGTTTTTGTCAGGAAAGAGAGGGCTGGCATGCGTAACATTTCAGTCTTACCTCTCTGAGAGAATCTATGCTAGTATGGGACATGTAGTGGAGCCTCATGGTTAAAGGCAGAGCTCTCCATGAACACTGTGCCATTGAAAGAATATAGCATTTGATACACTGGACAATGATGTACATTCCCATCTTTAAATAGCCACTACTCTTACAGATAAAAAACATAGTAGTGAAAAATGCTGACAGTTATTCACATACAGGATCAGGCATGCGTGTGGTCATTTTAGTAATTTTTTTAATAATCAAAACATACAAAATAAATAAACAAAAATGAAACTCCAACCCCAATGACCATTTCTGTTAAGTCTGACAAGGTCTCTATCTAACAGACTTGTCATCCCTAGTTCATTCCCGTCACTTAAACTCCACATATAAATCTTTTTATAAAACATACATCAGTAGTTATGTTGCAAATGTTTCTGTGCATAATTTTCAAATGCAAGATCAACCGAGAGTAATATAAGGTTAAAATGCAGCTTGCTGGGCGTAGCCATGTTTTCAAAGACCATCTTCGGGAAAAACAAAAAAAAAGTCCCCTTGTCCTTTGTGTCATCCTCAGGCAAGTTCTTGCCACAACAGCAATGTTTTTCATTTACATAATGCAAGCCATTACTGTTCTTTTTAACATATGGGAGTTTTTTTTTCACTGAGCATGCTAACCTACTGCATGCATTTTTGCTATTTAATCAGATCTTATTTTGCTGCTACAGTCCTCGTTTCTTTTTATCTTATGTGGCATTATTGTTAAGAGGGAGATCTTATTTTAATTACATCATGGGTGAGGTTTTTATTTTGTTTGCAGTAGTGCTGTAGATGGGTTTCTCGTTCTTACTATGCCTCCTATCCAGTTACTGAGGATAGAGCAGAAAAAAAGAGCATATGAATCATAACAGCAACACTGAGTATGGAAGTACACCCAACTTATCAAACTATAGTATGTGAACCGCTCCGTCATTTTGGCCCAGAAACTCTTTTTTTTTCTTTTTTTTCTTTTTTTTTTGGACAATTAAGGTGTTTATTTAAACTTTTTTTAAAAAAAATAATTACATTTTTACTTAAGTAAAATGTATTTACATTTTCTAAAGTTTTTGGTCAGTAAGTTGTTTTTTGTTTTTTTGAGAAATTAATGATCTTCTTTTAGCTAGGATGCATTAAATTGATAAGAAATGAGAGTAAAGACTGATACATTGTTACAACTTTTTAAACTTCCTATTCATCAAAAAAATATCAAAGTATCAGTTTTTAGGAAAAATTAAATTGTTTAAAATTAAATAGAACTGTTTTCAATGTTAATAATAAGAAATGTTTTTTGAGCAGCAAATCAGCATGTTACATTGCAGCAACAAGTCACACCACATTAAAGACCATAAAAATATTTATTATTTGAATTTCATGATAAAGTTGGCACAATTTGAAATCTCTTTATTTGATAAAAACACACTCAAAATACAAGTTTTGATTATAATTGTATTTTTCAAAAAAACAACTCGTTTCGACTCAAAATAATAAAGCGTGTCACATCTATATTGTTTAATAGTGGCTAGATGATGAAATAAATGTTTGTAATGTGACATACCTGCAACAACCACATATATTATGATGCTAAGGAGGCCCACGATGATGGCCACACAGCTAATCAGGCGAGCCAAGCGTCCCAGGCGTCTTGCCCCATCCATGTCCCCCTGCTGTAGACTGTTTCTGGACTGTAACAAGACAAAAAAGAGAGTGTCACAATTCTCATTATAGATATGTGCAGTATCATCTGTTATAATAGGCTGTGTGCTCTTTTTCATTTAAACCTTTGTTTGAAATTTAGCATGCTAGGAAGCAAAGGGTCAGAGGTGAGTCTGTGAAATGATCAAGTGATTTGGATACAGGATGAGGTGAACTGATAAGCGTGTTTCCTTATTAGTGCAGCCCTATGCCACAGCCACCCATTAGACAGTCAGTGTACCCTAGGGAGAGCCTCTCCAGTAGACTGCATTAAAGTAATCAATACTGAGCAATAGATTGTGCAGGAAAAAGCCTCTGACACAGTGGCCAACCAATCTCCCCACACTCAAATGCTAATTCCATTCTCCATCTTGTCGGCGTGGTTTTTCGTATTGCGATGTGACGTAATCTCATTATCGTAAAAGAAATTCTGGAGTCTTGGGAGTGATGCCGCTGTCCAAGGTGCTGAATGGACTTTGAGCAGCTTCCCAAAGCACTAAATTGAACTTAAGTAGCAAGTAAGTTGTACTTAATCTGTACGGCACGATTCCCAAAAGCATTGCTATCTAAGTAGGGTGTACTGTAGAGAGTATGAGTCTCAGAACTTGTGCAACTTAAGCTTTTTTCTCCCCCACCCCCCGTTTATCAAAGATGAAGTGAAATTATATTAATGCAAGTTTTTTTTAAAGTGGACATTGGATGCCCATTTTCCACAAGTTGGTATGATTCTTTATGTTTGCAACATACTTTGGTTAAAATTTCTCATTGGACGTGTAAAACACCCTTTTTACCTTGTCAAAAACAGCTCTGTTCACAGCGAGCCATTTCTGTGCATGTCCCTTTAAATAATAAGTTACTGCTCACCACCATCCTCTGTGAATCTGATGTCGAGAGAAAATGAAGACTCATGTTAACTTTTAAATCCTACTACAAATCACCTGTATATTTTACGAGACGTTGTCGCTACAGCTGCTTGAGCGCAAAGACAATAGCGGACAGCGATAACTGGCTAAGGGTTGGGAATATGCAAATACGGGACAGTCCATCAGCGGTCGTCAGCGGGGCCTGAGCAGTATGACGTCATACTGCGCAGAAAATCAAAACAGCTTGATAATTGAGACTTTAGGTTTTTTGAGAATTTAAAAAAAAAAAAAAAAAAAGTGAATGGATTTTTGTCATTGTAGGGAGGTTGTGACAAATTAGACAAATTTTGCTTAGACAAATTTGTATGCAAACACCATGTAAAATGAATTTTGTCTCTGATGAATGATTAAGATACTATTATAGTTTTTATTAATATTTTGAATTAGTTTTTATTTTTATATTTTCTTTAAATTTTAGTTAGGTTTAGTCATTTTAAAGTAATTAGTAAAAAGTGTTTTTGTCATTTTTCTTATTTTTTTTTATTTAATTTGTATAGTTTTTATTAATTTTTAATTTAGTTTTTGTTATTTTAGTACATTAAGGTATAATAAATGAAAATTATATGTGTTGCCTTCTATAGCTGAAATAAAATCATTTGAATATTTTTTTTTAGGTCAATATATTTTATCTGTTTTTTTTTAACTGACTTTATTCCAGACAGTTAAGTTGGATCAGATATGATACAGTGTAAATTAGATAATTTTGAAGAATTCCAATTAGATTTTCTACACTACATCTTTTGTGGACAATGGCGAATTGATTTGGTTTCTCTAAAATGTGAGCTAACATTTCTTTTTTTATCACCATGTCAGGTAGTAGACCTGAATTTACCTGTCAAGTAGTAAGTTGAAATTTAGCATAACTTAACTGTAGCTGATGTATGATATAATCTTTTTTTATTATTATTTTTTTTTTATCTATAATAAGATGTGACCGTTTTTTAACAGTCTTCACACATTTATGTCAGTATTTTCATAGTTTTGTGATTTGGCCTTAGTTCAGCACCTTCAGACTTGACAGCTCCCGTAATGATGTGCTACTACATGTATAGTAATTACATGTGGTATGGCCAAAAAAAAAAGGAATTGTTCTCTCAAAAATGAAAAATTCTGTTATCATGTAATCACCCTCATGTTGTTTCAGACCTGTATGACTGACTTTCTTCTGTGAAACAAAAGATTTTTTTTTGTCCGTATAATGGAAGTCAATCTCTAGTGTTATGTGTTTCCCAACATACTTCAAATTACTGTATCTTCTTTTATGTTACACAGTAGAAAGAACTACTTAGATCAACAAGAGGGTAAGTAAATGGCAGAATTTTCCTTTTTGGGTGCACTATCCATTTATGATAATCTTTGTCAAGTTGAGAAAAGAAAAATTTAAGAGACTCCAAGCTTTCTGCCATAACACTTAGATAGTAGATAGTGCTGGGGAAAAAAATAATATAAACAGAAAATACTGGCAATAGGAAAAAAGCAAAACACAGTGTGACTCAGAAATCCTTAAAGTTATATAATGTTAAACTGTACTGAACACAGTGGGAAGCCGCCTTCACATTCATCGCATTCATCCATGATGAATGTACACCAAAGTCTGAAAGGCGGACTGTGGAACCATTATACTCTTAATCATGTCTTCAGCGTTCACTTAGAGCATTTGGTAGGACAATAGCAGATAGAATTACAGCTCTATCAAACTGGTTTTGTTGGAGATACTGAAGAGCTTCCCCCGTCACATACACACAATCTTCCCTCACCCACAGGGAGGCTCTGCTTCCACAATGTCACGCTGAAGTTTACCTGTTGCCTTTAGAGCCACAGTATTCAGTTCAGTTCTCACCCACATGCCTCAATGTTGATGTCTAGATATAACACTCAAGACAACTGTGGGACTCGTGCAACAATGACATTAAAATCCTTGTCTTGTGGAATATACTTTAGTATCTGTTTTGCGTATGTAGATAATCATATGGCACTTTAAGGCAGGACCTGTACCCTTCCCTCTCTGCTAACTTAATCGTCTATCAGTTCAAATACTGCAGACTGGCTCTGACATCCTAGCAGGGGTATAATATGTGGCTGGAGCAGCACAACGTTATTGATTCCCAAGTCTAATCACTGCGAAAATCCGTATCAGCGCTTTCAATCAAAAAGAGTCTTTTGAAGATACCGTGTAGTAAAATGCCATCTGCCTTTCTTGCGTTTCAATCTCTTTCATTTAGCATGATGACAGTGCAGTATGTGTCATGATGCAGCCGCACTAATGGCTTCTGGCTCTTTTGGGTTTTGAGACGCATTTTGCCTGACTGCGGTTTGGAGAATGCTCAGAAACGCCAGTGGATTGTAATGGGCTGTGTGCGGCTTTTCCGAGTAGAGGAGGGGTGTGTCCCGTGACACGGCAAATGGATAACACTGATTCCCCAGGAGCTTTGGCCTGTAATATATTTCTCTTGAACTGAAAAGTCTTCGGCAATTCTTCTGGGCAGATTCGATGACCCCCTTTTCTCCTCACTTTCTCCCTTTCATTGTATGTCACATAAACACACAAGAATGCTCCCCTCCCCCTCTCAACATCTCCTGCTGCAGCCTGGGAGTGAACAGCTTTCCCTCACAAGCTTGAGCCATTAATTATAAACAGGCATGCCAGCGGCTGGGGAGGAATGACTGTAGAAAACCTGCACAATGGTGCACAGCGAACAGACCAAGTCCAAAATCAATTTATTGTCAACAAAACCAATACTGTAATATTTTTATGTTTTAGTAATAAACCACATTCAAGTGTAATAAATATTTGTTTAAAACTGCAACTATAATTTATTAATAGGCACTTTTAAATTTAGATTAGCTTTGGCAATAACTAATGCTCTCTTCAAGGAATAGAAAAGTCTGTCATCATTTACTCACCCATAAGTTGTTCCAAACCTGTATGAGTTTCTTTCTACTGTTGAATATGATGTTTTGAAGAATGTTGGTACCCATTGACTTCCATAGTATGGAAAAAATACTATTGAAGTCAGGGGCTACCAGCAACTATTTGGTTACATTCTTCAACATATCTTCATTTTTGGATAAACTTTCCCTTTGAAGTTAATGTTTAAAACACTAATAATTTAATATCACGGTTAAATTCTTTATTACATTTTAAAATGAATATCACTTTTTATATATATATATATATATATATATATATATATATATATATATATATATATATATATATATATATATATAAAACTTTAAAATGTTGTGATCTCTAAATTCACTTGTAGCATTTATAACAATTGGTTTTAGTTTCTAGTGTTTTATTTTTAAATGCTGACAAAATGCTGACCTATGTTTACAGTCTTAAAAACAAAGGTTTCAAAAAGAGGTTTTTGCCATAGAAGAACTATTTTTGGCTCCCCAAAGAACTTTTTTTGTAAACAGTTCTTAGTGTGAAGAACATTTTTTACTACAATGAACCTTGTGTGCAATGTATGTGCATGGATATAGATCCAAATAAAGAGCATTTATTTAGAATTTATTGTGGAATTTTTAAATCTGCCATTTAATCTGAATTAACATACAAAAAAAATATGCGCTTACTATATCTGCCATTTTGTTAATATTTTTGTCTCATATTTTTTCAGTATTCATTTTTTATACACATTTATGTAGTTTATTTATAGCCTATTTATTTGTCTCCAGCCTCTCTATTTAGCCTGTGGAGAGCAAGCTTCTGTTGTCAGTGCATGAGCAGGTGCACTCGATCTCACCGCTTGTTTGCTTTCATAATGTAATGTTTCACTCAGCATTGTGAGAACATGATGACACCATATTACAGTATGGGGCTTGTATGAGAGACAAGCAACAAGCTGCTTAATGCATCATTATTTTCCATAGCTATTCTATATGAGCTTTTTTTTAAAGCTGGAGAAGCAGAAAATGGTAGCCCATCGTAGTCTCAAATTCCTGTTAGTGTAACGGACACAGAAACAAAGCCATTCAGCATCTCTGCTTGCCATATTTCACCAGCAGAAGCTGCAACGTATGCAGTAACTGCTTTACTGGTCCTCCCACTGCACTGAGATTGGCCAATAAAATCCTCCCCACCTCCCCATGCCAAGTCAAATGACTCCTTTCAGCTTCCATGAGCTCCAGCTTACCGCAACATCTTATTTGCCACTGTACTGCCTCTGTAAGCTCATTGATTTCAGAGTTCCTGATGCATGCCTACAGTACAAAACCTTGCTAGAATGTTGTCGGTTACAATTGCTTTCTAGATCTCAGTTGAGAGGAACTCTTTCCATGCCTGTGGCTAAGGGAGCATGCATCTGGAATCATCCTAATGGGAATTTTCATAAAGCCTTCCAGCACAAAAACTAAATCTTTCTGTAGCATCCTGTTTTGTTTTGTTCTTTCGTTGTTGTTGTTTAGACTTCCTCTTGTGACCAGTGGAGGCCACTAAAGTTGCATCCCAAATGACGCATTATACACTGCGTTTACACACTATTTATGCTCTATGTACTCAACTGTGTGGTGTTTGAATTTTATAAGGTTATTTTGTCATTCATGATCAGATTCTGATAGCCCCTCCCCCTCTGCTATGTTATTAAAGCTGCAAAAGTTGAGTGCATGAAATGTCACAATGAAATAAGTACACAATTTGGGATGCGCTTTAAGTCTTCTTTCATCTTTGTGCTCTTATTTTGAAAGTGTTTTAATATCCTTTGGTTTCATGATTTTGTTTTTTGTCTTGAGGGATGTTGAAATTGAGCACCTTATTCAGAAAGGAACAAATTATGACTTTGCAATACTGAATATTGGTGAAGCCACATTAATGAAAATGTGCGGTGCGATTTCAAGTTCAAATTCAGATGACTGTGTTGTGTCTATTTTTGTTGTCCTCATCTCAGAAATCCTTAGTTAATAGTATACTCTAAAAATCTGAATAAAAAATAAAAAATCGGGGACAATGTCCTGTATTAGGAATTTTCCAGTACCAGTGTTTTTACCAGTATTTTACACTGCATTGGGCTGTGTTTTATAGTTAACGGGAAATGTCCATAAAATGAATGGATAATGTCTTGTGTAATGAGCTGTCGGTGCTTTTTCTGTTATTTTACGGATTTAATTTTTTAAAGTGTAGCATTAATGTAAACTACTATATCATGAATATTTTTATATATTATTGCATAAATATTTTCCACTTTTGAAATGGCAATGTTAATGTTTTAAACATACCAAACAAGATATATGATAACATGCCTCTGTGTCTCACTCACTCTTCTAAGTGGCTTGTTGTTGTTTTGTAGCTCTTTTAGATTTACATAAAGTTTATAATAAAAAAAAATGAAAATTCTGAATTTTATACAGCATATTTACAATATTCAATAGTGTTACATCTAAAAATTGTCTTTTAGAATTAGTTTGAATGCAGTACTAGTTTAAGCCTTACCCACATACATGTTATGATCCAAATTCTAATAGAAATCCTACACATTCCGTTTGAAGTATTTTATTTTATTATTTTATTTTATTTTGACTGACCAAAAGGGTTAAGAATTATGACCCAAAATAATGCAGAGGGGTCCTTAGAGCAGGTTAGAAGGCTAAATTGATCTGTCTTGCCCTCTGTTGAATTGTCAGGTAGCTATGGTTTCAGCTGTCACTCTGTTGGCATGAATAAAAGGGTTATTTGTATTTGTGTGGACAAACGAGGCTGGGAGACCCTATTTGCATGAGTGTGGTCAGTAGTACAGGTGTTTGCAGTAGAATATTGGTAGCTTTCAATGCAAAAACTTGACCTAGATCAGGTTCATGAGGAGTGTCTAGGACTCTAATTATTCAATCTGTCTTAACACAAAGGTTCTGTGAAGGGTGTCGAGCGGGATGGCTTTTGATAGGGGCACAGCAGGGATCATTCTGTAATCTGTATTGTAAATCTATATAGGATTTTGATCTTTACAAGAAACCGAAGGACATTTGTATGGCGCCTTTTCACTGATGAGAATGTAATGCTCTAATTTGTGTTTCTCCAATAGTGCATGTCCCACTGAAACACTTGTAAGTTGTAATGAGCACCGAGCACACAATGGTTCAAAATTCACTTAAGGCTGAATTTGACTGTGTCTTATTAAATTTACTGAAATTATGTTTAAAAGCTGCTCTCCTGTGACTCGGCTGGAAAGTCTCATTTGTATCCTGCTGAGGTTATTTGCTGCTGAGTCGCTGTTCTTTCAGGATGAAAAAGTGAACAAAAGCACTCATTTCTGATTAGAAAAACAGTGCATACTGTTATCTGCTAACAAGGGTATCTTTTCGAGAGGGACAAAAAAAAGAAATGCCGCCCTACATCTATAAAACGCAGGATCGTGCTAAATAGTTTCTTTCTATACATATCATGAACGCCATGTCTTGTAGGCTACATCTTCATTAAATACATATAAATGGTACCACACCCAACATATGTGGACTCTTACTCTCTGAACCTCTAAGTTATGTGGATGTAAATAAAAATGTAATTTGGTATGTTTTTGGGACAAATAATTATATCTATGCTTTGGAAACGTGTTTGCCTTGGCTCCCTCAACTGTATGAACGTAAAGCCTGTTCAAAAATAACAATGGTTTCAATCAATATTAGGTTTGCTCTCATTTTCTTGCTTTTTAAGAACACTTTGCACCATATTTATGCTTCCTAATTGACTGTTTTGCTCCAGAGTCCCTAGAGTTTGTGCTGTGTAGGTGCTTGATGTGCGGTGAAAGTAGTCTGCACCAATTTTCTGGCGAATAGCTCCCCAGCACGCAGTCAGGTCCATTTACCGCGAGCATATGCAGGGCTGTAAATCACACCTGTCAGTGGATCTGTGCTCTGCTCTCTCAATGCAGCTCCTGTGCTTTTGCATATGTTTTGCAAGAGTATGGCAAGTCATTTTAGCAATTACGCTCACTAGTATCAATTTAAAACTAAACTAGTTCTATTAAAAATTTATCTAATTTATTACATTGTTTTTAAATGCCAGTAATCCAACTATTAGTGACTAGTATCATATACAGTATATCAATATAGTGACTACTATTGTTTTCACTTTTACTGTACTTATTACATACCAGTACTTATTCCCTTGCCAGTATCGTAACAAGTAACTTGTTCCATTGTTATTGGTAAAGAAGGCATTGAATTCTATGGTGGTCTGTGATTCAGATATCATTTATTAACATTTTTAACATAACTATTTACATTTCTATTTCTTAAACTATCCCAGTATCTATTTCAGTTTTGCTAATGCTTATTAGTACCTGGATAGTATTTTTAAGACACTATGTAGCTCACTAGCTATGATTGCCTTTTACCATATGTGACTCTGGACCACAAAACCAGTCTTAAGTCGCTGGGGTATATTTGTAGCAATAAGCCTAAAATACATTGTATGGGTCAAAATTATTGATTTTTCTTTTATGCCAAAAAATCATTAGGACATTAAGTAAAGATCATGTTCCATGAAGATATTTTGTAAATTTCCTACTGTAAATATGTTAAAACTTAATTTTTGATTAGTAATATGCATTGCTAAGAACTTAATTTGGACAACTTTAAAGGCGATTTTCTCGATATTTAGATTTTTTTTGCACCCTCAGATTCCAGATTTTCAAATAGTTGTATCTCGGCCAAATATTGTCCTATCCTAACAAACCGTACATCAATGGAAAGCTTATTCATTCAGCTTTCATGTGATGTATAAATCTCAATTTCGAAAAATTTACCCTTATGACTGGTTTTGTGATCCAGGGTCACATATATAAATTACTCGTTTTAATCATTAAATTTAAAAAAAAAAAAATACTAAGTAGTAAGAGTTAAAAAAATAAATACTAGTAACAAATAGAATGCACACTAGTCTCTAATAAAGTAGTTTGTACTAAGAAAACGGTTTGCACAAGTAGTTAAATTACTACTGAATAAGTGACTAACAGATGCAGGAACAGTTAAGAATCTAATGAATTGTTACCAGTAAATTTGTAAAAAGATAGCCAACTAGTGACTACAGACTTTCTATTTAATTCAACTTTAAAGTACTAGTAGCTAACAGTAGTTTTAAGGACAAGACTACCTGTAAGCGGCTTGCCATACAACAGATAGACAGTGTTTACTGACATGAAAGAGGTTTGTGTTGTTTGTTCAAGTACTTTCAGCACAATTTCGTGCCATACAGAAATATTTACCATACAATGTGGGACTGCTGGTCTGAATTAGGAAACACCACCCAAACTTGAATTATTTCAATTATAACGTATTGATACTCACCATAATTGAATAGACCAATGCAACGATGCTTAGCGGCCACACGGGACAAAAGCAGGAAAAAATGACCAGTATGAGGTAGTCTTTGGGTTTCTGCTGCTCTTGGGCGGCATTACCGGTCGATGAAGTGCGGCTCAGGCTCACTCTGGACGGGGAGAGAGGAGCCGAGCCGAGCTGCCCTGCTGATCCGGATCTCAGCGGCAGACTGTGGCCGTTCTGATCCCCCTCGAGAGCCTTGTCACCCCCGACACTGACCGTGAAGGAGCTGGAGGTCTTCACCCCGGTGGGCTCGGTGGTCACGAGCAGTTTCTCGGTCTCGGCTGGTTGTGTTCCGCCGCTCTCCCCCAGATTCGATTTCGCAAACTCCGTATCTGTGTTTATTGCCATTGTGGAAATCCAAAGTTAATGTTTCTGAAAGAAAAAAAAAAAACTCCTTTGGGAGAATGTGAACTATTATCAAAGTTGTCAGGCGACGCTAATTTCCCATTGTTTACGATTTTTTTTTTTCAACTTAAAATAACGCGTTTGATTGTATTCATAAGGTTGATATGACTTTCAACGTCGAATGAATATGCACAGATGTTTTTTTTCTGGCAATTTTTCCTACTAATTAAAACAAGTCAAAGAGGCGTTGTGACTTTATCCTCCCATGTCGATATGGTCATCCTCTCTGTGTGATCGTGTTTAATGGATTCAGTTCCGCTCAGTTCAATCTCCTCTGCCCACACACTCAACTAAACCACAGAGACGCGACTCATCTGGACTTCAGTATTTCCACAGCTGCATTAACCAAACCTCTTAAAAGGCGTTGGAAAACCAGTGTAAAAATGAAAGAGCAGGTGCCGTGTGATATTGCAGCAGAAGAACAGAAGGTTAAAGTAGTAAGTGCAGTGATGTTCCTCTCTCGCCTCCTCTGCATCAATGATGGAGGTGCGCTGGTCCTGCAGGACTTTCTATGTAACACTCCCAATGTTCTTCCCCTGGGGATGCTGCAATACCTCCCTTTGTGTTTGCTTGCCTTTTAAAACGTTTTATACCATAAACAAGCATTACTTATGCTATTTTCTTATTATTTGGTTACTCAACCGATTAGTCAAAGATTGAAGTATTTAGGAGGAGGATACACAGAAAGAGAAAGTAGCCCATATATTTTGCTGAATAAAAGTAGGATGTTTGTAAAAGTTACATGAGACTTGAACACCTATTATTGTATCTTTTTTATCAGTGATCTCTCATTAATCAATCTAGTGGATGGTGTTTAAATTATCTATCTATGTCCCCACTCACTGACAAGTATGGTTACACGAGGACACTGTAGACAGAAACACAAGGGAATCCCCTTAAAATAATATCTTATGATGTAATGACATTGATCCAGACTGTTCCTGAACACATATCATTGTAAGTTGATTCATAAACCTCAGGATATTAATCATCTCAGTGCTGGCATATATGTAGTACAGGGTTTCCCAAACTGGGCTCGAATTGATGAAAGGCTGAAATGCAATGCGTAAAAATGCAAAATCTTACAGTAATATTTGGCAAACAAGAAATCCAGGAGACCTCAAATAATTAAATTGTTTTACTTAGTTAAAAATGTTTAAATCACTCAAACATGATCAATTTATGAACACTATAAATTTGATAAACGTTCAATTTTATATTTAATATTTAAATGCATTATAGGAATGCAATGTCTGTGCATAAAGAGTTGATGTTTTGAGACAAAATGCCGCGGATGAATTAATTATTCATTATTCAATTATCCACCACAACACAGCAACTGATTGAGTACTATTTTATTGGATGATTTGGTAAAACTACAGTCACTATGATAAAGTTAAATCTTACATTATTATATAGAATACATGAAGAAAA
The DNA here is from genome assembly GCA_039654775.1 of Spinibarbus caldwelli. Classification (NCBI taxonomy): domain Eukaryota; kingdom Metazoa; phylum Chordata; class Actinopteri; order Cypriniformes; family Cyprinidae; genus Spinibarbus; species Spinibarbus caldwelli. The sequence goes on along the minus strand of CM077252.1, from coordinate 14,444,846 downwards.
GCAACAAAGCCTTTCAGAAGTAAAAAGTCAAAAGGGTTCAACTTTAGGGGCAGTCGTGGCCTAATGGATAGAGAGTTGGACTTGTAACCCGAAGGTCGTGGGTTCGAGTCTCGGGTCCGGCAGGGAATACCATGACTGAGGTGAGACCCTTGAGCAAGGCACCAAACCCCCAACTGCTCCCCGGGCGCCGCAGCATTGGCTGCCCACTGCTCCAGGTGTATGTTCACTACTGTGTGTATGCACTTGGATGGGTTAAATGCAGAGCACAAATTCCAAGTATGGGTCACCATACTTGGCCACACACCACTTCCCTTTCCCTTTCCCCCTTTCCTTTATCCCACATCATCGTTGTTGCACCTCTCTTGAAATTTTTTTTTGATTAAGACTCATTGACTGGTGTTTTCTGGTGTTGTTTCAGCTGGAGTCATTTGTTCTGAAGATACAAGATCTCGGTCTGCTTGTTCTGGATAGGTTGGCTCTGGAGTTGTATGTTCTGGTGATGTTTCTTCAGAAGCTGATTGCTCCAGAAATGTTTGTACTGCTTCTAATTGTTCTGGAGTAGCTTCTTCTCTGGTAGTTTGTTCTGGAGTCACATTCTGAGTAGTTGATTGTTCTGGTATCTCATTATCAGAACTTGATAGCGCAGTAGATGTTTCTTCTTGTGAAACAACTTCTTGTGTAACTTCCTGTGCTGAAGTTATTTGCTCAGGAGATGTTTGTGTTGAATTTGTTTGTTCTTCACCTGTTTGCTCTAGCGGTGCTTCCTCTGGACTCTTAAGTTGTTTTTCTTGAATTGTTTCTTGTTCTGGAGATGTCTGCTCTGAAATCTCTTGATCTGGATTCTCCAGCTCTAGAGACTCTTGCTCACTTGCCATTTTTGCGAACATGCCCTTATACTTCAATCTGTCCTCCTCATTTTTTAACTCCATTCTCATTTTGAGAACTGCAAGCTCTTTCTTGATTGTCTTTTTCATGCCTGGGTCCAGATCCAGGACTCTCATGAAATCATCTCTGGCCTCAGCTTCATTCCACACCTCCATGTGCGCTTTTCCACGCAGATAGAAGGCTTTCATTGCCCCTGCAAATACAGAGAATGCTTTTAACTGGTGCATTTCACATCAGGAAACACATCTTATTGTTATAAGGCCAATTCACATCGCATCAATCAGTGATCAGTGGCGACAGACAACCGATTACAGTTCATAAATTCTTCTCAGGCATTCCAAGACCCAACAATTGCCACATGTTTAGTCGCTGAAACCAAGCGCTGACCAACACCAACAGACCCACTGATCTGACAAAACCAGACAAACTTTTGTTGCCATTTGTTTGTGTCTCTAATTGGTGGGAGAACTGACAATTTCCTGTTACTCACCAGGGTGCTGGTTGATGATGTCAGTTGTGTGTTCGATGACCTCATAGTACTCCTCCATGTGCAGCAGACACTGACAGTAGTTTAAAGTGAGCGTATTGCCCATCTTCTCTAGTCTCAGCCAAGGAGCTTCCCATGCCTTTTCCTGAAGAAACAGACACATTTCAATTAAATGAGACGTGCCGTACCTCATTAAAGGGATTGTTCACCCCAAAGTGAAAATTCTGTCATTAATTACTCACCCTCGTGTCGTTCCAAACCCGTAAGACCTTTGTTCATCTTCGGAACACAAATTAAGATATTTTTGATGAAATCCAAGAGCTCTCTGACCCTCCCATAGACAGCAATAGAACTGACATATTTAAGGCCCAGAAAGGTTGTAAGGACATCATTTAAATAGTCCATGTGACATCAGTGGTTCAACCGTAATTTTATAAACTACAAGAATACTTTTTGTGCACAAAGAAAACAAAAATAATGACTTTATTCAACAATTTTTACTCTTTTGTGTCAGTCTTCGACACACAACAGTAGCACAACGCATGCATGTGCATTCGTCTGCTTGCAAAGTCTATGCAGGGTCTGAAAGCTCTCAGATTTCATCAAAACTTTTCTTAATTTGAGTTCTGAAGATGAAAGGTCTTACTGGTTTGGAACGTCATAAGAGTAATTAATGACAGAATTTTCATTTTTGGGTGAATTATCCCTTTAATATTGCATTAGTGGTGTTGTTCAATCATTTCATGATCAAAATAATTAAAAGATATTTTTCTCAGAATATAGTCATTTTTAAACTACTGAATGTATACAAAACAACTGCAGAGGTGTATTTTTTACCTTTGTCTGCACATTCTTGATACACATAATGGCTTCCTTATATTTCAGTGTGGCGTCCTCATATCGGCCCTGTTTGAAGAGCTTGTTCCCTTGACCGTGGAGCACAGGTACCGCTTTCAATCTCTCTTCATCATTCAGAGCCCAGGACTCTCTGTCATACTCACTGGGCTGCTGTACCTGAACACATTATTGATTATTGCAGTAAGTTTCACACATATAATTAATTTCCAGTTAGTGCCACAGCCTAAACAGACATGAAAATGATCCCCTAGCTCCACCGAGTGGTCATTTTGTGTACTGCACCTGTGAATGAAACCACCATAGTCAGCAGTCTGCCTTAGATCTATCTACTCAAGGCCGTAATAATGTATTTCACTAAATATCATATTGCAGGTACACAAATAAAAAGCCATGAAAGGTTACAGCTGGTGCATATGGAAATTATATTATTAAAGCAGACAAAGTCCTGCACACTGCTGTAGCTTGCAAAGAATAATTCAATTCAAAGTGTATTTGTTAGCACTGCAGTATTTCGATCTTTCTAAATTCCTGACGAAGCTCTTTAGGCTAAAACCTTGCAGTGATAATAAATATCAAGCCTTCTTTGCAAGCTAAAGCAGTGTGTGAGACCTGTTCTTCATGTAAAGTAAAATCCATATTAAATATGAAAGTATGTTTAGGCAAAATTTGCATATTTTTTCAATTTGCTTGAAAGTCCAGACCTTCAGAAGTTCCATTACAAAGTAAAGAGGCTGTGGTTCTTTCTGAAGCTCATCCAGATCATCATAGCCCAGGCTGTGGTAGGCAAACATGTTGGCCATGCCGCAGGTGTGAATGTGCCAGTCCACTGGATCTTTCCCCACTGCGATACGCCGCAGACTCTTTGCCACTATTGGATACATACCAGTGTGCTGCTCGGCCACAGAGGAAAGAACATAAAATACTTATTAACACTAATACTTATTTCTAATCCCTAATATAAGTCAATTTCAGGGTAAGAGTTACTGAAAATATTTCCATTTCCAACTGATATTTTAAAAGCCATGGCACTTTTCTAAAGCTTAAAAGTGTGTGTTTATGTGGCTGATGTGTCCATGACTGTGTTTGTATTAACAATCCTGGTATTTCCCATAATGCTATAGAGACTGTTAGAGCCATAGTACTGTATCTCAGGTGCTGGAGCTGAGATGGCAGCTGTAAATGATGATTACACCATGTGGAACAGCCTCAGATTAATCCTATTTGGTAAGGATTTAAGCTTTCCATCAGGCTAATGTATGACAGTCTGGAACTCACTGTGGTATTCCACAACTTTGTGCTTGTAGCGTACCATAAAGGTCACTGACTGAAATGTCAGTCACCACGTCTCATCTGAACACATTTAAAGGGTTATCAGTTTATGATATCAGTTTAAAATTTGGCCTTCACTCTGACTTGAGGTGTGAATTATTTTTTAAGATCATTTTCTACTGTTTAAAGTTTTGGGTTCAGGAATATTTTTTTTTAAATAATATATTTTATTCAGAAAAATGCATTAATTTGATCAATTGCCTTAAGGACTTTTACAAAGTAACAAAAAATTCAGTTACAAACAAATGGTATTCTTTTGAACATTCTATTCATCAAGGAATCCTGAAAAAAAAAAAAAAAGTATCACCGTTTCAACAAAAAATATGAAGCAGCACAACTGTTTTCAACATTGATGATAATAAGAAATGTTTCATGAGCACCAAATCAGCATATTAGAATGATTCTGCTGAAAAATCAGCTTTGTCATCACAGGAATAAACTATATTTTAACATATATTCAAATAGAAAATGGTTATTTTAAATTGTAATAATATTTTACAATATTACTGGTTTTACTGTACAGCCCTGGTGAGTATTAGAGACTTATTACATTACAAATTTTACTGACCCCAAACTTTTGAATGGTTAGGTAGATCTATATAATATTACATAACTTAATTTTAGCACCATCGAGAATAGAAAAGAGAATGGCTTTTAAATTGCAATTTAACTGAATTTGAGGTATGTACAATTGAAAAAAATAAATTTGAGGAAGTAGTATTAAAAACAATGAAATTCAAGGAAATTCATATAATTGTAACTGTAGTTTGAACTACAAATAATAGACAATTAACATATGCAATAAAATTATATAATAATAATAATAATTATTATTATTATTGATTTTTGTGTCTTTGAATTTCAAGTCAATAGATTCCATTTACTTTAGATCCAGTTCAATATCCAATAAGTCTGGACTATTCAATTTAATCACAATGTTTAATTCCACCTCTGTAATTTGTAGTATTGAAAATCACATTATACTTACAATGACGTCACACCAGAACTCAGCCACCTCCCCGATGTGCATGGACATGAGCAGAGTCTCCCAAACATCCAGTTTAAACATGTTCCCGATCACCATTTCCATGGGCATACCTGCCTTCTTACTGTCATCTATCACAGTGCGCTCATCATTGCAGAGCTGAGTGCGGAAATGGAACGTCACCTGTAGGGAACATGGAAGAGTTAGAAAGCTTTAGCCCCATAGTTTGTTATTTTGGGTTTAATCTGCTGTTAAATCCACAAAAAATAAAAATAAAAACTATTACTCAGCACTAAAAAATCTCTATATACCTCATAAGACCTTATAGTTTTGGTTATTCAAAGCCACACACTCCCTACAAATGACAACTTACTAAGTTTACATTAAAAAGACTCTGTGTCTACTCTAAAATTGATTATATAATCCCATAAAAACAACCTATTACGTGTTTAATGAAAAAAGATGTGATCTCTAGATTCAGTTAGGCAAACAATGAAATGACTCACATCCTGGAACAGTTTCTACTGTTACAAATGCAATGACGCTCCTGCCATATATGTGCGTAAAAAATATGACTGTGAATCTGTACCTTAGTTCCTGTGACAAATTTAGGCTTCTCACCGGTCCCTCCATGCAAGATGCTTTTCTTGATCCCTTCAACACCCAGCATCATGCTGTCCTCCATAATGTCTGATATATTTGTATTGGAAGTGTGTTTGTGTTTATGGGACTGAAGAGGTGTAAAGACTGACTGGATCTGGATTAAGAAGGCTAGGATAACAGGATTAGGCCCAGCAGCCCCACCTTCTCATCCACAGAAGGGCTTTCCTCAGCATTTTCACACTACATCCACAACCAGAAGAGACGAGAATGTTCTGGACGAAGCTGAGGTTCTTCAGCCGCCTTTTGTTCAATCTCAACATAGTGGACCACAGGAACACTGAAAGAAAGGATATGATGTAGAGCCGGGTATGGACTCAACAACCCCAACACACACATGTGGCCGACAGCTGGATCGCAAAGAGTGTGTTGCAGCACTGCCGGTGCCGAGCTCCTGCCGAGACAAAAGTTTGGAACAACCCATCTGCATTATGCCATTTTGTAAGACTGTCCTGGATTAGACACTAAATTACATGCAATTATGGTTTTTACAAGCCATGTCTGAACATTGTGTACTGGCCAATCGCATATCTGAACCCTTATTAGAATCTGCAATATTAGTAAGCAGCTTATTCATTGGACAAAACAACCAGGATGGGACCCAACTATCAAAAGTGTAAAAACACATTTTGTGGTAATCACAGGACGGTTATCTGCCATTAATAAGAGCTGTTAAAAAGGTTACACATTCTGTAGCCATCTGATATATATTGGCTGTGGCTGATTTCCTTAAGATGCTTTAGTGCAAGTTAAGAATTTATTGTACTTTTCCTGTAACAATAACAGAATGTACTGAAGTTTGCATTCCAGAAATCACATGGTCAAAGGTGTCTCAGTTTTTTTGGACGCTGCCATCCAAGTCTATTTAAAACAGTGTATTGCCCTCTGCTGGCCACAATGTCAACTTTAAGATCTGAATTTGGCTCTTAATTTAGGATGCTCTTCAGATTCAGAATGTCAATGTCTCTGTCTATGTCTGTTCCTTTTATCAAAATAAAGAATGTTTAAGTAAATGCTTAATCATTGTATTATATTTATAGTGTATGTTTAGTTAAAAAGCAGTAATGAATGTATATAATATTCAATAAGGCTCTGTAGTTGTACTGTAGCTAAGCTAGTTTATATCATCTTGCAGAAGTAATACTGAAGGTTTCTAAACCAAATGGGCTTCCAGAAGTATGAGATACATTACCATTCAAAAGTTTTTAAGATTTTTTAATGTTTTTTTCTCTTATTTATTTGATCAGAAAAAGAGTAAATATTTATAACAGTATTGTTGTCAAATATTGTTGCAATTATTTTATATATATATATATTTTTATAGTTTTAATTTATTTCTATGATGGCTAAGCTGAATTTTCAGCATCCATTACTCCAGTCTTCAGTGTCACATGATCCTTAAGAAATCATGATTCAAATATGCTGATTTGGTGAATAAGAAACATTATTATTCACATTAAAACATTTGTGCTGCTTAATTTTTTTTGTGGAACCATGATACTTTTTTTCAGGATTCTGCAATGAATAGAAAGTTCAAAAGAACAGCATTTATTTGTTTTGGGTTTTTTTTTTTGGTAAGTATAAGTTTTTGTAAATAAATATTTTGATTTTGCTGTCACTTTTAATCAGGGTAATGCATCCTTCCGGAATAAAAGTATAAATTTCTTGAAAATATATCTATCTTACTAACAGCCGTTTTTCAACAGTAGTCTGCGTCTGGAGCTAGACATGTCTGAGGCTCATTCTGAATGCTCTTCATAGTCAAAGATGAAAGTTGTAATCTTCTCTCAAAAGACTTCCAAAAGCTGAATTATAAGCATGTTGCCATGGGGACAGGCCAGAATCTAACATAAAAGCATTATAGTATTGTTTGTTTTCCTGAAAGTGGTGTTATGTTTAATTTCAGCATACTCTTCATTTTCAAATAAAACAAAACTGATTAAAAATATTACAGTTTCACTGTTAATGACAAGGTTAAATCATTTAGACCTTGTGTCTGTTCCAATGGCTTCACTCTTCTCTGGTGTTTTATGATTTATGACATTTGTTGTTACCCAAATTGCTTTTTAATTTACAGCCTGTGACAGCAGAAAATATGGCAAAATGTGAAAGTTTACCTCAATCAAGGCATATCACATCCATCTTGATCTTTTTTCAAAAATGTTTTTATTTTTTTTTGATTTATTTATTTATTTTTTTTGCTAAAAGGCTTTCATCTATTTCTGGAGCAGGTTAAAATTTACATGTGGAAGTAACTTTCATTAAAGAACAATTACATTTCTGTTTTAAAAATTAAAACAAAAAATTCTCACTGCTAATATCAGCTGATTTCTCTAGCTCTTCATGGCTGTTTGATGAAATCTGCAGTGGAGCGGTTGTAAGTGGGTCTGATCTGTGCAGCTCTGTGATTGCTCACCTGCCACAGACGCAGAAGGACATTAATGATGCTGAAAGTGAGGTTTGGTGTCAGAGTGAGTCATGGAGACTGCGTCAGTTCACCCACGCATGCTGCGTTGTGTGGAGAACGGCATGTGTGCCATCAAAACGATTCTGTGAACAAAACGAAAACCTGAATATTGAAAATGTATCAGCAATCCACTCATGTAATGTGACACTCACTGCTGGGCTCAGAATTAAGCTGTGATCCTGTTTTCACAAAAAGATGAGGAGGGCGCCCAGGAACAGACAAGTGAGCCATGGTTGTGTGTGTGTTACTCTCATCCAGCCTTGTCATAATGTGACACATTGTGCTGACCTGACACTACATGAAACTGTAGGAAACATCCTGTGTTAGGAGAGGAAGGGTATCTGAGAAGCCATTCCCCTTCAGGGAGCCCATTTTCTGTGGCCTTTTCACACATCCTGTGCTCTGCTTTCAGCCGACAGGAGACGTATGTTAGGAACTCTTCAGTCCCTCATGCTTTACTGAATCAATGGAACACTCCTGCATGACAACTTCATCATACACTCATCTGTGCTGGTCCGTTCATGTGTGTGTGTGTAGATAGATAGATAGATAGACTCCAAGCAGTGAGGTGAGTGTGTGTAATACCTGTAAGCTCCAGCAGGAGGGTGTCTGTTTGTTCCACTTTGTTTTGAGTTGATCAGAGCTGCCTGGACCTGCAAAACAGACACACCTGTAAAACCGAACACTGCTCTATTCTTCATAAATGTTCTACAGCCAGCACTATCCAAGACACTGGTGTTGCATTCCAAGCGTCTTTAAAAAAGTGTCAGTGATCTATCAGTCAGGATCACATGATACAAAAATAAAGGCCTATATCCAAAGATGAAGGTGGTGGTAGCCTAAACCCACCAAGATTATTTTACCTAACCCCAACCCTAACTCTAACCCTAACCAAAATAAGGGTGACTGGAGAGTTACTGGGATCACAAACCGCACCTTGAGCAACTCACTTAAACCCAGAATGTCTCTCTAATGAGTATGCCATCTGTCACTAAACAGCAACTAACTTAAAAGTCATTTTTATACGATCATATATACAAGAAAACCTGATACAACAGTAATCTGAGTTTCTTGATATAATAATGTAAGATACAAACTCCTGACAGGATATTGAATTCAGAGTTGACAGTGTCATGTTGGCCTTTTGGGATCCAGGGCAACGAGTGGCCCGATATCTCCCCGCTGGAGCCTCATGTACCTCCCCTCGACCTTTAGATACATACCACTGTGCATAGCAGGCAGTACAAAGGGCACATGAGCACACACTCTCACACTGAGCGCCTGCTGACACAGCCACCTTCCCACCATCATGTGGGACGAGCTATTCTATAAGCTCCGTCACTCAGGGAGACCAGCTGACCGGGATATTCTGGGATGGCCGTAGAATCAGACGGTCCAGCTCTCAACCCTAAATGCTCTTTACCCTCTTCGTACTTTAGAGACCTGCAGATCTATGACAGACAGTACGGACACTCCATGGGCCAAAGCATTATCGATAAAGAGTCTGGCCATAATACTCTCTAAGCATGGCATTACTTAACACACTTACAGGTCACCCTCCTCTGCACTGCCAAAACACCCACAGTGATCTGTGCACAGGTGTCATTTTTGCATTGAGGGTTCTGTATAATAGCTGTTATTCTCTGCTAAATCTCACTCAAAAAGATACATCCAAATTTTGATCAAAAGAGGGCAAAAGCCACACAAGTACCAGTAGTATTTGACTGACATCAAACCTGTCATAATGCCTCTTATAACCATTGCAAGTGCAGGATTTGAGTGTCATGGTGGAATGGATGATTATAACAAATTGTTAACTCTTGAACTGCACCATCCTAAAAAATATGTTTTTGCATTGAGCTTAAAATTCTATGCATTCGTCTGTTTGCATATGCTAAGCGTTTACATCAAAACTAAATCTTGGGCTTAACAGACCTTTTTTGAGCGTTTAAAACGCTCTGTGCATTTGTCTACACACAAGTCCAAGAGGATGCAAAAATTAAATGGGTGATGTGCACAGACATCAGCTAATTGTGAAAATTACATAACGTGGACTGTCTGTGAGCAAGAGCAAAACTTGAACAAATGAAGAATACTTTGGGCTTATTATATTTCAGTTTTTTAAATATGTTATTGAGTAGATTTTGGTCTTTGTCTGACTAAAAATTTAACTTACAACAAATAAAAGAGTGACAGCCCAAATAGCCAATCAGATTGCTGCATTGAGAAGCTTCATTTGCCATCCGCCATTTTCTGCGTCAAGATCTGTGTCCCAATTCAGAAATGCATCCTTCATTTCACGAGCAATGAAGCATACAACTAATGGATCCATGGCCCAGAGTATCGTGAGATTTATTGCGCCAATGACAACAGGATTTTTTAAAAGACAAAATGCAGGATTACACTATGGGTTTCAACTTAGTCGAACATATAACAATACAAATGTAAAAAAAAAAAACAAAAAAAAAAAACTTTAAAGCTATTTAAATGTTGACTTACATGTGATTTTATAGTTAAGTTCTACCTTCACAGACTTTGAAGGATGCAGCCTCTGAAATTGGATTTACTGAACTGTCGAACACAAACAAACCTCCCTTTTTGGCAAATTCCTTTATGGCAAAGTGGTGTTGAGGTGGCACATGTAATTTGAATACTGGATAAACTAAGACAAACTGCATTTTAAGTTAAATTTTTTTCTAAAATAATCAGGTAGTTAAGCATTGGATAGAACATTAGAATCTTCCTGATTAAGAATAAAATATACTGTTAAAATACACCAAGATCAAAAAGTAATGTAATTCCACTGTTATTATGAAAAAAATGATAGTGTCAGAAAAGTGATAGTGTCAGATTTGTATACTACATTGCTTTCATGCTTTCATTTTCAGTGAAACCAAAACCATAGACTGCATGGTACTATTGCAGTGTAATGCCAATGTTTTACAAAGTGTACTTCAGTTAAGTCCTACAGTAGCATCTTTGAAGCTGGATTCAAGAGAGCACGCCAGCAAATCCTCTTCACATAAATCTCATTTAATGTGTCCGGCCTCAAAACCTGAACATTGTAACCTCACCGACATTCCATCATAAACTCCACCTCACCGACACACGCCACTCGCCAAGGCCTTTGACATTTGGTCACATGAGTGATGCAGCTGTCATTGAACGTGCTGCTAGTGTGACGCTGGAGAAGCAGATCTCTCGGGGTAGTGCACAGTGTGTGGCGTTCTCGGGTCCCACAGGTCTCTGGGGGGGGTGGGAGTCAGAGCCAGACACGTGTTGGGAAGCCAGAGACCGAGGCGGCCAGCCACAGGGCTAAGCCAAAGCTGGGATGCATTATCACATTCCTCCATGCAGAGAGCCAGAGCAAAAGGTCCACTAAACAGTCCGCTCACAAGAATGCGGGCAGCAGGGAAGCTGTGGAAAAACACAACATCTTCTGTGTTTATGTAGAAATGTTGCTGAGGAATTTGAGTCATGTGATTCTGGAGTCATCGCAGCACATCAATTCCACCTTAAGATCCCCTGAATGAAAAACAAATAAGTGGACAATTCAGTTTAATGATGTAATATCAAATTCAGCCCCATTGTTGGTTAACCACATGATGAGGGTGTGGCAAAAATCCATGTTCTTGGGAATAATCGGAGGTCAGGAATAGGATTAGTGCAGTTTCTCAAAGAGTTGTGCCTCATGCTGAACATTCCTGTGCCGCAGTGTCAATGTTCCTGTCAGATAGGTCTTCACAGGTGAACAAAGGCATGTATGCTTGTCATGGTTCACAGGAAAGGCTATAAATAAACATAAATACGCACATCCCAAGGACATCAGGGTGTGGATGCAAGTGAAGGTCTCAGGTGAGGACCTCAGAGAGCTTGTGCCAACATCTTAGACTGCGGCAGACCCACCCAAACGCACTCACTGACCTCCCCTGAATCAAACGCAAACCTCTCCACTGGAAAAATGGGTCAATTAGCCACAAGAAAGAGAAAGAGCGTGAGAGAGTTTGATGGAGCGTGCATGTGGGAATGCCAGAGCGTTTTAGAAAATGAAGAAAAAAAAGCTTTGTTGCAATCTATTATTAAAAAGCTGCTCTGGTTATAGAAAAACCTAACGTGCATTTGCATACAGCTATCAACAATTTCTTCAAATATGCAAGTCCAAGCTCATTTTGCCTCTAACGCTTGGGTGTATGATGGTATTTGCAACAGTTAGCTAACATTCACAGCCTGTTATACAACAGTTAGTTTTGATTTTAAGTGATTATTTCTGCAGGTTACATTGTTAAGCCAGTAGATGGCGACAAGGGACTGTCTTTATGAGTGAGTCATTAAATCATTCATCCAACAGATTTGTTTGAAAACACAATAAATTCACTTTACTATCCCATGAGGCCATGGGAGAGTTTTTTTGAAGGCAGTGAAATGACTAAACCGAAGCTGGTAGGTCACATGACAATGACAACATGGCAATGTTCTGAAGTAATTACTAACTTAAAAAATTAAAAAAATTAATTAAAATTAAAAAAAAACTTAAAAAATTTAGCTGTTCTGAAGTAATTACTAACTTAAAAAAGTACCTACTCAGAGAGCATGTAATTTACTCATTCATTTAACCGATTCATTCAAAATGCTGATTCATGTAGGAACACAAAACTAGTGATGGGCACTTTCGAGGGACTGCTTTGTGACACTTCGAAACCTTTGAAAATCATTTGTTTTGAAACAGTGGTTTGGAGTGTGTATTAAACTGTCCAAGTCACATGCTTTGTTACGTCATAACAGTTTCAAAACATTTCGAAATTTCGATGGTTTGCATTTGGGGGGCGATCTTTGTGAACTCGTGAAGTTGAGTTCATTGAGATTGCCCCCTAATGACGAACCATTGAACCAGCATCTATGGTTTTTACCTGATCTTGGATCAGTTTTATCAGTTTGTAGAAATTTTTAATGAGACATATGTGCTTTTAAAAGGAAGAGAGTAGTAGTAGTAGCCTCTTACTGTCCTGTTTACACAAGCTCCCCATAAAAAAAATAAGCTCTGCAAATTAATAATAATAATTAAAAATATAGCTGCAAGCTGCAATTACGGGTCCGAGCACTACAGAAGCAAGCATCAGACCAACTGCAGCAATGAGTAATTCAAACCATTTTAAGATGATTTTAGTCAAAATGGCTGAAAAATCAAAAATACAACCACTAGTAATATGATTTATTGGCTTAACACTTTTGACCAATAGATGGCGCTGTTATCAAATATATGTGGTGTGTTCTGTGTGAGGTAACATTGGCACACACAAAATTTGGTGTCAATATGTCAAAGCTTTGCAGAGATACAGCCTAAGAGTCATTTTGGCATTATGCCTCAACTTTGTAGCGGAGCTATACAAAAACGGTTTTGTCTTTCAACACGAAATCCATAATTTTTTATCAGCATGGTCTGAAGATGATCTGGTTCGATTTTGGTGAAAATCGGACCAACGGTCGAGGAGGAGTTCGAAAAAGTAGGTTTTCAGCATAAATCAAAATGGCGGACAGGAAGTTCAGCCAACTATGGCATAATTGGTATCTATGTTGTCGGGATGACCCAAGGAATATTTTGAGACCAGTTTCATTACAATAGGCTGATACAATCAAAATTTATTAGCATTTTTTGAAATGTCATAATTAATTGTTAATTAATGGTTTACTACTCTTGACCCATAGGTGGCGCTGTGACCAAAATGATGTGGCCTGGTCAATGTGAGGTTACAATGTCACATACAAAGTTTGGTGTAAATATGTCAAAGCTTTGCAGAGATACAGCCTCAGATCCAGTTTGGCATCTTTCCAGCTAATTTGTTGATGCGCTAAATGAAAACCGTTTCGTATATCAACATGAAATCCATAACTTTTGCCAACATCATCTGAAGATAGCATTTTTGTAAATTTCTTTATAATTTTTGTCCACAAGATAGCACTGCCCCCAAACTTTTTGAGTACCATCAGGGCATGGTGCTGAAGACACATACCGAGTTTCGTAACGATACGCCAACGCGTTCGTAAAAAATATAGCATTTTATGACATAATTCAAAATGGCCGACGCCCAAAATGGCTGACATGGGAAAATTGGGTATGGATCGACTCGGCATCACGTACCGAATCTAAAGAGACCAGTTTTGTGAGCTATAAGCAAAAATATGCATTTTTCATATCTCCTGACCACTAGGTGGCACAGCGCCGAAACAGAAACACTGCAGGTAGTCTCAGGTCATGCTTGTTATAACCAAGCAGCAACTTCCTTGAAACCTCTGTCTTGAAACCAACACGGAAGTGACTTAAACTGCAATTCATCGACTGGCCGCTAGAGGCTGGCTCCAAAAGGGAGTTAATCCCATAGACTCCCCATGTTAAAATGCCCAACTTTACAGCAGAAAAAATTATGTTTACAGCCTGGTACAAAAAGTGTTTTTGGTCTATATAGCTAATTTTGCTCTTCATGACAACTGTGAGGGGGTGAATTTTTTTATAACTCATCCGTTTAAATTATATTAAGGCTAAAAGTTCTCCATAATTAAGGGCGTGGCCACTTGAGTGACAGGTGGATTGCCGCTGCTGTCACCATCGTCGCGTTAGGCGGGCGTGGTTTCAGCAACCAGCTCCACCCACCTCCCGCCTTTTTGCCCATTTTCAATTATCCAGGAGTGACGCGCTGCCAAGATGGCGACGGCCGGCTCCACCCACTTTGAGCTTCAAAAATGCTCTTCAGGAACCTACGGGTGACGTCACGAACACTACGTCCATTTTTTATAACACACATCAAGTTTGGCCTCAACGCCAAACCTTTGCGGAGATGTAGCCTCACATCCATTTTTGCATGCTTTTTGTAGAATTCATTCGTGCGTTATTCGAGAATGGTTTGACGAATTAACTTGAATTCTATAACTTTTAGCCAGCATGGTCTGAAGATGATCTGAGCCAATTTTAGTGAAAATCGGACAAACCGTCTAGGACGAGTTTGAAAAAGTAGGTTTTACAAACAATTAAAAGTAGCAAAAAAACTAAACCTTACGATTTTTAATTTTTGGACTTCTTTTGACTCGGCATGAGTGAAGGATTCAGAGGAAAAAAAATTCCCTTCTGTGCCTTACGGTTCAAAAGGTATTAGCATAAACATGAGTGAAACTTTGGACAAGTGGTGGCGCTAGAGAGTTTGAGATAGAGACTCCAAATTTGCTATGGTTAAGGTTAAGACTATCCTCTATCAGTTCTATTCACTTCTATTCAAAAGAGTGAATCATTTTGCAAAGCAGCTGGTTCAATTGATTCAAAACTTCGAAAAGGTTTATTTCTCCCATCTCTACACAAAACATGTTGTCCTTATTGAATCATTTAATCAACCGATTTGTTCATTAACACTGATTCATTCATGAAATTCGCCTGTACTTGTTCTGAACATTTTTTTTGCCTTGTTAGTGGAACACACATACACAAAATAACTGGCATTAGGCTACCATTTGTAAAATGTAAGTTACTCAATATTAATTTCTTGTTGATTTAACTGTCGTACCACAGCAATATCTTGCAATTGTCTTTTTGTTTGACCAACAGTATTGTACAACAGCCACATGGCTAAGAGCATTCTTCCTCATATGTTATTGCTTAAATAGCTTTACTAACCTAAATGCAGGGTTTGACAGGCCTCAGCCCGTTGAGACAGATCAGCTGAGAGCAACAATGAGCCAGTGTGGGAAACGCCACTGTTCCTATTTCATTAAACAATAGCACAAGGCCCCATGCCATGCTGCTGTTGGATGTCATGTCACCCTGTTCACATGGACACACTGTACTCCTTACGAGGAAACAGGCACTACATACATTCCTCAAACCACACTGCTGCAGAACAGCTTTATAGTTATTGTCTCTGCGTGTCAATGACATGGTGGAATGAGGTATATAAACTGACCCACAAGATATTTAAAAGAGTATTATTGTGTGTGTGTGTGTGTGTGTGTGTGTGTGTGTGTGTAACATATAAATGTAATATTTAATATATAATTTTCTTATTTTAATATACTGCTTATATGAACAAAATTATTTGAACCTAGGTGCCCTTTCAAGCTAAAGAAAGGTAAATACGCATAATTAGTGGTATAGACTTAAGTCTAAAAAGAGGATTAACATTGTCAGGTTGTCTTATTCGCCCAAAACAATCCAACGTTTTGCCACCTGGCAACACAGTTCATCTCTTTCAGATGAGAGAAGGCCTGACAGACCAGTGACAGAGAAAATCACATGATGAGGTCAGAGAATTAAAGCAGATTGCTGTATGTACTGTACAGTGTCATTAATATTCAAGCAACTACATAGAAATGTGTCCAACAGGAAGTAATAGTGATATAAAAAAGGCAGTGAACGCGTGGCTCAAAGCTCAATTGTGAGGTGAGGGAGAGGGAGAGTGTTGAGGGAGATGTACGCTGAGGCATCATGTCCCTTTAATGAGATTGTCTAGCCCGTGTAGTTCCCCTGGTCAGACTTTCCATGGAATTACATAACCAGCCTTTAAACAGAGAAGGAAATCATCGTCTGGTGGACAGGTCCTGTGATGACGTCACTGCTGGGATTAAGTATGAAGGTACAGAGATGACAGATTAATGATTCACAATGAATTTTAACTGCCTCCAATTTTTCCCTACATTTTTGTTCTTCCTGTTCTCTATCAGTCCCTCCTCAACTGGTCAGAAATGTACTCCTTTAATCAATTTTTCATCTTTTCATTCTAGGATTTTCCTAATAGGGTCTCTCCCCTGGCTATTTCTGGACCCGTCGGCTGCACGCTGCTATATGTATCACACTGCTTCATTTAACCGGGAGGCCAGTTACTTACTCATACATTGGTGGGTGTACATATGCTCTGAGTCATCCGGCCCTCAGACACCCTGCATATGGGATTTTCCAGCAGTATCTAATGAATTCACCAGACTGTGGGGAGCGGCTCTAATCACAGGGCCTGAACATGGACCTGGTAAGAGGGCCGCTTGTTTTTGACCAGGAGTTAAAGCCCTTACAAACGTCCCCATTTACAAGAAGAAAGGTGAGGTTTGAGTGTTCAAATATGCATGTATTTGTCAATTTTTTTAACACGGCCCAAAAACACGTTAATCGCAAATTAAACATATTACTGACATGATATACAAAACACATGCTAGTGTGGGACCTAAAGGGTTCTTATTGATTAAAAGTCACGATGAAATTAAAGTAGCGACACATTTTTTTTTCTTCCATGGTGACATCCATCCAAATGATACATTATAAAGAAAAAAATGTTGAGCGGGACATGGTTCTGTCGTCGATTATTGATTAAATGGAGGTAGATCTGAATGCAAGCTTGCAGCCAATTGTAAGAAATGGGTGGAGTTATTCGGACTAAATGATTGGAGAGGTTGTAGTTATAACATTTTGATCATGAGATCAAAAAAAACCTTTCCACTAAAACATACATGGATGAATCATTCAAAACATGCATTTACAAATATATATATTTTATGCAACTCTGGTTCATATGACTTTTTTTGAGCTTATTTAAAAAAATGAATAAATAAATAAAAAAATAATTTTTATATATATATATATATATATATATATATATATATATATATAATTTATATATATATATATATATATATATAATTTATATATATATATATATAATTTATATATATATATATATATATATATAATTTATATATATATATATATATATATATATATATATATATATATTTATATATATATATATATATATATATATATATATAATTTATATATATATATATATATATATATATATAATTTATATATATATATATATATATATATATATAATTTATATATATATATATATATATATATATATATATATAAAATTTATATATATATATATATATATATATATATATATATATATATATATATATAATTTATATATATATATATATATATATTTATATATATATATATATATATATATTTATATATTTTTTTTTTTTTCATGCTGTGTTCCATGGAAAAATTAAAAGTCATACAGGTTTGGAACTACATTAAGATTTTTAGGTGTACTATTCCTTTAATGCACACTGACAAGAAGTAAAGGAGGGGTCATGTACGTCAGCGCTGATTTAAACAAATGAGGAACATTTAAACGCTGGAAATCTGGGCCAAAGGCCATTCCCGCAGTGAGTGTGAATGACATGAGCTGCAAAGATCAGGTGGGATGCTGATATAAAAATATGGAGCCCTGTAGTGTACATTTTGTAGATGAGAATGACAGCCTTACATTCCATGCGACTCTTTCTGGTTTTCTTCCTGGCTATAAGACCGAACAGTCACCATGAATCACCCTCAGCCTCTTGAGGCTATTGTACAGTACTGAATTACACATTGTGCAGCTTGCCAGTCAGACGGGTTACATGACACCCGCTGTGCAACTGGCAGACTGTGGTACATTGACCCGGTAAAAGGAAAAAGGCACCGGCGTGCCACATGCCTAAGGGCAAAGGTCAGGCAGGATTGCGGGATGCTGGAACAGTGTTACGACATGGATGTTTCATCAGGTGAATGATCTCCGGCTTGCCTGGAACTCAAGGTAATCTGGTTAAGCAGCTTTAACCCTGCGGACGGGGGGAATTTAGACGAGCTGTAAAACCCCTTTGCACCAAGTCTGGATCTGTTCTTTCACACTTGTGTCCAAGCAGTCCATGTGGAGATAAATGTTTCATCAGTCCACCCAAATGGACTTCTGTTTCATGGACAGATTTTGTGTGATTGAGTGTGGAACATGGCGTATGGAACATGGTGTACCAATGAATCTTAAATTCGTACATTCATTCCAATTTAAACTGAATTAAAGTCCGAACAAGTTCTTCCAAATGCAGCTGCTTACCCTTTGCAAAGAACAAACCATAAGACCAAAAAAAAAAAAAATTATTACTTCAAGGGCCTCATTTATGAAACACACATACAATTGGACTTGATTCAAAATTCCATGAATTTTATACTGTGACGAACTTGATTTTCTGAAAATAATAATAATGCTAATAGTATAGCCTGCACATGTTGTACAGAAACCAGACCATGTTTGTTTTTGTGCATGGAGACCTTTATAAGAATGTTCAAATTTAAAAATATTATACATCTTTCTAAAATCCTTCTGAATGCAAAACTGTCCATTGTACAGTACGTGTGCTTTTGACCCTAAGTTTAAAAATTATCTAAAGTGTCGAAGGCATGCTGAAGATCCCTGGCGGGTGATCCGAGCACCCTTTACCCTGGTGCAAAGTAACTGTGAGGTATCTGAACTCTGCCATTTGGAATTATTTTGCACTTGTGGGGCCCTTTCAAGCTCAACCTTAACTGAACAAAAAGGGCTCTGTGACCCATCTCACATTTAAGGAATGTTCCAGTTCGACAAGTTGTCCGCAAAAGGATATTTCAACTTGTACCACATATGAGACCAAAAAACAAACAAAAATAAACAGCACTGACATCTAGTTAGCAGTTAGTCTATGGGGGATCATAGCGTGCAACATATTTTGCCTTTTGGCCTGTTCCTTGAAAGAATGCTTTGAGAGGCACGATTCAATGAAAAATAATTCCCTGAATAAATATATTTAGATTTAAGAGTGTTTTGTTTCACAGTTAGCCGTTAAATTAATTAGTACCACTGTATTAAATGGTGGGAAAGAGGCTCCAAAGTGACCTTTTTTAAAACAAGGCCATCAGTCTAGCCATAAAACAACTCCAAAAAAATAATAAATAAAATAAACAAAAAAAGAGATTAACCATAACCTACTACACTAAATTGAATCTTGACCTTGAAAAGTTTTCAAAAATTCGACAATAAAATCTAGGATGTAGAAATCATGTTCACAATTATAGAGAATTTATAACCACAGCAAAAAATAAAATCACATTTAATTTTAAGTAAAAATAAACAAGGCAATTCTTCCTCAAAGCCATTTTATTTTTTATTTGAGCATCACATCATTCAATCACATTTGTCCATATTGCAAATCTGTTCATTTGGACTTTCATAGTATTCTAATCTAAATTAACCCTTACTGTCTGGCCCTAAAGAGGGTTAAAGCAGGAGTAGCACTCTGTACTATCTACAGCCTAATTGCACCTGAAACACAGACAGGCCGAGCTTCTTTAAGAGCAGCTGAGACAACGACCCTCAACAATCTTTTAATGCACTTGTGGAGAGATTGACATTAGAGTAGAACGGATCACGTAGGCGATCTTCGCCCATGACCTGAAGAAGCCCTTGAGAGGAGATCAGAACTATAGGTATGGTTACATGTGCAAAACTGTGACACGGTGGCATGATCTTGTACACGTTTAGAGGGAGTGGAACGGAGAGCATATTTAAGGCATGCGGCATCTGGTTCTGCTAAATGCCTAGAATATTCTCAGTTTTCATCTGGCTGGGAGGATTTAGAGGGATGCATTTTCATATCCTGTTTTCTGTGCTGAAGAAGTCAGCCTTGAGGAGTTTACGGCTTGCGTAAGGTTAGTTGATGTGACGAGGATGTGTATATAGGCCGATCTGTATGTGTGACCAAGGTTATGCGCGTACATAGTGTGCACAAGCTCATAAAAATCATATTTACGCAATAGAACGGCCTCGAAAGGGAAAGAGGAAGTTACACTCTGCAGTTTTTTTATCAGTTGTTCCCTGGAGGATCTCTGCAACTTTCAACACACAAACACGTCAAAGCCTGGGCACGTCTCCAGAATGCATGGAAACATCTATAAGAACACTACTTTCAGTAGTACTTAATGTTTCCGCCCACTAAATGTCAGGTCCACCATTTGCTACAGCAGAAGAGCAAGATGGCCACCTCTCTCAGCTCGGTTGCGAGCACAGAATGCCACTCCCGTACTGCTCCACACCCAAATAAGGGCAAGGGACCCTCACCAGGCCAGGAATGTGGCTGAGTCAGCATGGACCCCGTATGGTAGCCTTTGTTTATGCCTGATAAGAAAGAATAGCCAAGCTCAGACAGCTCACGTGAGCAGGCTGCAGGAGGGAACGACAAAAATGGGATCCATCTGATCCAGGATTGGTTGAGACCGCCTCATCGACTGTCTGGAATGATGCTGTTACCTCTGCATCACCATCTCTGTGCTGACATGCCAGGAAAGAGCCAACCACAACAGTTCTTCAGCTGGCAGCTTTAGCTGGTACACAAGGACATAAAGCTTGCCAGTGAAGAACTGCTGCAGGTCAGCCAGTGGGCTTCCCGGAGTCTGTTCCCGATACTCCACAGAAAATGTGGGAACAGGGTGTGGCAGAATCTGCAAAGGCAAAGAAAGAAAGGGATGTTTGAGGAGAAATAAGATGGACAATAATAGCAAGTTAGCTATAACAATAAAAAAATAAAACAGCAAAATTAAAGTTCATTATAATTCTTTAAAGGTAAGGTAAAATTCAGTCACCAATACCAAAACCAGTGAATCTTCACGAGTCTCAAAACCAATTTTGATACCAAAGCAACAATCTAATATGCTATTGAACACACTTTCATTAAATCATCAATTGTGATACAAAGTCACCTATATTTTAAAAAATGTAACAAAGAAATGGAGCTTCTATATTCAGGTTTAGGAAACAATTTTCAATTTCTATATTGATACTTTTATATATCAAGGTAAAAAACTAATAAGCTATTGAACATATATGCATTCATTTAAAAAGTTATTAATATTGATTTAAACATCTATATTTAATATTTAAAAAAAAGAGCTTCAACATTCAGGTTTAGAAAACATTGCTTCAATTAATCAAGCAATAAAGAGTAAATTAAAGTTTAAAATTTAATAATCTTAAATCATTCAGTAAGCAAAGACATAAATTACAAACATTTAACATTCTCTTTAAGGGTTTTTTCGCGTTTTTTATATTTTTTGTTTGATTGATGTTAATGACAATTTATTGACACTTTGATCAAAAAGTGCATGTGAACATTCAAAAGCAGTGGCATCACCACAAGGCACAAGTAATTTTTACAGAGCACACACGCATATCGGTACTACGAATACTGTAGAAAGACAGGTACATCATTAGATTTTTTAATATTAGTATCTGTATGGAATGACAACTAGTGGTGTCAAAAGTACCGTGCTTTTGACATCCCTTGTTATCATATCCTATAACTCTTATCAAATTCATTTTAAGCAGCCTTCATCCAAGAAAACTGAAAACAGACAGGGTGGATGGAAAAAAAGAGAAATGGCTGAAAAAGAGGATATTTGGATAAACTTTAAACAGTGGCTTTTTTCCATTTTCACTGCTACAGCCAAGCCAACAAGAAGGAGACAGAAAGGGAGAGAGAGGAAGAGTGGCAGTCTAGTCATGTGCTCTTTGCCCCGAGGTACTGCAGGCCTGCTACTGCTTCAGCATTCATTCACTCAGCTCAACTCCTGCCTTTAATTGAGTACAGATAGATCCACTGCCTGTGCACAGGATCATGCTCGAACTGTTCTGCAGGGAGACCATCTACCACTCACACCGCATTAAAAGTCTCTTTTTATCCAATTGACTTAAAGGTTTAGTTTCATTTTCAAACACGTCTGCTTCATTTAACCAAAGAATCTCCTGTATGCAGCCAAAAATCAGGCCATTCATTCTTCTCTCAGGGAAGCTCATGAAGTATGGTTTCATTTCCTTTCTGACTTTTTTCTCTCACAGACAGGCAGTCTCTGGGCCTCACTCTCCCATTGATCTTGCACAGCGCTAAAGGAGGTTGTAAAGCACTGCGCTTTTGCTGCAGTTCAAGGACGAGTGCTGGATGGGTACGGCCTCATGAACCCACTGACCTCACTGAACCACAGAAAAAGGTCCAGTTTGCAAACCACCGACAGGCCCTAGACTGGCACTTCCACACACATTCAGCTTTGCTCCCTCTGTCTCTTGCACACATACACGTTCTCACCCACAACTCGGAAACGCCAACTCCTGCCAAACAGCACGGATGATCTGCCCATACTCACTGAGCTGCCCGATGGAGAAACAAACGCAGTGGAGTGAGAAAGGCTGCATTCACACTGCAAATACGGTTTGGTTTTACGGATTCATTTCAGACACTCCTGTAGACAACATTTCAAAACTTCCAATTGCATTCCATATAGAAATGAAATGAAAAAGTATACATTTATACACACTTTAATCAGATTTTTAACTACATGTATGTAACTAGGAATGTAGATATTTACAGTACATTTTGCTCAAAACTGGAAAAATCAAGACATATTTTCATGTTTGATACTTAATAATTGACCAATATTAAAAACACTATTTTGTCCAAATACACTAACCTAAAAACAATAAATTGTTTTACTGTAAATGCTACAAGTGACTTTAGGCATCACAACATCACAATGTACAGTATGAAATATGGAAATTCATTTTGAGATTTTACTTTAGCAGTGTTATTAAATTATTAGTGTTTTAAAGGTTAACGTTAACTTTTTTTGGGTGTTAGATGATTGCAAAGGCAATCTAAAATAATTAACCATAAATATCCAGTATTAGCTGACAATATGGTCAGATAACCAATATTCTATAGATATAACGTGCATGTGAGAAAAAAATAAAAAAACAGATTTGAGTCTGAACAAATCCAAAGAAGAAATGGATGCTCACTGCATCTATTTTGTTTTCAGTGACTGAAATCACATTCGGTTGCAGCTTCCCCCTTCCACTGGGTCTTAAGCCTGTTGTTATCAGACACCGGGGCGGTTGAATCGTCCTTTGTCTAAAGGCAGAGATAAGATCGTTCTATGTCCAGGACACTGCAGGCAGGGAGGGCCGTCGACTTAAACACAATCACACACCACTGTCCGGTATCACACTATAATGTGCTCTCTAAAGTCATGACACCCATGTATTTAACCCCACAGAATGGGCGGCACAGACAAAACGGAGATGAATAACATGCAGTTATGGAAAAGCCAGACACTTCTCTCCAACCCACTCCCAGGAAAAAAAGATGTGTATTTTCACTGGTCCTTCGCATGGTCTTTGATGTCCCCACCCAGTCAAGACGCTCAGAGAGCCACAGGCTAACAAGTGGTCAGCACCGGACACAATGGAGCATGTTTAAACTCTTGCTGTCTCTCTCACACACACACACTATGACTCACCGACATATACAAACACACAATGCCTACAAATCCTGTCGCACAGAACACAGTGTTCCCAAGGAGTGATTTATTGTAAAGCCGTGGAAGCTTCCCAAACCATTACAGTCAGGTTGCTCCACAAGGCAAAGGGAAATGGTGAAGTATGTGCCCTTCTCTCGCTCTCTGTAGCGTCTGCTCACATTTTCCTCCCTATAGCTCTTTCTACCTCTTTCAAATGAACCAATTAATCAATAGCCCACAGACGGCTCAAGATGGGAGGTTGGGTGGTGGCAAAAAACACTGTTATACCTCCATTTCTAGTGCTCCTTACTGCACCCAAACTGTTGCATCAGCTGTCTAGCGACGGCATCCAAGACGGACAGCTTGCTCGCATCACCAGGAGACACCGAACAGCTTGAGTGGCAGGTGAAATAACAAAGGTACACTTCAATCCAATTGGCAAAGACGGCGGTTTAGGGTCAAATGGGCTTGCCCAACATCTGGAAGACAGTGGGAGGAGGTCACAAGTCAGATTTTTCAAAGCAACCACTGTTACACCCTCTGTCTAAACAGATACAAGTTCACCTATACTTGATTTAGCCGTTAGTCATTACAGATTCAACACCCACATAAATTGTTACCAAAATGAGCTACGGATCAATGCATTAGTCATTCCCTTCAGCTTCCAGATGAATAATCAGGAAGTGACCAAATAGGGTGGGTGAAGAAGGTGGATCTTTAATTAAAGTGAAATCCCGTATTTATCTGAACAGAAGCAGTGCAAGGTTATTTCTGAGCCGAGATAATGATTATTAAAGGGATCCCTGGGTATTAAGACTTGTATGGCTTAATATAACGTAAATGATGTCTCTTACTGAAATATGTAGTAGAAAACCCATTAAAGACTTATTTATTTATTTTTTTTAAAAATCACATTTTATTCAAATTAAAAAGCGTCAGTAGCTCACTGAGTGTAACCATTTGACATCGATGCAGAATGTACGGTGCACATAAAACAATGGCGCCCCCATAGTCCAAAAACGATGTAGATTCTTTTTAAATAACATACATTTTCATGGGTTTTCTACTACATATTTAAATAAGAGACATCATTTACGTTATATTAAGCTATACATGTTTTAATACCCGGGGATCCCTTTAAGGGAAACTGGCTTTGAAAGGTGCAAGCTCTGTTTATCAGAGAAGAGGCCAATGGTGAAGACGTTACATTCTTGTCATGCTTGTCCCGTCAAGCAGAGGCTCTCACAGGGAGTACAGTAGAGAAAATGAGAGGAGAGAGGGAACCACACCCAGCAGTTGAAAGTCTCTTGTCTTTCTGCTACTGTGGAAAAATGCGAGGTTGGAACCATAAACTGGCAGAATGCAGTAAGAATCTCTGGAAGGAAACCGCTAAATCCCTGAGGGATATAAGAATCCATTTTAGTTATGAAATGCCGCATGACACAGCATGCAAGGAGATCATCTGCATGTGAGGGAAAAAAACAACAGTTTCTTTACAACCGGAAGTCGGTGGCTGCAGAACTTTTGAAACAAATGCCTCCACAAACACACCACATTTTAACAGATCCCAGTCTGCCATGCGAAGCCACTTCTTGAGACTTTCTGAAAGAGAGAACTCAAGAGTTTCCATCTGGTCCTAATGTCTGAGTGTCCAAAGCCGTTTATATGTGACTTTAGGGCAGATGCCTGAGCTCGTCCCATCGCGTCCACTCCATTATCCATTCTCCTCCATGTCACGCAGCTCTTGTGCATTATTCACCAGCCTTTACATATGCACAGAGTGGAATGACCACTTGCATTTCGGCTCAATCCTTAATCATGCATCGTTGTGCCTGCATCAAGCCCTTTGAAGAGGCCAGGCAATCACCGTTCCAACAGCGATGCTTCAAATGCTGAGGCGGCTCCAGTAATTCTGCCATGAATCACGGCGTGAGTCAACCGACGGGCAGGCAACAGTGAGAAATGGAGAAGTGCAGACATTGAGAAATGGATGCCATTCACTAATGCACAGATGAAAAGACTAAAAAAAACGGAAGATGCCAGGAAAGGGAAGAGATCGGAATGAACCGTTATAGAGAAAAATGCACCTGTACCCAAAAGGCTTTTTGATGACGTTCGTTTGTTTGTGAAGTCGACGAGGTAAACAGGAACTCTTTACCAAAGGCTCGCCCGGGACACAGACGTCACGCATACATCCTGCTCCTCCTCTCGACTCCCAGACTTTGTCTTGGTGCAGGCGTGCTCGCCCTCCCAACCCAAAATTGATGAAGTGTGAACGGCAGTGCTTGCGCGTATAGGGCAAGACACATGAAAGTCTATATATAGTTCAGATGAACACAAATCTACACGTCACGGCCAAATCACAGCCACAGAAAGTCTAAAGCGCTCAAGGAAGGTAATCTTAGCCTTAATCTGAAATGTCTAGCCAAAGCCTGAGCTTATGCAGGAGAATTCATCCGAGGAACCCCAAAGGAAAAGGGGTGTGGCACATTTAAGTGTGCAATTGCATCCCAACAGACCCACCCTGTCACTGCTTCCCCAGCACGAAGATGACAGTTTTGCAAGGACACAGAAACTAACGAGAGCCGCCTGCTATTCGTGCCTCTGACATCCAAGACGGACTGCTCTAAACCGCTATGCGACTTCCTCCAGACACTTGACAAACAGAAAAACATGCACATAAACAGTTTGATATAAAAGAGGAAATTCCAGCTGGGTTATACAATGGAAATGACTGTGGGGCAACACGGAAGCGGCGAAGCCATTTCAGGAATTCATGTAATCTCCTGCTAATATCAGGGCTGAGGGGTGGGGTTTCTATAAATCTCAAACAAGAGCTACAGAAGCCCACATATAGCCAGAGGAAGCGGTCAGAGCCTTTAAGAGTGTGATGAGCATCCCACACATATTCACACTGCAGGGGGTCACAACTGGCCGGCATGAATGGAGCATACTTATACAACACGAAAATCACAGGCACATGCATAAGTGAACTGCAATGATTGCCACATGCTGCAGGGTACTGCCTTGAGAAAAATAGGGAAGTTTGGAACTTGGAGGTATTTGTGCTTTCTTTAGCTCGTTCTTCTGAAATGCAGATTGCAGCACTGAAGAATGCAGAACATCTGGCCAAGATTAAAAACGAGGCTTCAGCTTCTTCTCGTTATTTTGTGAAACACAGCTTGTGGCACAGCCAAAGACCCATTTAAACCCTGGTCTGTGAACTTGATGAATCAGGTTCAATTAAAAAAGGAAAAAAAAAAAAAAGTGAGATGTGGCATATCATTGCTTAAGGAGCGCTACAGCCCTGCTGCTTGTACGCGTGCGTGCCTGAGTACATAGCTTTAGCAAGTCCAGGCCTCCTCCCTGCTCCTCTCCGATGCGGTTACACTGGACTACATTCTACAGAGGAACATTCTGTATTAGCAGCACATGCAAAAGGAAGCTGATGGCAGCTGGTAAACCATGAATAAGCAGTAACTCAAATGAATCTTCTTTCATAATGTTGGTTGTTGTAATGACAAAGCATCGCCTGTTCTCCCCCACCCCACCCGCCGAACTCTGAATCATAGCTCACAATGTTAGCGACGATCAGAGCAGCATCTGCCTCTCCCAGCACAGCAAAGGAAGCAAAAGCTTTGATTTGACACAATCATGCTTTTAATACCATGCCATGGGTAAATCAGACTGAATGAGAATGTCTCAGTTCAAATCCATGTAAAACAATGAAAAAATGTACACTAGGATGATTCCGCAACACGGCGAACGGCAAAATTACTGAGTGCAACTGATTTGCCGAGAGTATGTAGTAATGCGACTGAAAATGACAAAGCTATACAAATATATACACACTTTACCATTCAATAGTTTGGGGTTAGTAAATGTTTATGAAAAATCTCTTATTCTCACCAAGGCTGCACACATTTGATCAAACTACAGTTTATCATTACCATTTCAATCATGTATTTTAAAATAATTTATTCCTGTGATGGCAAAGCTGAATTTTCAGCAGTCATAATTAGTCTTCAGTGGTCATTTAGAAATCAATCTAATATGCTGATTTGTAGCTCAAGAAACATTACTTACAGCTGGTTAATATTTTTGAGCATTTAATGCATCCTTGCTGTATTAATTTCTTTCAAAATTTCTTTACAAAAAAAAAATAAAATAAAAAAAAAAAAACGTACTGACCCCAAACTTCAGAGCTGTATATTATAGTTTATGTTTTCTATTTCAGTCTAGCACTTACCTAAGGACCAATTATTTCCTTAGGAAACACAAATGGAATTATACTCAACAGGTTCATTCCTGCAGCTTGCCCTCCCGCCCTCTCTCTGTCTCTCACCCTTTCCATTGCGCTTTTTGTTCTTTCCGTTGGTCAAGTCTCTGTGCCATGGATTCTTGGGATGCCTGGTACATATGGTATAAATTCCATTCTGTCTGCAGAGGCCCTCCATGCTGTCTGAGATATGCCGTTCTGGACTGACTCCACCCTCCCACAGAGCTGGGCTAGCTCACACTCTGTACTGCTGAGGTGAACTAGCTTGGCTGCCTTAAAAGAGAGCAAGAGACAGAGAAATAGCCCACAAGTGAAGTCAACAGGTTTTAAACAAACCCGTTTTTCCCTGTACAGAATGAATGAGCTCGTTATTTAGAGTTCGGGGCATCGTATGTGTGCACCGCCTTGTATGTCGAGGACAGAAATTCAATGAAGAACAATAGCACAAAACCCCAAACTGGGTCACTTACATGGCAGTGTAGAGCACAAAGCCTGCAGCCCATTTAATCAAAGGGAGATTATACAGGTCCCTCAGGGTAGACAGCAGAAGCAAACTCACTCTAGAAGTCTACAAGTCTCTGACAGTGCCGAATCGTCGCAGCGAAAAGGTATTGCAAGGAATCTAACTGCATAACGTTACTGGGGATGAAAATGTGGACAGAAGCTCTGCAGGCTCACTTCCTGAAACCTCGTGGCACAAACTGCCTGAGCGTCCAGCATTTGGTCCCACAGGACTGTGGGGCTGGACAGACGGGAAGCTCCGCTGTCCTTGAGACAACAGCAGACCTTCTTCTGAGATCCTCCCCTCCCACACTCAAGACAACTACAGCCACCTGCCAAACAGGCAAATCACTGTCACAGCCGAGCTTCATCTGCAAAAAAAACCCACTCACAGTCTGTGCGGCACGATACCGCACCAATTACGGAGGCAATGGTGGAATGTATGCCAAGACTCCAGAAAAACCACTTAAAAACTCTCAAACCTCCACAAATGAGAGTGTAAAAAAATCTAAATGTCAAAGAGGCCTGCAGAACAGTGAAAATGTGTAACGCTAAGGGTGTGGTTCCAAAACACTCCATGATATGACATTTCTCCTCATATGTCCACGAATGCAGTTGTTGGAGTTCCGTGCTACGGTTTGTTTGTCCACACAGATCTATTCATGAAACTCCATGAGGGCCCAACGTTAAAGAGGAAGCAAAAATATGAACTCAGAAAAGTTCAACGTTTTACAGACAAAGGCCTCACAGTAAAGCCAATAAATGTCAAAAACTAAACAGAGGAAGCATTTGAACAGCAGATACCTTGAATAGCAATCAAATAT
This sequence comes from Spinibarbus caldwelli, assembly GCA_039654775.1. Classification (NCBI taxonomy): domain Eukaryota; kingdom Metazoa; phylum Chordata; class Actinopteri; order Cypriniformes; family Cyprinidae; genus Spinibarbus; species Spinibarbus caldwelli. Next base: position 14,415,388 of record CM077252.1, on the reverse strand, counting down.
CCTCCTTAGTGATTTCTCCATTCAGTGCATGGACTGTCCAGGGAGTTTCAAACTCCTCTGTTATATTTCGGTATCTTTCCAGACACGCTTGAATGAAGAATAAACTCATTTAGGAGTAAACAAGTACAAGACCAGACAATGAGTTCACAAAACAAACATTTCCTTGCAAAAAAAACTCCCGCACTCCCGCCTTTAGCTGTACAGACACTTGAATAAGGAAATAAGAGTTGCTCTTACTGAATTCATTGCTTTGAAAAGACTGCAGGAAAATTAGACCTGTACACATAGATCTGAGATGTCCAACCTTTCTACAGATAGCGATTACCCTGGGCAGGAGAACAGATGTTCCTTTTTCCATAAACTGCACTTTGCTGCTTCTTTAATGAGCTACTTCAATCTGAACTTGCTTAATTAAAAAGTGTATATAAATGACATGTACGTCATTTTACAGCCCTTCATTTATTCAGACATATTGACTTTATTCAGGGTAGACGGCATTAAATTTTTCACAAATGAAAACAAGGCTGCAAGAGAAAAAAATTATAGGTTGTGCTGTTTTGAGGTCGTACGTCAAGTTCATAACACATTTTCCAGAGTTTGTCAAGAGACAAACAATGTTGCATCAGCTGAATGATTAAAACTGAGCTACAGAACAACACATTAAACGGACCTCCGTATAGCCTTGTTTTCATTCAGGAAATATTAAATATGGCATCTACCCTAAATAAGGTGCATAGACAGAACATATGAACACTTACACTCCTGGAATTTGAATAGAAACATTCATTCTGAATAATTAATTCTTAAGTTAATGATAAAATACAGATTTATAAAAAAAAAAATAAGAAAGCCAAACTCCATTTTTAAATGTAGTTTCAGTGCATTTAATCTAATGTATTAAAATCCTGACACAAATATGCATATCATATTCAGTCATGTGACAATTTTTTGCTTGTCTCATTGTAAATCAATAAGATTTCATAATCAGCTCTCAGTTCATAAGAAATATAAAATCAACGAAAAAGAAATTCATTAAAACATTAAAAGAGCTAAATCAGGTAATAACGTGGTGTAGATTAAAGTGACTAATAAAAGGAAAATCTGGTTTTAACGTCATAACCTTAAGCTTAATTCTGGTAAGGCTGATAGGTAACGATATGGTACGTCATGGCTCAAAATGTTTCTTACTTGAAACAATTACTGGAGCAAGGAAATCCATTAAAACGGTTGCATAAACACGAGTTAAGGATGTTTGTCAACACTTGATTGCTTAATCCCATCCACAAATTAAAGAGCAAAAGACATCTGGTGATATGATGGAACTGATTTGGAAAATACGCTGTTGAAAATGCTCTGTCATTTAATATTTAATGGCCAGATTGATATTTCACAAAAACGTTTCACAACCTCTGAACAGTTCTTTAGATTTTATCAAATATCATCTTTTCAGCTTCTACAAATTTATTATCAATTATATTTGATATCAGTTCTGACACATCACCCTCACCACCGGTAAAAGTCACCTCTAACAGTCATATTTCATAACTTACCTTCAGCAGTCAGACGTCATTCAGACGTAAGAAGAAATCCATTTAATGACATACTGTTGATACTGGTATGAAACGGAGGTCTTCACTCCAGATGTTAGGCTGTGTGTGAAAAGAGAAAAGTGAGATAAAGCAGACACATACATACAAAAAGGAAACAAGTAACCCAAAGGAAAAAAAAAGAGGCAAAACTCGTACAGTATCGCACCGTACAGGGTGGGGTCTTGAGGAATTTGCCATGCTCTCGCCTCACAGGAATCAGTGACGATGTATACACGTTGTGTCACGGCCAAATCCATGTTTTATATACTACTACTAGCATACTACCCAAAATAATATTTTTATCTGCGCCATCTCTCGTATACCACAATCTCCTGTTTGTACAGACGTGCAAAACTCCATGTATTAGGCTTTAAATTTGTCTTTTACTAACACTCGTGTTTTTACAAACCTGTATAACTTTCTATCTTCTGTAAAAACGAGAAAATGTGAGGCGGAATAGGAGAGCCAGTCACCATTTACTTTGATTAGATCGGCTGTGTAATATCGCTTTCTATACGAGCCATGCAGGTTTAAAACATCACGAAGGTGGCTAATTGATGACTAAATATCCATTTTAGATTAATTATACATTTAAGGCCTATTCTTTGTCGTCTTACGAAAGTTGAAAATGAGCATAAATATAATGCAACTAAGAAAAACAAGCAAGCAAGCAAACTAGAAAGAAAAAAAAAAATCACGAATACGTCAGGCGATGTGAGTTTAATATATTGTAACTGAAAGCAGTGTAACGCCCACTGTTTTATCAGTTGTCCGTGTTAATTCTCAGCACTTCAGTCTGACATATTTTAATTTACTGGACTTAACAAATAGCGTCAAATCGATATCGGTGCGATAGAGTTTTTCGACAAACACCTTTGAGCGAAAACTTCTGAATGAGGAATGTCCAACACCTACTTACGTTACTTCACGGGTAGAATTCTCGATTTCTCTCGTCGATCGATTCGTATGTCACGCTGGTAAGCGGTTCGACTCCCAGATACCACATAAAATTGGCGTAACATCCTTTATTTTCGCAATGTTTTTTTTTTCCTCATACTGCCTACAGTCTGTCTAGTAGCGGACGGCTCACGCCCTGTACGGCTCAACTCTGAACTGAGCGCTCTCGCGATCGCTTCCAATGGAATGTAACAGATTCCATTCGTTCTGAAGTGGATTCAAACACTTCCGAAAAGTTAGAACGAATGTTGCAACGGTCATAGAACGATTAGACTCCGCCGTGTAACCGAACGCTTCCTAGATTTAAATATCTCACACGCGTATCAAATCCTCGCGAAAACCCTTATGATTCAATTCAGTCGCAGTTCTGGCGCACAAGGCAGCGCACATACGACATTTAAAAGCGGCTGCCTCATTGGGAACTCAAGTTCGATTCTGACCTGGGTCATGTCCCGATCCCATTTCCAGTCTCTCTTGCCCACTTTTAATGTATTAGTCTACTCTAAATATCGAAGAGTTTAATATAAGCTCTGCTACAATTTAAGTAATTCGTCCTTTTGCTGAAAGCCACACCTTAACCTCAAATCACTCCTGACATCAAAGAGCTAAAGCGCGACTCAGCTGAAATATCTAATCCTGACCTGCTCAAGACAACTCTACAGAGTGTTACAGAAATCATTAACAATATAATTACTCAACTTCAACACGACACCATTAGTCTTACGTCCTAAATTTCACAATCTAGCCCACATATCGCTGCGTCCTGAGTCTCCGCTTCAACTCGCCTCATACCGGCTTCTCTCCTCCCGATCAGCTGGCAGCGCAGTGACGCCAAGAGCAACAGCTGACCAATCAAACACTAACGTCAAAGAACAGAAGGAACGCCCACTTATGACCGATCATGAATGTCAGGCCTGCACACCAATGCAATGCTCTGATTCAGACGGGTGTAAAGCACACTGTCCAATGACACGATCTCTCTCCGACTGGCGTTTCACGGCTCTTCTAAAGAGCAAATGACTGAGCACCTCTGTAAGAAGGACTGGATAGCTGTTTTCAGACTCCTATTAAATCTTACTTCACCTTGATACAATTCAGACTCGTGCGTAATGTATTTAAAATTTCCACAGACGTTGTTTTACTCTTGTTTTTGAGACATAACTCAAACTGAGCAAATGCTTTTTAGTTGGTCCATATTCATGTCCACATTATTTTGTCTTGTTAAAGCCACGCTCAGTAATTTTTCCTCATTAAAAGGGTTTTACATAAAGAAATGAATAAAAATATCTTTAGAAAGGTGTACATTCACATAAAATGAAGCCTTATGTGTTGCCTTATAAAAGCTGTTTTAGTTTACATGAAGGGTCTGCTTCTGGTGGCTGCCATGTTGAGGTCACATGACTAGCGAATGTCCCCTTTATTTCTGTAATTCCACCTATTATCGGATATTTGTGGAATTATTTAACATGGCTCAATGCCAATTTCTACAATGGTATAAATAAATTGAATTAATCAAAACGAATTCAAGTTACACAGAACTGATGACAGTCGTCAGGTGAGAAACTCAGTAAGGAAAAATGCTGCATTTCATTTTCTATAAAAATTATTCCTGAGGTTTCTGGTGAAATTTAAAACTGACTGCCATTTATGCTATTGCTCATTTTGTGGACGGAAACCTTAATTGGTGGCTTGCTAAATCTAGAGGGATTTTTTGAACAAAAATGTAAATTCCTGCCACTGACTGAGAGAAAACCATAGAAAAATATAGGCTTTTATTCAACAATCAGAATTTTAGACCTTGCCGTCCTTTGTTTTTGGCTACAAAAATAGGCCAAATGGAGGGAAAACAAGCAACATTGTGTTGTATGGAATTCAGGAGGAGAATAATTAGTGTTATTACTTAGTGTTATTGTAGACATAGGTTTCAGAAACCCAAAAGCGTCATCAATAACTTCACTGTATCCTTAGTAAATAATCACAGCTTGCTTGTGTGTAACCAAAAAATGTTGTATCCTCATGTGCAGCAACTCAAGAATTTAAATGCCATTCCATTCATAATTCTTGTACTGCACAGTCAGGTCAAACAATACTAATAAGTGCATGCATTTTATCACATACATCATAACTGAGGGCTTCAAGAAAGGGTCTTTTCCCGCATGACTACAGTCTAACTACACTGTTATAAGGGCAGCATCTCATTTCATTTCACATTCTCACACCACTAACTCTGGGATCAAGTCCAGCAGATCATTTTACTTAAAATATATTGAAAGAATTAATATATATATACATACTTTTTTTTTAATTATTAACTGAACCTCTGGAAGCTGTAATTTTAGAGGTCACCTAATAGAGTTATAGTAAAAGTAATATCCCCAGTCACAATATTCCAAATGTAAATGTCATACAAATTTGCTTTATCTCCACAAGTGCTATCTCTGAGACATCCTACATCCTGTTACTTAAGAGACTGCAGACATTAAGTATATCTGGTGTAAGTCCTGGAGGGCACTTTCTCTGCTTGATCCTGATTAGGTCAAATACACTAATGCGAGCTTCGGCCCACTGTCTGGGCATGTTCCTATCTATTAGACACACCACAGTGTTAAGGGACTTAAAACAAACCTCTTCAATTTAGTTATTAACTGTCACCTAGTTTGTCCCCATGTGACAACATAAACGCAATTTGGGAACATGTTATGTTAGGTTTATGGTTAATGTTGCATTAATATACCTGGTGCACAGAACCGGTCTCTCCTAGGACACATTAATCCAGCTCTTAAATGGATTCCGGGAATCTATCGGCCCACTCCCAGGCAAGTGCCTTCCTGCATGAGTACAGCGATACATGTCCATGATGAGAACATATTATGTAAATGATCTCCTCTTGAAGAGGATCCTCTCAGTGAGGCATCCTTTCTTAATATATAATATCAATTTATAAAATGCAATGTAATAATAGAAACATGGCATTACTTTTCCTATGAAAATTTCTTATGTCTATGGAAATTGTGCATTGATCATCTTTTCACAGTTCAATAATAGTAATAATTAAAAATAATAATAATAGATTGCTTTTATCAGGTATCTTTGTAGACCAATATTATTCCCTGTCCTGTTGTAATAGTACCTATGAGTACGCTAACACTGTACTTTTTAATTATATTAAAAATATTTTATAACATATATTATAAAATTATTTATATTAAAAATATTTTAAAATAATTTTTAAAAGTTAAAAAATACAATAATATATATACATAATATAAAAATTAAATATGTACTATTTTTAATTATATTAAATTAAAATTTGAATTAAATTGATTAAAAAACTATAATATACACAAAACATAATATTTTTAAATTCTAATTAAATTAAATTCTTATTTTTGTGTTTTTTTTTTTTACTGTATACTTTAATGTTCCCTCAACAAATTCTCAACTTGCAGGCATGACAGTTTTGCAGACGTTGTGCATTCTAGTAGACAGTTTGTGAAAATATGCAGGTGAATTTTCATCACGTTTGCTGTAGCACTTCCCATGGGTGTGATTGGCTTTTAGGACGCTTCTCAAGGACCTTATGATCAAACAGTTCCATCAATACATAAAATTTGCATTCATTCATCCATAATACTTGTCTAATCAATTGCCATTCAATATTCAATGTATGGTCTTGTTTATTTAAACCTTTTATAATTATTTGCCAGTGTCAGGCTTTTTCTTTGTAACTCAACCTAGAGAAAATGTAATTTAATGTAATGTTTAATTTCATATAATGTTTTACTTATCTTGATTCCCCAACTTTTGACAGGCCCCACCCTGTTTACTGTGAAACAGCACCCAGTAGAATCAGAGAAAAGTCACTGTAACTTTAAGAGCTGCTTTTTGCAAAAGAAAACTGATTAGTGGTCCTGGCAGCCAACCACACAAGCGGCTGAGTGAAGACTCAAGCCAATGAGAAGTCCTGCTGGGTGGAGGTTACAAAACCAGCCTGAACCCAATGACTCAGCACAGGCAAGTGCGTGCGAAATGACACTTAACAGCAATTTAAAGAGCCAGTGCTCACCATGCAAAAGTAGGTGAGGGTAAAATACGCACTCTTGAATCCCAGCAACTGTTCCCCTCCCTGCGAGCAGGACTGTGAACGTTGTTCGAAGTGACACAGCTGAGCACAACTTCCAGTTTTTGCCCATTTTCTGAAAGGACCACACCTACACACTCATGATAGACGCAGCATGACTCAGCACTGGCCATCATGTCACATAACTGCACATGACTGACAATGACAGTCATGATGAACGCTAGCTAAACAAAAATAATGATTTGTGATAGAGCCGCACTGAGGCAGAAAGGCCGAACACGACAATTATGCATTGCTCAGCGAAATATAAATCTCATGTTTGTTTCACATCACCATAAATATTCAAACAATCACAGGATAGGCAAAAGAAAAAGCTCTTTCATTTTCAGACGAGTGATTATGTGGGGATCTGAGCCACATCCTGGATGTTGTTCTAAACTGGATAGTTGCAACAGCCAGAAAGGCAATACCTCAGTGACAAGGCACTAGCTATATTTACATCATGTGCTGTTAACCTCAGAGTACATACTTCTCAAGCTGACGGCAGGAGTTCTAGAAGAGACTCTTTGTTTAAAGGTAGGGCTGGACTTTACAGGTTCCTGATCTCACAGGATGTGATGAGAATCGTTGGTTATCTGAATGATACATGCATTGCACCGTCTATTATGAAGAGATTAAACAACCTCATATTAATTTACAGTGAAAAAACAGAATGTCATGAGCATATAAATTTAGCATCCAAGCATGAAAAGCAGTTGTGATCACCATTTAGAGCAAACATGCAATGCATTATCATGTTTTTCCACCCTTTTACATGCTGAAACAATGTTTACAGGAAATCTCTTTGACAACAGGGAACTCAGAGTGAAAATACTTCAGAATGGGAGGTGTGATGAATCACCAACACATTTTAAAATGATAGTTTTGGTATGTGAGCTTATGATATAAGAAATGAACAGTGTGACCTGATTTAGATTAAACTGAATTATTTAGCATTCTGTCAGGCTCCCTTACTATGAAACATAGCAAAGACCTGTAGCGCAGCGCATGGTCAGAACTACACAGGAGAGAAAATATTAAGAGGAATGTTGAACCACAATATTCAAGGGCAAACTGTATTAGTCCCTACGGTTCACAGAAAACCAAAATTAGGGCGTTTGATACGCTACTTACAGAAAAAAATTAATCATTAATCAAAAGGATTATGTAAGCAGCATTAATTCCATTACACATATTCATAAAACTAATTTATTCATTGCTAAAAATATATTTAAATGTATGAAACCATTTTACAAAAACATCTAAAAGGAGATCATTTTTTTAAGTTAAATTAGTTATTCTACACACACCTGTTTAAAGTGTGTAATATCTCATGATTAGATGTGTATTCATCTGTATGAGTGGGTCAATAACATATGTACAGAGTACAGAAAATTTTTCTGCATAGTTTGGACCACGTGTCTTTGTTTTGGCAGATTTTTTCCCCCCTCAAATTAATAAGCAACGAAACATAGTATTGTTCAAATATTTTTTCAAGAAATAAAAATAAACTATTTACTTAGGTTTTTACTTATTTTTTATTATTATTTCTATATATACAATCATAGTAGAGATGTATTCCAGTCAACATGTATAAATTTTACAATTTTTCAATAAATTATTAGAATGAAATGAAGATTAAAGAATGACCATCATGTTACTGACCCTAGTATTTTATTATTCCTTATATCTTTATGGTTTTATGTTACTACAAAGGTTGCAGGCTCATACAAAGTATGACGTGATTCAGAGTCATCACTGTCATTTTTTAGGGTAGAGTTTGCTCATGTTTCATATCGTTTGACCCTTTAAACATGTTGTCTGCTGTTCTGTTTACTGTACAGGTGTTTTATCATCACATTTGCCCTACTTATGCTCTATTGACCATGCCTGGTGGACTCTGGTCCTGTGAACAGGCCTGTCCAGCAATGAAAGTTTAAGAGGAATTTATTTCCCTTTCCAAATGCAAGGCCAAGGCCTATGTACAGATATGATTAGCCTTGTTCATGCAACGGAACACATTCTCCTTGACAAGCTGAGTTTCAAAACAGCCAAACTCTGTTTGAGTTTTAGCAAACGTACATGCTCTCGCCTTGATTTCTTTATCAGGGATTGTTCAAGCTTAATGTTCACTAATCAAGACAACAGAGACAACAAAGGAATGTAACCAATATAAAATCTGACAACACGCCGTGGAAACCGAGGTGCAGCCTTACAAGAGAGGAGTCGAACTTGACATGTCAAGCCAGGCGAAGTTAAAGTGCACCATTGCATCACTAGTCCATCGAGTTTAGCGATTGATCTATCATGAATAAGATTATATAGTATACATGAATGCACTTCAAGATTAGAGTACAACTCTGAAATGCTGAAAAGTTAATTTTAGAACTTGGACCCTTGGAGTTGTTGCATCACTGCAATGCTAGCAATTAGTGAACCAGCGCAGTGTTTTCGAGAGTACCATGGAATCAACAGCAGGTTATGTAATGGCCCTGATGGCTGGAGGTGCGATATGAGTTAGTTAAGCATGTGACAGTGATTTGGGTGTGCGTGACCCATATTCACTTCCCAGCAGCCTTTGCCCACTAGGTCATCCATGTCATGCTGTGCACAATATACTGTTTTTTCTAGTGAATTCCAAAAATTCTGTCCTTGATAATCATTGTTATTTAATACGAGCAAACAAAAATCACTTACAACTGACTCTTAGATCCTAGATGACCTTGGAAATGTGTCACAAGCAATTGTGTCAACCGACAACACTGTTTGTTGTGCGCGCGCTGTCGCCACTGAGGTCAAGCCTATATTAAAGTAAGGCTTCCCTCCCAGAAGGGTAAAGAGCTCAGCCTGTCCCTAATACACACGAGCACCTATCTAAAACAGCAGTCGTCCTCCCACCACACCTGCCAATCTTACAGTCTGACACAGATCCAGCAGTTCGCCCAGCTGATTTTCCACAAATAGAGCCCAGCGTTCCAACTATAGCACAGTGCTCCGCTCAGCACCGCACATTTACATAACCTGGCAGGCTGGGAAGGAAGTGCCACATCGCCAAGCGGTGACACTGCACCGCCCCACCATACCTCACCCTGAAAACAGCAAAGAGACCTGAGAATACCCATGTGACAGAGCGGCTCTCATTCATATCCAGGGCAATCCTTTTAATCTTCACAGCAGCAACCTGTAATATCTGCTACACTGCACCTCTGCTGTAAGTGTGGGGTGTGAGATACCTCTTCCTGGATGCTGTGGGAATTTTCCATTTGTGGAGAAATGTGAATTATTTCTCCCAGAGATACTGATTTGCAGGTCACATTTGAATTGTCTTCTGAGCGTCACATCCTGTTCTTTCCATTTTTGTCAAGAGTGACATATTTGCGGAGTCACATCATGTGAGTTTGTTGAAACACATTATACTGACTGGTTTAATCTGTAACACTGTGGTCAGGATTGGAGTATAGACCTCAAGGAATGTCATTTGGATTTGTTTAGTTCAAATATCAGCACAGGCCCTTTCAAAGATGAATGCAGAATTTTACATGAACACATATGGCCCAGCAAATAAAGACTCTGTAGGGAATATAGGAACGAAAAGCACTACAAATGGAACTAATTTTATGAAAGAAATGGCTCAGTTTTTTTTTGTTTTTTTTCCCAATCAAAAGCATTTCCTGAAAAGTTTATGTCACACCCATATGGACATGAGTGGAAGGACGGTTTATATATGTAGATAAAGGGATTCACTAATGCTTGTGTGTGAGTTATACAGTGGGTCAAAGGTCAGTTTTCCATTGGTTCTTTTTAGGGAGCAATCTGATGAGGTTCATTTCTTAGCACCAGGAGTGCCAAAAATAAAATGAAATACTTAACATATTAATTCAAAAATAAAAATGAACAAAAAAATTACTTTCAATAAGTAATTTACTTATATAGACATTTACATATATAAAAATCATTTAATGTTTTATTTTATTATTAACTAACATTGACTAAGCAATTTGTAAGCATTTTATTTATTTCAAACATTATTAATTGCAACTTCAAATAAATAGACAGATTTAATTTTAATTAATAATTAAAACATTAACAAAAAATAAATAGCTTTACATTTGTATTTATTTTTCTATTTGTAAAATGATTTATCTAAGATTACATGTTACAATAACTAAATTTTTAAACTAATTAAATCAACATTTTTGAATATGTCTATTTTTCAGTTTATTTATTTACATTTTTTTTTCTGAATTAGTTGCACTAGTCCACCATACATCTCAGGCAACCCAATTTTTTCAGGATGTCTTATCTAACACAGCAAAGTTTCAGCTTTCCTAAAGATTTTTTAACTATGTAGCTTTTATATTATATTATATTATATTATATTATATTATATTATATTATATTATATTTAGTGCTGTCAAACGATTAATCTCCATCCAAAATAAAAGATTTTGCTTACATAATATATTTGTGTGTACTGTGTATATCAGTTATGTATATAAATACACACACATGCATGTATATATTTAAGAAAAATATGTTATGTTAATATAATAAATATATTTATATATAATATAAATTATATGAATATAAATATATACATATAAATACATGTAAATATTTTCCAAATATATACTGTATGTGTGTGTATTACACAGTACACACACATATATAAACAAAAATGTTTATTTTGGATGCAATTAATCACGATTAGTCGTCTGAAAGCACTAATTATATTATATAATATGTAGCTCAAATGCTTTGACTTCCTACGGATGGGTTTAAGCCTCAATTGACCCCTTCTCTATAATTCATATCATGTTTGATTTTGCAGTTGCCCTAGGATAATATAACATGCTATAAAAATAAATAAATAAATAAATAAATAAATACATACATACATACATACATACATAAATACATACATACATACATACATACATAAAATTGCAAGGGCATCTTCTAACCTCTGTGCCAAAAGTGGTGCTTTTTTTTCTGGAGGATTCTTCAGAAGATATGAGAGAGACCGGAATGGGCAGCGAGACATCCGGCCAAGGCCATTTCATGTGGAGGTAATGAAACACAGCATCTAATAAGCTGGGAGACAAGCGCTGTACTTTTCCAGGTCCAATGCCCCGATGGCCATGCAAGCGAAGGGCCCAGCCCACTTCATCGCTTTGTTATGAGGAAGAGAAGCGGAAAGGTGCTGCCCTGCGGACAGAAGACACAGATGTCTGATGTATCCAGGGTACCCGGCCACCCTCCCCCATATCCTCTACAGCCAGAGGCTGACATCCCAAGGACGAGAGCCAGGAGCTGTGCAGTCCCTGCATGTTTCCAATAAATCAGACAGATTAATTACAAAGCCAGGCATGTGAGTGCTTCAGGTCTGCATCTAAAAAGAGGACAGCACTATAATTGGCAGTGTGCATCAACACAGTGCCATACCTTCCATTCAAAAGCATGATTTACACTCACTGAGTCACTGATAATGTACAGAAGTAATGTAAATTATGCTGCTTATTACACTGCTACTCAACATATAAATAAAGAAGTGAACATAAAATATTGATTTGAGATTAGAGCTGCATTATGTAACTTTTTTGAAGAAAGTTTATTATCATAATGAAAGAGAAAATTTGACCATGTATCACTCCAAGCCTCCGGAGAATCACTGACTGTAAAAATAAAAGTTATTTATTTGTTTATTTGTTCACCCAGCAAACAAAAATGTTATAATAGTAACCTTTCAAAAAACATTGGATAAATGTCCAAATCCAATTAAAACGTTTCAGTAAAAATCATTCCATGAATATATAAATAATGTTCTTGTGTTAACATTTTTGAGAACATTAATATATAATGTTAGTTCACCCAAAAATTAAAATTCTGTTATTAATTACTCACCCTCATGCCGTTCCAAACCCGTTAAGACCTTTCCTCATCTTCAGAACACAAATTAAGATATTTTTGATTAAAATCCGAGAGCTTTCTGACCCTCCATAGACAGCAATGCAACTGACACGTTCAAGGCCCAGAAAGGTAGTAAGGGCATCATTAAAATAGTCCATGTGACGACAGCAGTTCAGCCGTAATTTTATGAAGCTACGAGAATACATTTTGTGTGCAAAGAAAAAAATAATGACTTTATTCAAACAATTTCTTCTCATCCATGTTAGTCTTCAACACATGTTTATGACGTGTCGAAGTGACGTGTTTAATTTTTAATGTGTCATCCATGATGCATTAAAAATTAAACCACTGATGTCATATGGACTATTTTAACAATGTTAATTAATGACAGAATTTTAATTTTTAGGTGAACTATCTCTATAAAGACCAGATAACTTTGAACAAATGTTTATTTTATTAACGTTACTGGAAGAATGTTTGTTCATAACTTTCAGGTTAATGTCAAGAATTTTAAGCTAAAATAATGTCCAGTTTTTAAAATGTTTTAAACGTAGGCTAAAAATGTTTTTTTTTTCTCCTTGGTTGCACAGAGGTTAAGAGAACATTCCATTTTATCATTTTGAAAACATCATAGGAATGTTTCTTCTAAAAGTTCTTTGTACATTCCAAAACAAGTAGTAACATTTAAAAAACAAAAAATAAATAAATAAAAAATCTAACTAAAACATTTCAGGAAATAACGTTCCATGAACAATGTGTAACTAACTTTTTTGAGAATGTTATTAAAGATCAGATAACTCTGAACATTTGTTCATAACTTTGAGAGAAGCGCGAGAGCACAAGTTTGCACGTAGCACCAGTTGAATGCAGCGACTGACCAATCAGAGTTGAGTATTCCAGTGAGCCGTGTAAAGGCTGAAATTTAGTTTGTTTGTCTGATTTTGTAAAATGCATTAACCATGTGCAATGCGTTTCCTGTTTGGAGTGTTGTTCAATCCTGCAATGAAGGAAACAGACAATTATTTTCTCCTTTATTAAAAAACAAAGACACTATTAAAATTAGTTGTATTATTACTTTAGCTGTTTAATCGTTTCTCTTTGGAACAACTCTTGACTGTAACAGTGGAAACTAATGTCCCACTCTTTTGGCCTGTGTCTGGTATATCTGATGACAGTCAGCAGTCAAGTGCCCACAGATCATGCTACACAGGCATGAAGTTGCACAATGGAAAAAAAAACCTGATGCAAGTCTCCACCAGAGAGGGCAATACCACCACGTAGCCGCCGGTAAATGTAGCCAGCTTCTCCTTCTTCCTCCTCAACCAGCCGTAAAGATCGCAAAGAATGCGATTCAACCACGGCGAAATCAAAGTTGGAAGAATTTGAGGTCCTGATCTGGCCCCCTTCAGACAAGCCAGGCAACCTGTCACCCTACATTACATCTCCTGCCATCAGTCCTCCTCATGTCTCTGCCCAGGGGACAGGCGTTAACCAGCTCTTCTCCGAGTTACAGCCAACTATACAGAGAGATTAAAGCAGATTTAGGTATGGGAAGAGAGAGAACAAAAAAAAAAAAATAGAGCAAGAGAGATACATAATATGTGTTAGAGAGAGAGAGTTCACCCCACCTAGCACATCTGCGTCATGCACATGTAAAGAATTTGCCAAAGGCTTCTGCAAATATTTGCTGCTTGAGTTGGGAAATGTTCACACCTGGGTAGCAGCGACAAAAGGACAGGTCAAATAACACAGGTGTTGTACTTCTGCAGAGTCCAGATTACATCAACAAAAACACACAAAAAATCAGCCAGAATCATGTGGTCTTTGGTTCAAACTTCAACTTTAAGCTCACCTGGAACAAATCTATCCAAAAACGTGAGCTATTCAACGCATTTCATTAATGCTGAACATGGTGTGCAGATGTGGCCTTTCTTACATCACCCAGTGACGGGTCAATATTGCCCACTTATGACCCACTAATGATAAGCATCCCTACCGCTCTGCTAATTCACCATGTAATGCATACACTGTAGTGCTGTTGGAGAGCTACTCTGAACTATGACATGGTTAAAACCCATTCTGTGAAACCCCATTCTTTTATGCATGCTGGGACAAAAGCATTGTATGAATTTCGAAGCGGAATTATTTAGGCTACATGTGTCATGTTTCAGCTTAAAAATAGGTGCTAAATATAAACTTGCTTTCCTAGCCAAAACGAGTGAGCTCTGTGTCATGGTAACTGTCACTCATGCCTGCACTGCTTTTCCATAGTCTCGGGCTGTTCCCCATACTGCCATCCAGAGGTGGACAAAGTACACAATTCCATTACTTGGTCAAATATTACTCCATTACAAGTGAAAATTGTAAAGACAGATTTTTACTTAAGTAAAAGTACAGAAGTACTTGCTTTTAAAAATATTTATGTACCAAAAGTAAATTTCCTTTTTTGTCAACGCAGTTTTTATTATTGTTTTGTGTAATACTTGCAATAGCTTATGCCTCTGAAGCAACTTAAAATACATTACACCTAATGAATACACTTGTAGTATCTTTGGAATGAAGATCTTTTAGAATGTTAAAAAAACCTATAGAAATAAAACAAGTGAGTTGAGAGAACACCCCTACAAAAGCAGGATGGTAGTGATCTCACAGCTCTGGCATCTATGTGTAGCCATTCAATTTGAACCGAGTGGACAGTGGAATTGCTGTAAATACAAACTGATATATATATATAATATATAAATAAAAAAATCAAACGTGCTGTAAAGCCCAGCAACACAACTGTAGCTGTATAACTTTACAACAACAACACTGCTTTAACAAAAAAGCAAAACAGAAAGATTTATTTGACATCAAAAGCCTTCAAAAATGCTCTCGTTGTATTTTGATGTCATACACAGAACGGTCTGTGCAGTGCGAGATGCACAACAGTTCTTCTGTGGCATTATAGGTAATATTTTCATTTACACAAGTTTGCAAAATCAGACAATATTGTGTCTAATATACAGGTGCATCTCAATAAATTAGAATGTTGTGGAAAAGTTCATTTATTTCAGTAATTCAACTCAAATTGTGAAACTCGTGTATTAAATAAATTCAATGCACACAGACTGAAGTAGTTTAAGTCTTTGGTTCTTTTAATTGTGATTTTGGATCACATTTAACAAAAACCCACAAATTCACTAACTCAACAAATTAGAATATGGTGACATGCCAATCAGCTAATCAACTCAAAACACCTGCAAAGGTTTCCTGAGCCTTCAAAATGGTCTCTCAGTTTGGTTCACTAGGCTACACAATCATGGGGAAGACTGCTTATCTGACAGTTGTCCAGAAGACAATCATTGACACCCTTCACAAGGAGGGTAAGCCACAAACATTCATTGCCAAAGAAGCTGGCTGTTCACAGAGTGCTGTATCCAAGCATGTTAACAGAAAGTTGAGTGGAAGGAAAAAGTGTGGAAGAAAAAGATGCACAACCAACCGAGAGAACCGCAGCCTTATGAGGATTGTCAAGCAAAATCGATTCAAGAATTTGGGTGAACTTCACAAGGAATGGACTGAGGCTGGGGTCAAGGCATCAAGAGCCACCACACACAGACGTGTCAAGGAATTTGGCTACAGTTGTCGTATTCCTCTTGTTAAGCCACTCCTGAACCACAGACAACGTCAGAGGCGTCTTACCTGGGCTAAGGAGAAGAAGAACTGGACTGTTGCCCAGTGGTCCAAAGTCCTCTTTTCAGATGAGAGCAAGTTTTGTATTTCATTTGGAAACCAAGGTCCTAGAGTCTGGAGGAAGGGTGGAGAAGCTTATAGCCCAAGTTGCTTGAAGTCCAGTGTTAAGTTTCCACAGTCTGTGATGATTTGGGGTGCAATGTCATCTGCTGGTGTTGGTCCATTGTGTTTTTTGAAAACCAAAGTCACTGCACCCTTTACCAAGAAATTTTGGAGCACTTCATGCTTCCTTCTGCTGACCAGCTTTTTAAAGATGCTGATTTCATTTTCCAGCAGGATTTGGCACCTGCCCACACTGCCAAAAGCACCAAAAGTTGGTTAAATGACCATGGTGTTGGTGTGCTTGACTGGCCAGCAAACTCACCAGACCTGAACCCCATAGAGAATCTATGGGGTATTGTCAAGAGGAAAATGAGAAACAAGAGACCAAAAAATGCAGATGAGCTGAAGGCCACTGTCAAAGAAACCTGGGCTTCCATACCACCTCAGCAGTGCCACAAACTGATCACCTCCATGCCACGCCGAATTGAGGCAGTAATTAAAGCAAAATGAGCCCCTACCAAGTATTGAGTACATATACAGTAAATGAACATACTTTCCAGAAGGCCAACAATTCACTAAAAATGCTTTTTTTTTATTGGTCTTATGAAGTATTCTAATTTGTTGAGAGTTTAATTTAAATGTGAGCCAAAATCATCACAATTAAAAGAACCAAAGACTTAAACTACTTCAGTCTGTGTGCATTGAATTTATTTAATACACGAGTTTCATAATTTGAGTTGAATTACTGAAATAAATGAACTTTTCCATGACATTCTAATTTATTGAGATGCACCTGTATACCACAATAATAACTTCTTATTATTGAATATCTGTAAATAAATATCACATTTGGTCTGGTCAGTGTTCAAAAAATTCTGGGAAATCACTTCACGTAGCCCTACAAGGATGATTACTGATAGACTGTCAGAAAAAAAAAAAGTAATGTTTTAGAGAAGAAAAAAAAATCACCCACTGACTTTCAAAGCTAACAACTTTCTACTTCGAGGACCTTGATAGAAATGTAACGGAGTGAAAAGTACGATATTTGTCTTTCAAATGTAGTGAAGTTAAAGTCATAAGTTTCCAGAAAAAAAAAAAATAGTACTCAAGTAAGTAAATGTACTTCATTACTGTCCACCTCTGCTGCTGGAACACACTTGTGAAGCAGTGTGCATGAGTATGCAGGAACATCAAGATCTTCAGACATAACCAATGACCAAAAAAAAGGTTGTTCTAGGATAAGCCTGTATGATTATAATGCATATGAATTGTGGACAAAACTGAGCAGAACAAATAATGTCATAAAATCTCTTATTCACTTATCACTGAGATCCTTTCATCTGATTTGTTGATTAATGTGGCACTAGTGTACCTTATTGACATATTAGTTATTGTTAACTAAAACTATTAAAATTGTTTTTGTTCATTGAAATGAAACAGAAATCAATTTTAAAGCTTAAAAACTTAAACTATTTCAGATAGTTTCCAAGGCAACATTTCCCATTTTTGTTCAAGTTAAAATTGCTAAAAATAAATAAAATTAAAGCTAAATAGAAATATTAAAAAATTATAAAAATGACAAAGCATTACTAAAATTACTAAACAAACTATAATTACAATGAAAAATGAAAATATAAATAATAAAAAACATTCAAAACATAAATACTATAATAGTATATAAATAATATTAAAATAACTGTGACACACACTATATGGCTAAACGTAGATATTCCACTAACAGGTGTTAGCTTCCAACGTCACTAACAAATGCATAAAATCAAATGTACAGCCATACAATCTTACTAAAACAATAGTACCAAATTTTTTCAGAAAAACATGCAAAAATTTTACCATTAACTTGTCACTTGTGCAGGACCCTCAAAATTGCCCTTAAGAGTGCATATTAGTACCTTAAAGGTAGTAGTTTAAGGTCCATAAGTATGGATATTATTCATAGTTTCTGTGACAAAATATTTAGGATTGCAAAAAGTGCAGTTGTAATAGCTTAAATGCTTACCAATGAACACCCATATTGTGGGACCACTAATCAAAATATATAGTGGTTACTGTCCTGTTTTCAACTATTGTCCACTAGATGGCACCATAAGGCAGTTCTGTTGAATTTATCAATGCAGGAGTAATTGTCGAAAGCAACATCAGATTTTGACTATTACTTTAGCATAAACATTCTCGCTATATCTATAATAAAACTAAAGTTGTTTGATACTGTATATAGCAAAATATTCAAACTGAATTTCACTGTTGACTGTTCGCAGTGTGGTGTCACTGATAGACAAAGCAAGCAATCAAGTCATATTAGGAGCTAATGTTATAACCTTAACGATTATTAAAACTGATTAAGGCATACATAATCGATTATCAAAACAAATGTTTGGGAACACAATAGGGCAATTAAATTACAGTGCTAAATCTAAAAGGGCAGCTTTCTGGCCTTTAGGACATCTCAAGGGAAATGAAGACACACTGCTGTTAAAAGGTTTGGGTTCAGTAAGATTTTTTTCTTTTTTTTTTTTTAGTTTTTTTTATAAACTAATACTATTACTCAGCAAAGACGCATTAAACTGATTGAAAGTGACAGTAAAGACTTTTATAATGAATAGAAAGTTCAAAAGAACAGCCGTTATTTGAATTAGAAATCATTAAACAATCCTGAAAAACCTGCATCACGGTTTCTATAAAAGTATGAATCAGCACAACTGTTTTCAACATTGATATCAGTAAGAAATGCTTCTTTGGCATATTAGAATGATTTCTGAAGGATCACGTGACACTGTAATGATACTGAAAATTGAGCTTTCCATGACAGGAATATATTACATTTTAAAATTATTAAATTAGAAACCAGTTATTTTAAATAGTAATATTTCACAATATTACAGTTTTTACTGTACTTTGCTGAATAGATGCAGATGAATGCAGTCTGGTTGAGCAAAAATCTTTCCAACCACAAACTTTTGAACTGTACTGTAGATGCCCATGCAGTCATAGTACAATCTTAAACATTGCAAAACATATGCCAAGACTGTATATCAAAAATGTTTTTCCAGGCTGATACTGACTGGAAAATTGATATGATTTGTTATGTAGGTTAATTATGAAGCATAAAGCCAGAGGAAGAGAGCATTTTGAAGCGCCTATAGCTTGCTGTAGTACTGCCTGTCAGCGTGAACATCTGAGCCGGAGTCTGCAGAGACGTCTCTTCTAATCATACGTCCTCTCTCAGAGCTCAGGCTCCAGGCTGAAGCTATATTTGGGGCTGTCCAGTAAAAGTGTGATCATGCATCCAATGAACTGTGTGATCAGATAGCGTGGAGCTTTGTGATTAAATGCACATGCTAACAAATGCTTCAGTTTTACAGTCATTTTTGTGAGTCTGCTCTCAGGAACAGTTGTGGGAGTAAATGAAATCCCATTTCTGTTTCATGCAGTCCGTTGCATAACCTGTAATTCTGACGCCCCGTTTACTAACAAAACCTGACATGAATGTGACATGAATACATGAATGTTCAGCCGAAACCCTTTAATTAAAGCTCCCGTGTTCACAGATAATTTAACATACAAACAATGGGCTTTGACACCAGAAAGACATTACAAAATTTTTGAGATGGAGATAGGAAAGGCAGAAAAGAAAAACACAGGGAAAAATAAATCAGTGTTGGAGCTCCACCCATGTCAATGGGAGACCAGCTTTCCCTGAAACCTCAGAATGACGTCATGTGAAACCCCAGCAGTGCTGACTGACTCTTTACTCTGAATCCACAGGCTCCTCTTACAGCGGAGACAAGTCTAAATAAACTAGCAATCTCTCAGAAAAACAGTATTATACAGAGAAAATTACAGAATGTCACGGTTCATTATCGTATGCAGAGAATGTACTAATGCACACGGGGCAAAATATTACTGACGTCCAAAGTACCAAAAGGAAAGGCCACTATGTAGCCACTAACAGTTTAATCTAAATTTTGGAATGAAGTGCTGAAACATTTGGACCAATCCCTTTGAAAAAGGCAAACAAAACATTAAGGCTAAAGTATATATTGCCATTCAATGATGCAAAAAAATATTTTAATCAGTATTTGTATCATTAAAAAAAAAAAAAAAAAAAACAAAAAAAAAAAAAACAACATTTAAAACAAGATAAATTTGAGAAGCAAAACTTGTTTTCAGAAAATATATCTTGGATTAAACTGTTATTTTCTGGTTTTAACCAGAAATCTTACAAAATTTAAGTCAAGACTAAGAAATTTAAAGATATCCAATCAAAAAAATTAGTTTACTTACTAAACTAGCAAACTATTATTTTCTTGTTTTAACCATAAATTGTACAAAATTTAGTGACCCAAAAAATGCCGGTGTGGTAAAAATAAAAAAATAAAAAATAAAAAATAATATATATTTTGACATCTACCAAAGATACTATCAAAAATACTGATTAAAAAGTTACTTTTGCCATTGAATGAGAAAATTTGAAACTATGATTCAGTAATTCTAATGTTCTACTTCAGCTTTTAATATTTTTCTTGACAAAAATCTAATGTTTTTACATCCTCAAAGACAGGAGCTGTCTGTCTGTTGACAGTGGTAGTCCAAATTCTGAATAGTCCTGAATGTAAACAGAGATATTTTGACTTGACTGCTGGTTTTCTTGGCTGCGACAAACAGCAGGTCAGACAAAGGGTTCTAATTTATCCTTTTCTGGCAGTGTTCTTGGCTATTTCAGTCTCTCCGTAATCCCAAACAAAGTGGGGACCCTCTGAGCACATCATCATCTGGTGTAGGACCTCTGCCAGTTGTAAATGGCGTGAATGTTATGCGAGCAGACAGGCAGTCTTTTGCATGTGCTGACACTGCGATGGCGGAAAGTCTTGCCAGCCCCGCTCAGACCCCTCCGCCGGGCCGCCAGCTTGGCACGCTCCTCCGCGGCGAAGAAATCAGTGGTGGCCCGAAAGAACTCCAGTACAGCCTGGTGGCTCCAGACGATCGGACCCTCGTCTGATGTGGAGAAGCCGCAGTGGCCTCCGTGGGCAGTCAAAAGCAGGAAGAAATGTGGGTTGCTCTCAAAAAGCTCTAACGGTAGTGTGGCATGAGGCTCCCCTCGGATGGGGTCGTCCTGGCTGCACACACACAGCACAGGAATGGCCACTTCATCTATGTCCCTCAGTGGATCGTTACGTTCCCAGTATGCCTCCCAGCTACCTGCTCCCTCCATCGTCCCTTTTAAGCCAGAATGACAGAACAGTGCCTCCTCCATTGCCTTCAAAGAGCAGCTGGAGAATAAGCTGTCTGTGTGGACAAGCTCTCCGAGCACCGTTTTATACCTGCAGATGGGATTTGACACAATATCGTGTATAATCATTATAGAGAAGAGCAGCAACGGAAGAGTTTTGTAACTTGAATCAATGATGAAAACAACTAAGCAGGCAACCTGTTTAGACAGATCGCAGAAATCAATAGTACTGGATACGCATCGCTAGTCAGTATGGCAACAGTGTTTTATTTTAATTTGGATCACCCCGAGTTGATTTATTTCAGAAACACCTGATTGTAACCAATCCCTTACAAAAAGACAAACACAACTTTAAGTCTAATCTATATAATGCCATTCAACAATGCAAAAAAAAAATCCTTATAAATATAAAATATAAATATATTCTTTACTTTCTCCATACACACATTATATATACACACACACACACACACACACACACACACAGAGTGGTGGCCAAAATTATTAGAACACTAGTATTTCTCACCAGTTAAAAAATGGTTTTAAGTCAGTTATTTCTAGCTTTTGCTGTAGTGTGTCAGTAGGAAATATCAGTTTACATTTCCAAACATTCATTTTGCTATTAAAAGGTGCACTAAGCAATTTTTGAAAAATGCTTTTGACCGCAGTGTCGGACCGATTCCCAAAACACATGTAGCCAATCAGCAGTAAGGGGCATGTCTTGTAATGATAGAGAGAAGAGAGCCCTCAACTTGAGTGCACAGATGGATATTATCAAATCGACTATAGATAGAGAGAATTGGAAGATAAAAATTAAAAAAAAATAAAAAAAGGAAAATATCGGAGGAACAAAACATTAAAAAGAAGGGTTACGACCAGGCAAGAGGTAAGATCCACGTAAATATCGGAGCAGCTTTCCAACGGTGGAGAGATCTCAAGGAGTGTGAAGGGCTGGAATCAGACGCCAAGGTTGCGTTTTTTCTTCTTCTTGATAGGTGAGTAACGTTGATTTTGCATTGTTTCACACAACTTATCTGTGTTGGCTTTTGTTTTAATATGCTTGCGTGTCATCTTCACTTCTTTCCGTAATCGTCGTTGCCATGGTTGCGTACGTACGTGTGGGGCAGAGATATAAAAATACGGGCGAGGTCCTGTTGGGGTATTTTGGTGCTTTCAAATATCAACATTGTTTGGCAAATATCGCTTTGTGCACCTTTAATTGTAATAATCCAGTGAGATTTTTGTTTGCACAAGGAGTCTGACAACAGCCAGTGCTCCACACAGAGATCTGATCTGATCATCATCCAGTCCGTCTGGAATGACATGAAGAAACAGAACAAACTGAGACAGACTAAACCCAGAAAAACTGTGGCAACATCTCCAAGATTCTTCAAGAAACCTACCTGCAAAGCTACCTGAAAAACTATGTGCAAGTGCAGCTAGGGCAAAAGCCACTTTAAATGCAAAAGATGGTCACACCAAATGTTGATTTAATTTAGTTAATAGAGGTTAACTGATAAAGAAAATCTATTTATGACATTATTTTTGATAGCATCCTCATTTTACAGCATTTCTACACAAGTGCCTAAAACTTTTAAGAGTACTGTAGCTTTGCTGGTAGGTTTCTTGAAGCATCTTGGAGACGTTGCCACAGTTTTTCTGGATTTAGTCTGTCTCAGTTTGTTCTGTTTCTTCTTGTCATTCCAGACGGACTGGATGAAGATGAGATCAGATCTCTGTGTGGAGCACTGGCTGTTTCAGACTCCTTGTGCAAACAAAAATCTCACCGGATTATTACAATTAATGGCAAAATGAATGTTTGGAAATGTAAACTGATATTTCCCACTGACACACTACAGCAAAATATAGAAATAATATATTAAAACCATTTTTAGCTGGTGAAAATACTAGTGTTCTAATCATTTTGGCTAATAATTCATATATTCATAACATTTCTTTATTTCTTTGCCGACTGGAAAATATTTTTCTTGTTTTTGTTACCATTAACATAAAAAAAAAAAATAAATTTAGTGAGCCCAAAAATTGCTATTGGGATTTAAAAAAAAAAAAAAAAAAAAAAAAAAAACTTTATTCTGAAATCAAGCCTAAAATCAAGTCCTAAATAAAATAAAAATGTTTTCAGGACTTACAGTACTTTTTTTTTTTTTTTTCACACTAACAAAAATACAGATTAAAGGCCCCATTATACTTCAAGCAAAACTGAAGAACAAACTGTTGTAATGGTATTTTGAACAAAATCAGGTCAAAATGAAGTTCGTTTGGAGTTTTTTTTCCTCAGGAATTCAAAACAACTTGCCAACTTTAAACTTTCTGGAAAAGTTTGTTGTGGCTGGTAAACATCTGAACCACCATTGGTCCATGGCGGTTACATAATAGATAGGTGTGCTCTCTGCTCTGGGGCTCTTCTGTTCAGCCGGTCAAGGTCAGACGCCCGCGAGTAAAAACACGAACATACTGGAGAACTTCCTTATAGTATTGACATTGTAATTCTAACTGAAAGCAATGCTGATGCTGTTTTTTTATGTTAATACTGTAAAGCTGCTTGCTTTACAGCAATACATTGTATAAAGTGTGATATACATAAATGTGACTTGACTGGAGCGCCAAATTGTAGAGGTTGTGCAAACATATCCGATCAGATGCTTTCTTAACTGTTTGTTAAGAACTGTTTTTTTTTTGTTTTTTTTCTGGTTATTGAGAGGAAAGTGCACACCACATATTAACATATGTTGATAATCTACCAGCAGTGTCTGCAGCGTCAGGATGTTCACTAACACTACAACACTGCTTAGGTATTTCAAACTTCTTTTTAACTTTAAGTGAAGATTGAAACAGAACTTTACCGTGAGTATATCAGGGCCTTAAAAAAAAAAAAAAAAAAAAAAAGACTACATGACATTTGAAAACAAAACTGAAATGTTTCATCATCCATCTGTTGACAGATTGGTCCATTTCTAAATAGTCATGAATATAAACTCAGGTATTTTGAGAAAAGTGAGAGGAACAGGATCCTCCCTATAACCCTACCTGCTAAGGCAGATTTTTTGGTAAAGCACAAGAGCCCAGTGGAACGGCCAGGTCGGGCCACTCTCAAACCAGCTCTGGCAACGGAAAACTGGAGACAGACAGGCCGCAGCCGTCACGTAGCTGGAGGAGCCGCACTCGCCCAAGTAGGACAGCAGGAGTCCTGAACCGGTGCTCTCACTCACAGCGTAGATCTGGCCCGCTGGCTGTCGGTACCGAATGTAGCGCACCGCTTCCCGCAGGTCAGTCGGGTCACCGAACTGCTGCAGCTTCACTGTACAGAGCGGCGTCCCATTCTGACTCCGGCGGTTGAAGATCACAGGGAGGTAGCCGTGACTCAGAGCTGCCTCACAGAGCTGAGGAGAAAAAACAGAAACAGTCACATGCCAGATACAGCACACAGGGGTCATACTTGTGCACATAAACAGAGCTGTTTTGCTTGAGTCTTATCCACACCTGTAATAAGCAGTTTTGAGTTAAAGTAAAAATAAATATAAACACATTTTGAAGCAGGGCGCAGCCATATAACTCTGTTAAATAAATAAATAAATAAATAAATAAATAAAAAAAATACACACACACACACGCATACATATGTATATACACACACACACGCATACATACATACACACACACATACATACACACACACGTATTTTGCTACCATAATGTGGTCAGTAGTTTTCTTTGCCGCTGAATTGTGTTAACATCAGGGTTGTGCTAAATTCTGCTACTTGATGGAAGGTCCAGCAACACTGCAGCCAAATTCCACAAGTTTCACAAGTCTGAAGAATTCTTATAAATAAAAAATCCAACAGAGTGCAAAATATAAAGGAAAATATAAAAAGGTTATGAATATTTAATACATAGAAATACAATGAGGTGGAGCTGATGGTAAAATTCTATACTGTACCTTAAAAAAAAAAATTGGATACCACTAAAATCAATCATTTTAAATCCTTAAGTAAATTTAGGCAACACAATAATATACAGTATGAAATGTAAATATTCATTTTTAGATTTGCAAAATGTTATTAAATTATTAATGTTTTTAAGGATTCAATTCCACTGAGCTTTAGATGATATAAATGTAAGAAATAAATTGAACAGGCCCAAAAACATCATAACATTGTGTATACTGTACCTAAAAATTTTGGATTAATCTCCAAGAGCAAGTGTGCTGACCTTTTTCTTGAATATATCAATATATCATAACTTAACCAGACACTGTGATATGTGGTGCTCATACGAGAAATAAGATTTCAAATCTGGCTTGAAATACACACCCATCCTATTCCTCTTCACGCTGTTATTTTCTGTCATCCTCATATGCTTTATTAGTGGTACAATAACAAAAAAAACAAAAATGAAAAAGCACATTAATTCCTCTGTTCTATTCATGATGGCAAATGTCTAATTGTTCCAAGATGCAAATGAATATGACAATGTAGAAACAGGATCTGCTTCTCACCACAGTATTTTCATGTCCCTTTCTTACGTCAATTCCCTCAACAGCCAGGAAACACACTAGCTCTTACTGCAGTCCAGTGCTGCTTTGCAATGTGCAAATTGCATGCAGCCTCTCACCTAGCATGCAGTGATCACCCAGTAAATAGCAGTCATCTGAAACATATGCAAACCGGAGTGGACTTGCTCTCAACCACAACTAACACCTTAAAATGTGTCTATTTGAACATACAGACTTACATATTACAGCCTTGAAACAGACCCTGCCAAATCTATAAAACTGAAGGGGACCCATATGCATTACTTCATTGTTCTGTAAAATAAATAAATAAGTTTAGTCTCTGCTAATTTACATTTTTAGTCAGTCTAATCAAGACCCATTGTCACAAACATTTTTTCCACAAAAAAAAAAAAAAAAAAAAAAAAAAAAAACACATGGTTGAGCAAATTTCCCACTGACTTCTTGGCATTTGACTTACAACAACTGTCTCTTATATGCCATCTGTCTACAAAGATACTTTCACCATCACTGCTCTCAGTCATGCCCCACACAAAAAAAAGGAGCAGAGGAGCCTGCTGACACACTGATTATATTCTCCACAATGCACAGCTAACAAAGTTCCGGTGAGCACAGAGTACATTTCTCTGGGAATCATCCATGATGGAGTGAGAAAGCTAATGAGTTTACTTAAAGTTGCCTGGAGCTTTAGGTCTGGAATATGGGGTGAGCTCCAAATTGGGTGAGGAGGAATGACTCACTTCTGACTCTACTGCAAAGAGTCAGAGAGGGGGTCTATCATGCATGCTATAATTGAAGTAATGAAAAAGTCATGCAGCATCTTCTCTTTAATGCAAAACAGTCAAACAGAATATATTCACTTCACCTTTACTGTACTCCAGTTTCGTACTGTATTCTCAATACTAATTTGCTACTTGCCCGTGAGGATTAATACCTGTGCATTTGATTGTAATTCATTGTTTTCTGTTAACTGCTTCAGTTTTAGACTCAGACTGTGCATAATGCAGCCTTATTTAAAGTACATTTCTTGAACTCTTTCAGTACAGTAACAATGTTTCTCATGTCTGTTAAATATAACCCCACCCCATATAACCCCTAGACAGAATATATAGACAATGGTTTCACATGTAAGCCAATCATATTTTTTTAGAGGCATCACCTGTACATGCATACAAGTCCACACAATATATGGACTACACTGAAAAATAGCTTTTTTTGTTGTTGTTGTTGTTTTTTGTGCCTAAGTACTGTTAGCCACAGACTTTATTCTGACTCCTAAAATCAACAGCTGCTCCTTTTCTTCAAAAAAAAAACTAAAATAAAACAAAAAACAACAACAACAACAACAACAACATCACAACAGAAAAGCTTTATACAGGTGTTTAGGAAACTGCTTTAGATGTTTTGGTTATGTAGTATTTTAGGTGAAAATTACATACCAAGGGGTCTTTAGCCTCATAATACCCTATAATAGCAAAAATATAATATACGTTTTATCCAAATTCAATTTATGAATTTGCTAAGCTGCATAACAGGCTGAAAGCCCAAAGGTTAAAGGTCATAACTGGTTCTTTTGATCGTCTGTATATGGGTTAAAGAGAACACGTGTGTGTGTGTGTATATACACACAAACAGATAGATAGATAGATAGATAGATAGATAGATAGATAGATGTTGCGATATTTGCAGAAAATGTTACAAAGCCTGTTTTCAATATATAAACGATATGGTATTTACAGTAAACAGTGCACAGCACTCTTTACTCCTAAAAAGGGAAGAATGTTTGAACAAGACAATTACCTTTAGCACATTCCTGGTGATTTTGCCAAAAGAGTTGGGAATGATGAGCAGAACTGGACTTGTGGAATTGCTGGACGTCCTGCGCCTCTTGTGATGTGCTGCACCAACAACAGCCCAGTCCAACGCCACGAGCCCATCATCACTCAGCTGCAAATGATCTCGGATGAAATGCACAGGACAGTCAAACGGCCACAAAGCGCCGAAAACAGTCTGCAGAGACGAACTCATTCGCCAGTTCCATTTTGGTATCGATAAAGACTTGCAAAAACTCATGCAATGTTTGAGAAGGTAGTTTGCCAGCGCTGAGGGTTTGCATATCAAGGCGAGCGCGTCTGATTCACCTTGTCCCTCTGGTCTGGAGTCGCATCTCTCCGCGGATCTTCTGCTCTCTCGCCGTGGAAGCAGCAGCGTGGAGTGACTCTCCGCTCCAAAACACTTCACCACTGGCCAGAGTATGGCCAGTAAAACCATAAAACAAGCAGCACCAATCCATTCCAGCATTTGAACGGCTTCTGAGACTGCAGTTGAGTAACCTGCACAAACAAATAGCCTACAAATGACAGAAGCGAGACAGTTTAGTGTTAATTGATAGCACAGGTAGTAGCCTAAAAATGCAGGCAGCCTCTGGTAGCGACTATTTAAACTTCAAAGTTTTGAGGCAGGATGGTTTTTATCCTCATATCCAGTATTTCGTCGCTGTTCTCCAAGATGGCACGTTTTCCCATAATCAAAATTTATGTCAGAAGAATGTGGTGTGTTGCCGCCATAGTTCAAAACGAAGCGCCCTCGCTGCCTCTCTTTGTGCTCCGTCTGATTATGCAATAGATCCTCTTTCGCAGTCAACTCTTCACCTGCATCCGCCTGTCAGACTCATGCAGTCTTGTGGCATTTTTGTGCTCATTTCAGTGGTGTGCCACAGAACAGCTATAGTGATGAATGATTGTCAGATAGTTTTCTGTGTGCCGTCGCATCACACACTGGCTGGAGCCCGTGAATCATCCCTGTTTTAGAGAAGGAACGCCCTCTCCAGAAGATATTATTCATCTGCAATACTTTTTGGGTGATGCTGTAATAAATCGGACTCCTACCTCTTTTAATCGTGTTCCTAACAGCTGTTGTTCATTAGCATAAATGCCTGGATTACTTGTATAAAGCAAATTCAACTCTGGAAGGGGAAGTTTTGCACGTTAAAAATGAACTACACTTTTAAGAAATATTATTAAAATTATATCTAGTCACATGAGATGAAAACGAAATATATTCTGGTGTTCTAAAGCAGTTTTATTTTACACGGAGCGGGTCGCCCCCTCATGGGTGTCGCTGTTTACGTCACATGACCAGCCGTGATGCCCAGCTAATTTAGTAATATAACAATCACAATGTACATACAGTCACACCACTGAGGGACAAATGCGGTTACATCAAATGTTGAAGGCAAACACGTGACGGTCACAGCTTAGCCAGTTAATCAGAAAAAAAAAATAAAAATAAAAATTATTATGGGATGAATAAAAACCACCTAAAATGTACTGAGTGCACCTTTAAGAAAAGAAACAATGTAATTCACTTAAACTATAAACGCACACAAGTTAGAAGTACACATAAGAATACAAATATTTGACTTTTAGTTCAATCATTGCTTACAATATAAAAATAGGGTAGTTTACTAGTTTCAGAGCGATAAAAAAAGTTTTGACAGATTGGAAGTAGGCAGCAAATTGCTTTAACTTAGTTCATAACCACAGAATCACCTTATATTTATATTATATAATCATATTAGCTTTATGTGACCCTCTAGTGTGTTTAAAAGTAGTCTGATCTGTCTAAAAAAAAGACAATTTTTCTAACTGCATTATGGCTGAGCGGGGTGGAGGGGGTGGGGTAATCCAATAAACAAAGCCTATATATGGCACGACTCCAGTTGGGTGTGTTGCCTAGTCAGAGACTGCTGGCACCACTTGCGCTATCGTTCTCAGTATATTCTTAACACCTTCAGAATAGACACTGAAATGGACCCATTAATGCCAACATGTTTTTATAGTGCTGCGAACCAAGCGTCAGGATTACAGGCACCATGTGACATTAAACTTTGTTTGTTTTACATTAAGGCTTAGGCTGGGTTTCTACATGCAACAAAATCTGTTTCCTTTCACATTTAAACTGGTCACTCCAGCGTGATTGCTGCTTTCATGTGGAACAGAGGAAATATGGATTGGGGATTACATTGTATTGTCTTTGGGATTGTTATGAGAGAGATTGGGTAAAGGTGCATGTGGGGAGCTGTTGGATTATTGCTGTCTAACGAACTGTTCATTTCTATTTAACCCTCTGTTGCACCTTATAGGGTTATATAAGGACAATTTTATATACATTTTATTATATACCTTTTTTATGGTAAACAATTTTAGTATTGTGTATTTCCAACATGAAAACTGGGCCCAACTCTTGAGAATCTGGCAGGATGTACAAAAACATTATATTTTGAGAATGCAGCTATATTATACAAGTTTTCCGCTAATGTCACACCCATACAGGATTCAATGACAATGAAAGTGTCCTTTTGCTATGCAGGAAGTGTCTCAGAATAATCTTTGAAAAAGAAAAGACCACCTCTTGCCTTGGGTGGGCAGTGAGGAAACAAAGGATCCAAATGACAAATGGGGAAAGGTTTTTCAACAGCCGTGACCTTCAGGGCACAAATCCAACTGTCTGATCACTTTGTAGAGGCCCGACTGTATCACATTCTCCTTTGTGCCTTCGCCCTCCTTTATGATTCAGATCTCCCTTGTATGTGATTGTGATAACACACACCTGCATTCACTGGGCCATATAAGTATGATGAAAGCCTTCTATACTAATGTTTTTTCCACTGCCGCTGCACATTAATGGATCTGGGAAGGGCTTGTCTATATCTGGCCCCTTCCCTTGAGTGCTGATTTCAACTGAAATACTAAAATTGAATCTA
Source organism: Spinibarbus caldwelli (assembly GCA_039654775.1). Lineage (NCBI taxonomy): Eukaryota > Metazoa > Chordata > Actinopteri > Cypriniformes > Cyprinidae > Spinibarbus > Spinibarbus caldwelli. Next base: position 14,384,491 of record CM077252.1, on the reverse strand, counting down.
AGCCTACATAATGGCTTGAATTATAGAGCAAGTACAACCGCATACATTATAAATGAGAAATCTCCTGCACAGGCAGCTGATCGTTCAGCAGAGTCATGCAGATTTAATTCACAGTGAGTTGAACCTGAACTGAAAAAACATTCAATCTTTCCTCTTTAAACTAAAATGAAATTAAAACATGTACTGAGTCAACGGAAATGTTTGCTTTACTGCACAGCGCTTTGACAAAATGAAAGAGTGCTTACAGAGGGAAAGGAGTTTCAGTTTGCATTTAACCAAGCAGTGCCACTGTAATTGTATAGATATTATTTTATTTTGTTTTATTTTAATCTAGACAATCTAAAAAATAAATGAGGTGAAATAAAGAAATTTAAAAAGAATTTAAAAAAGAAAGGGAGAATAAAGAGTTTAACCTAGCAGTGCCACTATGATTGTATAGGTATTTGTAATTTAAATTAAGTTAAATTAAATTAAATTAAAACAATTTTTCATTTAATTTAATTATTTTTAGACAATCTAGAAAATAAATAAGGTAACATTAATAAAGAAATGAACAAAGAATAAAATAAAAAGTAGGGAAAGAGATGTTTCTGTTTGGATTTAACCAAGCAGTATTTAAAAATTTTATTTTATTATTTTTAGACAAACCAGAAAAATAAATAAGGTGAATGAATAAAAAATAATAATAATAATTATAAATAGTAAAACAGAAAACAGTGGGATTAATCTTGATCACTGTAGTAACCCAAACCTAGTGACATAACTAGTAAACACCACATGCACATATACCATAAATCATGTAATTTCCAGCAAAAGTGTCTAAGCACCATCATTACAGAGTTATCTCCATTCTTCCTCTCATATATCACATGGCCGGCATGCTACAACTGTTTATACATGTTATGAAGAGCTGAAGAAGCTCATAAATTAGCAGAAGAGATAGGATATACATCTGCCGTCTTCATCTGGTTGTTCCCGCTCTGAACCACACTGATCATAGGCACTGTGACGTCAACCATCAGACGCACACGGCTGCTTTAGAGGAATGTAAATAAACATCTCCAGATAAGCAGAATCATCCATTCTGACCCACCACTCCGTAGGTTTTGTACTGAGTGAAGGTTACAGAAATGTTTAGAATGCAGTGATGCTGCCAGCTCTCATTAACCTGTCTGTGAGAGCAAAGGTCTGGTTATGGCAGAGCTGTGGAGCAGGGACAGGCCCTCGCTGCTGCGATGGGTTTGCAGACATGTTGCAATGGTAAACAGCTCTGGGTGAAGATAAATTTGAGTATCTCGCTGTGGCGTGTGAGGTATTTCAAAACTTGACCACATCCTCCCTGGTCTTCTTCATGATACACATTTCCTCTTTTAGAGGAATATGTTGAGACCAGCCAAAATCAAACAGGTGCACTTAAGTTTCTTGTTCTTTTTGTACCAGTCTTCTGTAAGGTAATTGTGACTTCTTATTGCAAAATTCTGACTTTTTTCATGCAATTGCAAGTTTATACCTCACAACTCTGACTTTTCTTCTCAGAATTGCAGGTTTATGTCTTGCAGTTACAAGTTAACATTTCTCAATCTAAGTTTAGTCTCGTAAACTTGGAGAAAAAAAAAAAGTGTAGGGTTGGGTTTTGGGAACTAGTTCCATATTTCCAAGAACCATGAATTTGATAAGACGCGCATTTGGACTCCGCTTATCGATTTCTGTGTGCACAATTTTATGTGATTTCAAACCATTCAAGCGCAATGATGTGAAAGAAGTTCAGTACTCGTGTGCTGTTTTCTGTGTTTCGCTCACATCCAATGCATATGCACAAAAAGTCGCTTCTAATATCCATGGGTTCCAAAGACGTCACTTCCGCTATGCTCGCCACCATATTTGTGTCCGATGTGACAACGAGCACAGCACATCTCTATGAGATTTAATAGATAATATTAATATATTGAAATAATAAATGACATTTTACTACCATTTCCCACACTGATCCCTGGACTTGATTATTTTTAGGATAGCAAGTGTAACAGAACATGTAATGTCCTGATTACTTGTAAATTTAAAACTGACATCAGCTCAAAGCTCTTTTGAGTCAATGATAGTGTAACAAGATAACGTTATTAGCTACACAATCTGAATATAATGGCAATTTAGCTAATATTAGCACAATTTATAATTACTCATTCTTTGTGGACAAATTACTGTTTGAATTGCGAACATAGCCGCTCGATGAAGGCTTTAAGAATCCTCTGCGGCTGGTTGCTCCTGCTTCACGGTGATCCCCTTCTCCGTCCGCTTTCTGATTTCAGCAAGTCAGTTTTGGTGAATGCAAACAACGTGGTTGCTGATCATGAGCCCGACATCCAGCAAGCCAAGAAAACATGCAATCTACCTGAGGGAAGACGTCTTTCACTTCTTAAACCTGCATTTCATTACTGAAGCACAAATCCAGGCACCAAAAGCAGTCCACGCTAAGTTCTCTTTAATTAAAAATATGCATTTTCATTTATTCATAGGCTACATGGCTGCAATAACATTTCAGTTCAAAATTTTGCCATTGTTAAAAAAATGCTTTACTGACTGACGTTTCAGACTTTCAGTTGTTATGCTCTCAAAATGTATGCCATATACAGGTGCATCTCAACAGTTGAGAAAGAAAATGCATGTGCAATAATATATTGGATCTGTGCATTCAGTCTTAAAGTGACAGCAGCCTAATACACCTGTCACCATCTGTGTCATTAATGTTAATCAAAGAACAAAAGAAAACGAAAATTGCTGCTCTTGACTGAATAACTTCTGTAACTTTAATGAAGATTAATCCATATTCTATTTGCAAAAAGAAAACTTATGCAGTGTTATTTTACATTTGATTTAAATTTCTGTCCCTGAACTGTGTTCAGTTGCATTCATTTGTGCTATATTGCTAAATTGTTTATTTGTTCCTATTTTATTACTGAATGTTTACTTGTCTTTAGTAATGTGTGAAATCTATATTAGTTAGTCTAGCTGTTTTTGCTGTGGTATTTTTGTTAAAACCACAGGCAAAAGTTCCTTTTGTAAGTGTTGTTTAGGCTGCTGATTTTTGTTCCTGGTATTCAGCTGCAAATATTTTTTTCAAAAAGACAGAATGAACATGTTTGATGGTTTTTTTTTATACCTTATTGGAATCAAAACTGGGAATCGTTAAGAATCAGAAATAAGTAGAATCAGAATAGGCCATAGATTTGTAAAATAAAAAGTCACAAATACTTTTTTATTCTGTGGTGGAAACAGGAATCTATCGTAATAGACTGGGTGGGTGTGATGTCAAGAATGTGAACTTGTTCAAAGTAAAGTGCAGTAAAAAAAATAATTTGTTTTACCAGTTTTTGGTTATTCATTAATAGGGTTTCATAATCCCATCTGCAGATACAGATGAGAGTTACTGTCAGAACATTTGCAGGCCTCAGTTTCAGTATTCCTCCAGATGCACATGTGATAGACGTGCACAGAATCAAATGATCATGAGCTTCTGTAGATCCCACATGAGCTTCAATAAACACACATCAAAGAAATGCTGGATATACTTAAGAAAGGAGATTAAATTGAGATTTTCTTTCACAAAACAGCATGAGGTTTTGAGCTACTAAATAAGTTCCTGTAGAAGGTGACATGCTCAGGATGTTAGTGAAACTGTCTTACCTCTAGCAATGCTGAGGCACTGCAGGCAGCTGCTTTGTAAAGGTACTGTGGTCCACATCTCCATGGCGACCAAAGACATTTAGCGGCAGCAAAAGCAGAGCGGATGTTTTCACATGCTGCCATTCAAGGGGGATTGAAACAGTCACAAAATGTCAGCTGTCATGGAGTCTAATATCAAACTGTAAATGTGAATGATGGACAAAATATACACTTTTAAAATTTCAAGTTGAGTAATAGTACACAAGTACTTACATTGAGTGTACTTAAGTATAAAATGTCAAAGTCAAATATTTATTGCAAGCAATCACATGATTAAAACCTCAATGTTTTTTATTTATAGGAAATTAATGAGAAGATCTTAATGGCCAATATGGCTAGAATTTTAATTTAATTCAATATAATAAGTGCCGTTAATCTTTTGGATTTTTAATAATCATTATTAAATGTAAAAGTCCGGTATTATAAATTATACATGTATTTTAATCTAATATTTTAAGTGCATATTTAATATTTAACAATTTAAATATTATTAATAGAAAATCAAAATTACTAATTCTCGTTATCACACTAATTCGCTTTTAAAATAATTCAAAATTAATTATCATACTGTAATATGAGAAAGATGGAATTAAATTCCAAAATGAAAATTCCCCGATAAGATACAGGTTTTCAAAACATCAAAGTACTTTGTTAGTGTCCACCATTGGTGATAAAAAAAATAAAAAAAAGTTATTTCTTTAGCCTGTCATGAATGAAAATAATTGGTTGTGTGTTTTTTGGGGGATGTATGAAAAAGTGTGACGATATGGCAGCATTCAAGCCTCATGACACACTCTTTCTGGTTCTCTCTCTCTCTTTCTGAGTCTCTGTTCATGAAGAGAAGATTAATACACACCAGAATGATGAATGCGCCTGATGAGCCATGGAGCAACAAGCCACAGATCTGGGCCTGTATTCTTTAAGATTCTAAGATTCCTCTCAGAGAGCTCCTAATTTAGCTTAAAAATGTCTAACTAGGAGTCTTATCTTAAGAGTGATTCAGGACCAATCTAAGAGCAACTCTGAGCAAGGAAAAGACAAAAACTTTTATCTTAGTGAGGAGGCGGGGCTGACCCCGTTGCTAGCTATGACACAGTCTTTTGAAGACTGTGATTGGTTGATTGTCCAAGAAGGAAATAAAAGAGCACTTTTAAGAGTAGGGTCTATTATAAGCCTTCACTTTGAAATTACAGGCGTAATTTTTCCTGTTTTACTGTACTCAACACACACGCATGGACACACACACATTATATATGTATATATGTATTCTTTATTTACCATGCTGTCATACTTTATAGCGACACAATAAGGTTCTGAAAGTGCTGTAGTTTTTTGTGTGATCACTTTGCTTATAGAAGGTTGTGACAGATCCATATCATCACTGCTGCACGGTTGCATTTTTCCAGTTGCCAAATACGTAAAATGTAGTGATTTACTTTCATTTCTGGCGCTATGGCATTTCTGCGCGGTGTCGGAGATGTTAGTGTCTCTCTAATAAGATTGGTCACAAACATGATCCCTGTACGATCTAATGTGTAGCGTCTTATTAACTCACTGTCATGCATTGTGTCCAACACATTTCTTCGTCCATTTTCTCCACTGCTAAAGAAACTCTTTAGAAAAAGTCCTCATCCATACTCCTAACAATTTTAACCTTAAGACCTATTTTAAGGGTTAAGATGCTTTCTGAATTACTTTTTTCTTCTTTACTTGGATCTTTTCTTTAATTTTAAGAGGAAACACCCACATTTCTAAGAATTTTCTTAGAATTTTGTTACTAGGAGCAATTCTTAGCACTAAGATTTTTCATGAACCCAACACCCCTCACAGGGAAATGACTTCAACGTCATGGCTGCAGCCATTTATGGGGTAGAGGACTAAAAAGTGGCCGATTGGATCACATAAACCTGACACAGAATCATCGCAGAATGAAACCTAGTTTGTTGTTTTGTTGCTATGGTTCATCTTTCAAAAAACTAGCTCAACAAAACTGCAAAGATGTGTGCTTCCGTTCTTCCTGTCAGTGGTCTTTGTGTGCTATGAATGTGTGGTAAACAAAACACTACTTCGTGGGCAAGTACGGTGAATGAATGGGCTGAAAAGGTTATTGTTTGTTGTACAAATCTGGCCAAGTGAACCAAAAGATACAAAAGGAGGGACAGAGACAAAACACACTGAAAGGTCACCTCTATTTCCACTGACATATGTGTGCATTGGTTCTTCCAAGACAATGAAAACAAAAATCGTGACTATATTTTTGATCACAAACCTAATATATAGAGCTCATTTGTGACCTAGATATACAGTACACACAGAACCAAAGCAGAGGATTTTTAAACTCAAAAATTGTTAACTGAAAATTACTCACTTCAGACTCTCTGCCAGATCTCTAGGCCTGTTGTCATCCTGAAGTAAATGTTCCAGCAAACAATCCATTCCCTGCAGTGTTGTAGTGAATTGTATTTCACCAAAGCAGAATCTCGAATTGCTCTGATGGTTGTTTGTCTCAATGTAGCACATGAGAGAGTCAGAGAATAACCCAAACTTTCATTCTTCTCTTTGATCTTCCTGTCTCTCTGTGAATGCATTGTGGGATATCTCAGATCAACCCTAGACTCAGAAAAGATGAAAACAAAGTGTTATGAGAGCCAATAAATGAAAGCTGACTTAACACAAACTCTCTGATCACTGTGTGTCTCTTTTCTCTGCCTCAGAGCGTGTTTTGGAAACTTCTGTAGGGGTACAGTATTAAAAAGTCTCACAAATTTTGTTGTGTCAAGAGATGTATTTCTCTGTGTGGAAAGCTGGAACAAATCTGTCTGCGCTTCAGCATCAGTTATAAAATGTGTGCAGACTGATAAAGGAAGCTGAAATGAGCTGTGGCTGATTATGCGTGTGCATGTGTGCTCAGCTCCATAACCTCAAATAAATACTGCCGTCTAGCTGGCTCATGGAAACTCTCCTCTTTAAACAAGACTTCTTTTCATCATGACCAGTTTATCAGAGTGGTTTTGGGTACATTAAGCCTATACTATATCTATCTGTATTGTTTAAAGGAATATTTCATGCAATATTTCAATTCTTTGAAACAGAGGAATAATTTAATTTAATTTAACAACCTAATCAAAGAATATTGCATAATTTATGCTTTCAGAATATTCATGAATATTAATTTCTTATTAAAAACTGTGTAAATAAGTACAATACTAAGTTGCTATAAATTACAATACAAATGCTATACACTGAAAAAAAATGCATGCAAAACAAGTTGAAAATTGCTAATAAATTGCAGAAAGACCTCAATAGCATTTCCTTGTAAAATGTACTCCAATAATTTGTTTTATTTACAACTTTGAAAAAAAATAATTTAAAAAAATTATAATTTTTAAATCATTAATATCATTTAAAATCAATTATCATTTATTAATTATCACATACTATATCTAATAAATTTTAATATCTGGCTATACTACAAAAACACACTTTCAAATGAATAATAAAAATTAATGTTAAACTATTAATTAATTGTTTTTATTTATTTATATTTAACTTAATATTAAGTATATAATAATAATAATAATAATAATAATAATAATGGCAAAAAAGTTATTAAAATATTATACAGCTCATGCATTATATTCCAAGCTGCATTATATTCCAAGACTAAACTGTGTTTGCTGTCAGTGGTGTTGATGTGCCATTTTTGTAGTCCATTCAGAAAATTTTCAGTGAATAAAAAAAAAAAAAAAAAAAAAAAAAAAAAAAAAAAAAAAAACTTACATTTGGTCTGTTTCTCACACAAAGCTATCATATGACTTCAAAAGACTTGGACATAAATACATGAGCTGTATGGACCACTTTTATAATACTCTTGGAGCTTGGCATTATAATAACCACACATTGTTGTTGTATGGAAAGGTGAGGCTTGGACATTCTTTTGTTACAGTCTGCAAATGCATGATCAAAAACCTCGACTTGAGCTGAATTGCATAAATCACATTCTTTTGGGTCAGCTGTTGCAGCAAAAAAAAAAAACTCCCTGCTCACACGGTCTCTCTCTGCTTCATAGGGAATTATAATAGTGGTGAAAATATCACAGCCACTGGGACTTCAGCATATCAAAGCAAAAAGAAAGTATATAGAAGCGCTGGCTTAAAGGGATGATTCAGCAGCTCATGCTGCAGTCAGTGTGATACAGAGTGAACAACACATCCACTACCCATTCTTTCCACAACACAATGACAGAGATCAAATCACAACCACAAACAACAGAAAAACCTTAAACATGCCAGTGAACATGTGAATTGTCTGCACACGTCCACAGCACATTGTCTCACCTCAGAACCTCGTGGCTCAATGACGCACAAATGAAGGGAATGAAAAACAAAATATGGCTCTCGTGAGTGATTCTTGAAAAGACGTAGAGCCACATGTGTCTCCCACGTCATTTCATTGCTGAATTTATACTATGCTGTCATGAAGTGATTAGTTTGTTTTCTAAATACTTTTTGTGGGATTTGACTTTTGTACTTTTTTTGTGCTGCATGACTTTCCCGTCTAACTGAAACAGTCTGTTCCCTCTGATCTGGGATCTCTGTCCCAAGAGTCACATGCTGTCTTATCTGGTGACAAGCCAAAAGAAACACCGACCCATAGGACGCGCACGGTAAGGCTTTCCCTTGTTATACCCTAGTAACACTTACATGAGGCAAATATGAGCAAATGTGTCCAGTGAATGTTGTCTTTCACTGCATGGTATATTTTTTCACTTCACTGAAGTATAAACAATAAAAAAATTAAAAAAAAAAAAAAAAACTTAAATTCAAGATACAATACACTTAGGTAGTGCTGGGGATTTTTCATTGCTCCTTTCGACAAGTTTCTGTCTTTACGAGCGAGTTACTGAATCAGTCAAACAATTTCTTCAATATTCATTGCTTAATTTAGGAACTTTGATGCATTGATTCATTCTTCGATTCATTTAAGAATACAATCTTTAAAGCAAATCACTGAATCATTCGCTCAATTGATTCATTCAGGAATGAAATGCCACTAATTGTATGTTGCTCTGAAACATGCAACAGTTAATTTTGTCGCTTTATTTGTTGACAGAGCAAAAATAAGTAACTGGCAATATTATGTCAATGTAGATTAAAAATTTATTAAATATACACAAGCACTTAAAAGTTTAGGGTCAGTAAGACTTTTTAGAAATTAATGCTTTTCTTCAGCAAGGATGCATTTAGTTCATCAAAGACTGTACAAAAAATGAACAAGTAAAGACCTTTACTTTGTTACAAAAGATTTCTATTTTAAATAAATGCTGTTCTTTTGCACTTTCTATTCAACGAGTAACCATTAAAAAATATCATGTAAATAGTTCCACAGAATATTGAGCAGCACATCTGTTTTCGCCTGTGATATTAATAATAAGAAACTTTTTTTGAACACTGAATCAGCATAGAATGATTTCTGAAAGATCATGTGACACTGAAGACTGGAGTAATGGCTGCTGAAAATTCAGTTTTGACATCACAGAAGCAAAAAATAAAAATTACACAATATTAATGCACTTTATCATCAAAAAATGCTTCAATGCTTTTAAAAACAATTTTAAAAATAATTCTGACCACAATCTTTTGAATGGTATTATTTTTGTGTAGTAATAATTTCAACAAAATATTCAAACACAATATGAATCAGAGCAACTTTTACATTAAAGGGGTCATCGGATCCCCATTTTCCACAAGTTGATATGATTCTTTAGAGTCTTAATGAAAAGTCTATAATATACTTTGGTTAAAATTTCTCAATGGTAGTGTAAAAAATTTTTTACCCTGTCAAAATCAGCTCTGTTTTCAGCAAGCCGTCTTTTAGTCCATTTTGCTTTAAATGCTAATGAGCTCTGCTGACCCCACCCCTCTCTTCCGTGGGGTGATGTGCAGACTGTAAACTTCAGCCGCGAAACTGGCGAACTAGCACATTATTAGGAAAGGCGATTTGCAAAGATTCATAAAAAACCCTTATACTCACTTCTTCTGTAGATGAAGCTGGATCACAAATGATTCACGCGAACATAGGCGCATTTAGGCAGATCGGGATCGGTGCATTCCCTTCAAAGCGAAAGTAACGTTAATCCTCTGTGTCTTCAGCGGCTCAGATGTCGGGAGTAAATGACGACTGCTATATTCATTATTACATCCAACAACAAAACACTTCAATCGCTTAATCTGAGATGTTTCCCCTGCACCGGAGTCGACACAATGGCGGACTGATGACAGCTCACTCAGGGCGGGTCTAAGGTAAGACGGCCTTGTCAATCAACTATCGCGGGAGTGGCCTGTGCAGAACTACATCATTCTGACAGGAATCTCAGAACAGCCTGATTTGAGAAAGGGGATTTTAAAACAGATTTAAAAAAATAAGAATAAAAAAAAGCTGGGTGGATTTATCATTATAGGATGGATGTGTACACACAAATTTATGTTCAAACAACTTGTAAATTGAATTTTGCATCCGATGACCCCTTTAAGAGCAACTCTCAATTTGACATACAGTTCTTGCAAAGTTCAGTAGTTTCCCAGTGTTGTAAGAAGGAAACCACTGAACTTATGCTAAAGGGCATGGGGCCTCCTAGAAAACGAATCACTGCATTCATCTCACTGGCCTTTTACACAGAGAAATCAACATCACTTCAAAGATTCTCTCCTCTCATCTGACAGTGAGAAGTGTTTCTATAAATATCCCCCGTGAACATGTCTCCTGTGTATACTGCACTTTAACACCACTGCTTACGTGTAGTAGGCCACGCTTAAGATTTTCAGCACAGTACATTGCACTCCCAGTGTTACTCTCCCCTCCCTGACACAATTCCCTTTGTCTCTTTGTCCATTTAATCTGCTTGTCTATCTGAGAATGAGATGTTAAGCCTCTCCCTTTCATTTTGTATGCCTCTCACATAAACCCAGATCTTTCCGGTAAGAGATGTTATAGGAAACTTTGCACGGCGCACTCTAAATTTAAAACAGGAACCGTGTATGACATCATAGGTGTTAAAGAACTCACCAGGCCACTAATATCTTCTCCTGACGTCCCACCAACCAGCACTCAGATACTAACAGGTGAATTGTGTTAGAGCTCATTAGCACAAAACACCATCTGCTTTTCTAGCTTCCTGTATATTCCTGTTCTGGGAATAGCAAGCTCTACACCTCCCCACTGCTGGGACACAGTGATGGAGAAAAGCCACTTTGTCACAGAAACATGCTACCTTGCCACCACAGTGAAAAACAAGCCTGGTGATTTCTTTTTTTGTTGTAATCACAACCAAAAAGAACATTATGTGTAATTAGTGGTACAAGACCCTTCTGCTAGACAGATGATAGCGCGACTGCTTGTTTTGTTCCACTCAGGGGGCACTATGTGGCAAGAGGACAGTACATTCGATCATGGCAGTAATTGCATGAGCGCTGCTGGCAGTAACTCATGCTGTCATAATGGAAAGGAAGCAGCACCTAATGCACTATAAAACCACATATAGAGCCATGTTATGAAGACACTTCCCAGCAATCTCTACTGAGGTCTTCATGTTTACATGCAGATGGGGATCCAGCTGCTGCGGAACACAAGCTGAATGAACAATAAGCACCAACTAATATGACAGCATCTCCCGATGCTTGTTTTCAAGGCAGATTCACAATCATTTCATTGAAATTCATTAGTGTTCTGAGCAAAACTGGCGTCTAAAGCACAAACACTGGTTCATTGTGAAATAATAGCCATCTGTGTAGATTGCAAGGCCTGCATTTTTGACTAGGGAGTTTTTTTTCCCCATTTCTACACTGTAAATAATGCATGACATTTATGGTTTAAAAAAAAAAAAAAAAAAAAAAAAAAAAAACCATGACAGCAGTTGCTAGAAATATATTTTATATATATATATATATATATATATATATATATATATATATAACCATTATGGTAACACAAGTGACACTAAAATACAATAAGAATTTAACGACATAAGATGTAACATTAAAAACCTTAATAAATGGCTATAAAAACCAAATAAAAAAAATAAAAAAAACACATTAAATGTAAAGTGTGACACAGGGAATTCTAGGAATGTAAATTTATGTTGTTTCGCTGTAAATTATAAGATCACTAGTTCTTTTTCACATCTAAAAACTATATTTAAAGGGATTGTTCACCCCCCAAAAAATTCTGTCATTAATTTCTCACCCTCATGTCGTTCCAAACCCATAAGACCTTCATTCATCTTCGGAACACAAATGAAGATATTTTTGATGAAATCCGAGAGCTTTCTGACCCTGCATAGACTGCAACGCAACTACCACATTCAAGACCCAGAAAGGTAGTAAGGACATTCATACAACAAACACATACATATTCAAATTTGGCATTTACAAGATTCATGACAATCATATGGCTATATATGACTTGGAATATAGCACGCAACAGACTACGGTGTTTTTGTAATTACCGAGCTTGACAACTCCTGTTTACCTCTGACTTTTATATTTAAAGAGCAGTGTGAACATTCTGCTAAACATCTCTTGTGTTTTACACTAATTCTGGATTGGAACGACATGAGGGTGGCTGAGTAAATGTTTTTTAAATTTACACAATTTAATTTACATAGTTTTAGCTTTCCTTTTAAGTGCTTCATCTTAGTGACTGCTCAAGCAAAATGGCAGTAACTCATGCTGTCATAATGGAAAGGAAGCAGCACCTAAGTCTCAGTACTGTGAGAACACATTTTTAATGTGCACGATTTGTTCATCTACGTTGGTTACGTCTGCCTTTTCTACATGATTTGCCAAATTTGTTCTCTGCTTGAATTGCCAAATGTCTTCTGCCTTTCCAAAGCGTGCAGACTCACTATATGAGCTGGCTAAAAATAGCAAATGAATTCATATCTTCTCATCTTGCATGAATAAGCATAAGTGTGTGTTGTGTGAGTGTGTGCTTGACCTAAGGGCAAACTGCCCTTGCCACCGTACTGAAAAAAGTCACCAGTCTAAAATATATATATATATATATATATATATATATATATATATATATATATATATAAAACAATAATGAGAAACATAATGTGGTTTAATCTGGGTAGACAAGAGTGGCTGTTTGTAAACTTTTAATATTACGGTCCTGCCCTGACCATTCTTTAGAGTAGCACTTTATCGCCTCAGAAAAGTTAGTTATCAAATTGACTTGTGACCTACATAATGAGCTGTTTCTTTCTGTGCTGTGTGACAGAGATAAAGCCTTGTTACAGCACTTCCTTTGCAGCACGGTCACTGTCAACTGCCATTTCATTAACCCAGCACATTTATGAACAGCTCAATTAATCTCTTATGTACACAAGCTTGCATCCGCGCACACACACACACACACGTGCACTTGTGCCACTAATATGTGCACGCTCACTCTCCCTTCCCCTTAAACAAACCCACACAACTGCACTCACATTCTCATAAACACATCCTACTCTTATCTCAGCCCCTGGATCCCATGTGCTTTAATTTGTTTCAATTGGAGTTATTTGTGTCTTCGATAAAGGATGCTTCAGAGTCTATCCTGGAGGCCGCTGACTGTACGTGGTTCTCTCACACTCCCTCCCACAGCACCAGATGAAAAATGAGACTCCTCTCTGCTTGTTACTTTCCAGGACGAGAGGACCTTACTCTATTAGGGCAAAATGTGCATGCAATCAGATCTGCAATGTTTTAAGGCGGTTTGCGTGAACCTTCAAGGCAGAAAAACACTAATGGTTCTTGTGCTCTGCCAAAAATGTAGAAGTGTGAATGAAGACGTGCTTTACGGCAAAACAAAGGGCCTGGTATCAAATAACCTGAATGCATTCAAAACTCCTCTTAGGTGTCCACAAGAGCCCTCTGTGCATGAGCAGAGCTGAGTAAAAAAGTGCTTCTCTTATGCAACTGTCAAAGTGCATGTTACCCTTAGCAACAATAATGTATAAACTTGGTCACACCTAAAATTCACTGCTTTAGACTGCTAAATATTATATGCTTTCCAATAAATAATTTACATTTTTAAAGGATACCCTCTGAGTTCCATACACCATTGAAAATAAAGGTGCTTCACGATGCCATAAAACAGGGGTCGGCAACCTATTTGGCATGACGGGCCATTTTTAATTTTTCTGGTTAACCACTGTGCCAATAAAATTTTTTTTTTTTTTAAATTAAAAAAAATAATAATAATAAAATGCAGGGGTTTTTTTACACTGCATTCTGTATTTATACAGTACATAAACATTTATGATACGATACAAAAAAAATAAATAAATTTGATTTTTCATGCAAATTGTTTAAGATTTTCTCATAAATTGTTTTTTTTTAAACTTTCCAAGTTTCTTGAATAACATACACAGTGTGACCATACTGAACACCACTGTATGTGTGTGCGTGACAAAGCCAATGCATTAAAACCGTTCAGTTTAATCACCGTTCTACATTAATGTGCTGCTTTAATTGATGCGTGCACGCACACAGTTGCCAACTTAGCAATTTTGTTGCTAAATTTAGCAACTTTTCAGACTACCATAGCAGCTTTTTCTTCCAAAAGCACCTAGCAACAAATTTTGCTATTTTTAAAATTTATTTGGCAACTTTTAGCAACTTTTGATAAGTGTCTCAAACGATGAAAAGGCATACATTTTCCATCTAAATTACACAAAAAGAGGAAACCAAAGTTGCCCAGCAGTACACACATCAAGTGAATTAAGTTAGCTGCTATTTGCTATTGTTTAATTTAATAATATTAATAACTGAATAATTTAATAATTGAATAATTGTTTATTTATGACACACCTTGTTAGTAGCTTGTACCTATGATTGTTGATCAGTTAATATACTGTAATAAAAATATCTAGAAAAAAAATTAAATCATAATAATAATAATAATAATAATAATATGGAAAAGCTAGTAATTTTCCAGGACATTATCCGTTATCCATTATCCACTGTAACACTGTAACCCGAAAATACAAAATACAATGCATAATTTAAAATGCAAGTAAAAAAAAAAAAATTTAAAAAAAATGTGAAAAATCAATACGGATTTTTACTTCATATTAACATGGTAGATTGTGCCCCATTTTTCTTTTTTATTTATTTATTTTTTATTTTTTTAGTAGCATACTAACTAATATACTGCTTAAAACTAACTTTTCAGAATGTGTAGTTTTACTAGTTTACTAGCTAATTTAAAAAAAAAAATTAAATAGTAATCGTTCAAAAATGTGTAAGTGTTCAATAATGCAAATGTTGTATTTAAAAATAGTTATTTATATTTTAATATTACGCATTTATATTATTTACGAACAAACCTAAATATAAAATATATTTTTTGCTGAGATTTGATGCATTGACAATTTTGCGTCGTGACTAAGTAATGACGTCATCACGCAATGACATCACAACGTCATTTAGCAAATTTTAGCAACAAATGGACCTTCCTTTAGTAACTTCCGCAGAAAATTAGTTGGCAACACACACAGATTGGAGATCGCGCTGTGCTAAAAGTAACATTCAGAGGCTCATAAACTTCTTGTCAGCACTGCCACGCGACTTTTATTAATCGATACTGAAGCGCTACATTATATGTCTCAGCAACAAGTTGGGTAAAATCGCTGTTTTTTTTTTTTTAAGTACCCCGCCTACTTTGATTTGATTGGCCATCTCAGTCATTTTGACATTGACGAGCGCTGTTAGATGCTGAGGCTTTGATCTGAAGCGCCTAGTATGTGCAGCGGTCCGTAGACTAGCGCAAGTTAATTCTTACACTTTAATAGTATTTATAGCTCCGAACAGGCTGTGTGACTATGAGCAGTTATTACCTCAAAATGTACGTCAGTATGCAGTTTTACCTATTGCTCGCGTGCCAGCGATTATAACTCTGCGTGCAGTAGGTTGCTGACCCCTGCCACAGAAGAACCTTTTTGGTCTAAATGGTTCCATAAAGAACCTTTAACATCTGAAGAACCTTTCTGTTTCACAAAAGGTTCTTTGTGGCAAAGGTTCTTCGGATTGTAAAAGGTAAGAAAGAAGGTTCTTTAAAGAAAATTTGACTGAACGGTTCTTTGTGGAACCAAAAATGGTTCTTCTATGGCATCGCTGTGAAGAAACTTTTAAGCACCTTTATTTTTAAGTGTGTAGTAGTAAAAAAATAAATAAAAAATAAAATAAAAACACTATGCCATAATTTATTTAACATACATTTATTTCATATTAAGTATACTTCAAATACATTAACATTTATTGACACGTCACTTAAGACTGATATAAAATTATAATTCAACTAGTGCTGTCAAACGATTAATTGCATTTAATCGCATCCAAAATAAGTTTGTTTACATAATGTGTGTATATTATGTATATATAAATACAAACTCATGCATCTATATATATTTAAGAAAAAATATGTTATGTTTATATATTAAATACATTTTTATATATATATATTAAATACATTTTTATATATATAGATAGATAGATAGATATATAAAAATATAAATGTATATACACACACTTAAATATTTTCAAAATATATTCTGTATGTGTGTATTTATATATACATAAATATACACAGTACACATACATAAATTATGTAAACAAACTTTTATTTTGGATGTGATTAATCACGATTAATCGTTTGACAGCACTAAATTAAACTTTATTAGGAGTATCTTTATTGCACAATGCACAGTTCTTATTATTATGCCTAAAATGCATTTTATATCAGTATTAATAAGGATTGTATAATATCAGCAAGGTATTTAAAGTTTACCTCAAGTATACTTGCAATAGTTCCACTTTAGCACAATCAAATATTATTCAGTATGTCTTTATTTGGACCTCAGCACAACTTTTGCACAATTAAAGTGCATTAAGTACAAAATTAGTTGTTCCAATTTAGCAGACTTTAAGTATACCAGTTTAGTATACCAAAAGTACAATTGCAGGGTATTTTTAATAAGCACACACATGTGTAAATGTATTTGTAGTATACTTAGCACAAAATAAATGTATTTTAGTAGGCCTATATATTTTTTTTCACTAGGTTTACTTTTCACCAGTTGCATTAGTTCATCACATTAAAAGGAACAGTTCACCCCAACATGAAAATCTGCTGAAAATGTATTCACCCTCAGACCATCCAAGAAGTAGATGAGTTTGTTTCTTCACCAGAACACATTTGGAGAAATTTAGCATTACAACACTTGCTCACCATTGGATCCACTGCAGTGAATGGGTGCCATCAGAATGAGAGTCCAAACAGCTGATAAAAACATCACAATAATCCACAAGTTGTACCTTACAACTCCAGTCTATTGATTAAAATCTTGTGAAGCAAGAAGCTGTGCTTTTGAAACAAATCCATCAAGGCATTTTAACTTTAAACTGTCACTTCTGATGAAAATATCAGTTCATAATCCATAACACTTCCTCCAGTGAAAAAGTCCAGTTCCTGTTATCCCCTCACATCCAGATCCACCTACATATTTGTTTAGAACTGTTTTTGCTTGTAAATGGTGCTTGATCTGCATATTTCTCCAATTCAGATGAGGCAATTTGTTTACTGAAGGAAGCTTTTTTATGGATTATGGAATTTAAATTTTAGCTAGAAGCAGGGCCGGCGCTAGCTATAGGCAGAGCAGGTGATTGCCTAGGGACTCAGGCTTTAGGAGGGTTCTCAATTATCCCCTATATGCCAGTCCACCAGTCAAGACGGGCAGCAAATACTAGCCTCATTGTTCGTTGGACATAGTTGAATTGTCCCTCATCTGCAATTAAACCAATTAATGTTGCAGTTTCAAAGCAGGTCCCGCCTTCTGAATATCTGCGTAACGAACACATACTTCAGGTGCTGCGAACTATGCGATGCAAAGGGCTAAATAGGCATGTAAAGTAGTACAGCTCCTAAAGCAGGTGTGTGAGTTGTCGTCATCTGTTTTAGAGTGATTGTAATGTATTCGCTGTCGATCAGCATCATTTAATGGAAAGACCATTCACCTCTTTATTATTTCACGAGTTCACCCTTACATCTAATCTGATAGTAAATAGTAAGCATATTTTGGCATGCTGTCCTGGGGGAGGGCTCCGAGCCCGGAATATGGCTCGAACCCCGAGAACTCCCCCTATCCCTAATATGGGATAGAAATAGTTTAGGGGTGAGGATTTGGGGTGGAGGAGGGATGCCGGAAAACTGTCATTGGACAGAGGTAGGTAGGCTGCATTAACACTGAACAAAATTATAAACGCAACACTTTTGTTTTTGCCCCCATTTTTCATGAGCTGACCTCAAAGATCTAAGACTTTTTCTATGTACACAAAAGGCCTATTTCTCTCAAATATTGTTCACAAATCTGTCTAAATCTGTGTTAGTGAGCACTTCTTTGCCGAGATAATCCATCCACCTCACAGGTGTGGCATATCAAGATGCTGATTAGACAGCATGATTATTGCACAGGTGTGCCTTAGGCTGGCCACAATAAAAGGCCCAAACCCAGACAACTCCCCAAAGGAATCTTAAAGGCATGGGACAGCAGCCAGAGAGCAAAAATTTTAGTTGCCCTCCAAAATATGCGTGCTGTGAAGAGATATGGGTTAAAATTTGCGAAGAAAAAGGAGGCAGGGCGACTGGAGAGTCTGTGCAGTGCTTGACGGGAGCGTCGGACTGGCGGGCACTACATGCCCCTAAAAGAGGAGCACGATGGCAGATATCAAATGAGGGACTCTCGCCGCATCCGAAGGGAGCTGCGGCTCTGCTGCACCGGAAGGGAGGGTCCGTCTTGCAGCTGAATATGAGGCGCGGTTTGATGCGTTGGATGGAGGGCTCTCACTGCGACCGAAGGGAGCCCGCAGCTCTGCTGCACCGGAAGGGAGAGCCCCGTCCGATGGTGAATAGGCAAGGAGATTCGAGGCGCGGTTTGATGCATCGGATGGAGGGCTCCCACGGAACTGAAGGGAGCCAGCGGCTCTGCTGCACCGGGAGGGGGATCCCCGTCCACCGCTGAGTACCCAGCGTAACTCAAACGACAGACGGAGAGTTCACCCTGCGACTGAAGGGAGCCATGGATCTGCTGCACCGGAAGGGAGAATCCCCCTTGTGGTTGAATACGAGGCGCGGTTTGATGCCTCGAATGGAGGGCTCCCACAGCATCCGAAGGGGGCCCCCTGCTGCACTGGGAGAGAGCCCTGTCCGATGCGGAATAAGCCATGAGATTCAAAATGACAGCCGGAGGGCTCTTACTGCGACCAAAGGAGCTGACTAATTGCATTGGAAAGGAGAGCCACCGATTACCCGAGTAAACGTGATTTAAAAACAATTTTTTTTCTTCTTCTTTTAAACTGATCAGGGCTATATGGGTTTCCTTTATGTGGAGTTGATTAAACCTGATGTAACTTTTAAAACCATCTGATTACCATCGACCGAGGGTCTGAATCTGATTCTGTGAGAGGCCTTTTTGAGCTGCTGTAGTTGCTGCTCCGATGCGAAATGAGTGGCTGAAAAATAAAAAAATTAAAAAAAAAAAAAAAAATTTGTAGGTAAGCCTGATTGAGTGAGGATTAGTTTTAAGTGTTTTTTGGAACCAAAAACGTGTAACAGGGTGGTTAGAGTCGTCGACGGAGAGAGGGTCCAGTGCGGATTTAGCTTGAGCGTTCCTGAGTTGGAAATAAGAAGAGAGAGCCTGATAAGGCTGAATTGGAGATGGAAGGTTAAAAAATGTATATGTAGTGGTCTTTTCTTTCTTGGTCTGTCTTACTTTGCTAAATAAAAGTGATAGTTTTGCTATCGAGTATGGATAAATCAGAGATGGTCGAATGGAGATTGGGGTTGAATTTAGAGGTTATTACAATTTCTGAGCATTTCAGAAACGAGCGGTATGGATAGAGTGGAACCCTGTGCGGAGATTCTGGATGCATTTTGTAAGGATGTCCAGAGTTATAGGTTGTCTGGAATCCGGGCTTGATGGTTGAGAGCGCTGAATTCCTCTGATTAGAAGAGAAGTTTTAGAATTATTTATTTCGGGGGAGGGGAAGCCGTAGATTAGTTTGTGGAAAAATTTTTAACGCCGCTTAAGTAACCTTTAATAGACCCAGCTTGGAGGTTCTTAATGGAATTGAGGTGGGAAATAGTTAGTTATTTAACAACTTTTATCAACAAACGACCTGCCTTTAGCGACTTTACCTAAAACTTAGTTTGCAACATGGCCTGTGCCGCTAGCGGAGGTAGGCTCGCGCTAGCGACTGCTACGAGAGCTGGAGGCCTAGCTACATGCGGCGCTGCGGCCGGAAGAGTCGTGGTGAAAAGTTGAGCGGAATCGGGAAGCGAGTGAGGATTTGTTTCTGTGAGAACTGGGGCGCGGCCCAGGCTCATTTGAGGCTTGCCACTGCGACCCAACGCTCGAGGAGAGCCAGGTCTTGTGCGGGACGATGGTGGTGTCGAGCGAGGCGAGTTCGGGGCTTTGCTCGATCTATTGACCGCCTTGGTGGCTGGAGTGTATTTAGGACTGAGGTTGGCTAATTTGCAGGGTGAAATAGATCGTACAGATCCGCTTTATTTACCCTCCACGAGAATGGTTCGTCGAAATTAAACAGCGTTTGCCTCAGGCTTAAATACCGTCCACTTTCCGATCAGAGGATATCAAGCCTGGTCGAGCAGAGCGGCGGCCGCGATGAAGCCTGGTGTTCAGCGGCGGTGACTGGCGGAGGAGGAGCGAACCTAGGGCCGGCAGATTGCGACGGAGGGTCCGAATAAATCCCCAGTACGGGTCTCGTCATTGTACAGAAAAAGTTGCGTTTCTGATATAATGGCCAAAGGAGCAAAACCGAATGCCGGAAAACTGTCATTGGACAGAGGCTGCATCTATATATACGTATTGTGGTAGTTAGGATGGTTAGCTAAACGAGTTGCACCTGTGCCAAATCAGTTGATTATCTGATCGCGCTCCTCCCAAACCTTGTTAAAAAAACATCATGAGTTTAAAGAGCGCGAGCGTTATTGACGCACCACTTTGAATTTGCGCATACAATGAAGCTACAATAGCTTAAACTTCAAGAATAGCTACAAGTTAAAGTTAAAGCAGAGAAGTTTGTATTCAAAGTTAAAAAGCAAACACATTAGAACTTTTTTAATGTTTCAAATAAAGGATCTCAGATGTGTGTATCTTCTAAATTCTACTGATGATTATATTACCGCTCTAACATATAGCCTAATTTCAGTTTCAACTAATTAGAAAATAACTTTTTCAGCTTAGTAGCGATCGTGTCTTTCTCTTACACTTGATTTGTGTATATATATCATATTTAAGGCAACTAGGGATATGCCGGTATCAAATTTTCATGTTGCGATTAATTGCTAATGATTTTATCACGGTATACGGTATTACCACAGTATTTAAATTTAGTTACAAAAAAGTGTTGTCATAATACAGTATAACAGGTTTAATAACTTTTTTCTCATAACAAAAATATCTGAACATTTAAATACAATAAAGCAATACACAAAAAATGTATAAAGTTAAATATTTTACACAGATTAAAGTGCAAAAGAATTAAAAGACCAATAGGTATCACTTTACAGTAAGATCTCATTAGTTAACCTTAGTTAATGCATTAACATTATCAGTGAGCAAAAGCTACATTTGTTATAAATCTTTGTTAAAAATAATACAACTCTTAGTTCATGTTAGCTCGGGTTCATTTAAAAAAAACTGTTTATAACAGCTTATAATTATTTTGATTTCAGCGTGTTATTAAATATTTGAATTAGCTAAGATTAATGAATGTTTAGAAGAATTTTTCATTGGGAGTTTATGTTAACTAATGAATTAACTAATGTTAACTAATGAAGCCCTAATGTAAAGTGTGACTGAACAATAAAGAATCAAAACACTTTCAAACAATATCTAGGGCATGTTGTAGTCCAGATTAAAATGTAATGTTTTAAAATAAATAGCCTATTGAGACTTAGAAATATTAAAGTATTTGGCGCTGTGATGAACACCACTGTGAATACAAAAACCTGGATGGCTATTTAAATCATTTAAATACTTTTAGAAGTAGCGCAGCTGCTTTGTTTAAGGGGTTTTCGGGGGAACGGCTGCATTCTGCTGTACAGCGCCCTCTGCTGTCAGAGAGAGAATGTGCGCTTTCATCCAGAGCGTCTCTCACGCGTTCCGCCATGCGTTTCTCATCTGTGCTTGTTTACATCAGAGTGCACACCTGCAGCTTACAGCTGTGTTGTGCATTTAACCAGTTAATGGGAAAAGTATTCTCAAAATGCATTCAAAATTCGGAATAATTTTTAATAAATAATTATTTTTGGTATTTTGAAGTGCCCACGATAACAATACCGTGCATATTCATTATCGTGATATATCGCATTACCGAATACCTGCACATGTCTAAAGGCAACAATGCAATACATTATCATATAATTGATATTAATAATATGACAATATCTGTAGTCAATATTGCTTAAATGGGAGGAGGAAATCCTGCCCATACCCAGCTAGGAAAAAATTGATGAAAGCACTTATGTTCATTTAATGAAGTGGTATTCTGGAACTGTGAATAAATTGAATAAAACAGCAAAATAATAACAACAATAACATCTTCATTAAATAAAAAAGAGATTACCTTAGATAAACTTTGATTAACATGTACATACAGTACCGGTCAAAAGTTTGGACCCATTTCAATTTTTTTTTTAAATGTTTTTGAAAGAAATTTCTAATTCTTATCTAGCCTGCATTTATTTGATCAAAAATACAGAACAAAACGGTAATATTCAGCAAGGATATGTTAAATAGATTTTAAAAAAAAAGTGATAGCAAAGAGACATCTTGTTATAAAATATTTATATATATTTTTTTATTTTTAAACAACTTGTTAATAATCAAAAAAATAAAAATAAAAAAATCAGGAAAAAGGTTATAAAATAAACATTAAGCACTGTTTCTAACATTGACAATAAATCAGCATATTAGAATGATTTCTGTATGATCATGTGACTGAAAACTGGAGTAATGGCTGATGAAAATTCAGCTTTCACAGAAATTTATTTTGAAGTATAGTAAAATAGTAAACCATTATTTTAAATTGTAATAATATTTCACAATATTATTGTTTTTTTTCTGTATTTTTGATCAAATAAATCCAGGCTTGATAAGCAAAAGAGTCTTCTTTAAAAAACATTAAAAACAGGCTAGTAATGTGTCCAAACTTTTGTACCGTACAAGAAAAAATATGCAAAATTTAAAATTAAATGTTGTATAAATAAAAAAGTTAGGAATCATATTTGTTTAAAGTGCTTTGTTTGGGGGGTGGGTGGCCTCCAACATGAATTTGCCTAGGGCCTCCTAATGTCTAGAACCAGCCCTGGCAAGAAGCAATGGTTTTAAGTCATAGTGATGGATTTGTTTCTTATAAATGCACCTTTTTTGCTTCACAATAAGTTAATTGATGGATTAGAGTTGTGTGGATTATTGTGATGTTTTTATCAGCTGTTTGGACTTAAGTGTCTTTTTTCTTCCTCTGCATTAGTCAAAACGTAGACTAATATATCTTTATATTATGAAAATGATGATGTCAGTGTTATTGGCCCTTTGCTCTGTTTCTACGATCACACGCAGCGGATTCTAGTTACACTACACTGTAGCACTGATCCCATGGGATTAAAGAGTAAGAACTGGAGACTGGTGTTTTCATCAGTTGACTAATGACGACAGTGAGATTGGGGTTGTGGACAGCTGGTTGAGTCCAAGGACTTCCTCGTGTTTTGCTTTAGCTTGGTAAAGAGGCCTGTGGGTTTCAATTGCTCCAGACGGGGATCATTTGACCGTGTGGCGATCTCCACACTGTGCAGGGTGGAGCTGAATACTGGCTCGGTTACATTATTGCGGCAGCAGACCGCTGTCACTCTGTAATGAGATCTGCGTCACAGGCTTACACTTTTAATGGATTTACTGCATGGTTTTTAATTTATATACTATGAATTATTTCTGTGCAAGAATTTTTTTTTCGATTTGTTATTTTTTCTTTTCCTTATCTATGAAAATGCATCACATTTACACTGAAGTAAACCATCCTTGAGAATTTGTTAACAGGTGAATCAGCTGAGAACAAGTCTGGGACATATTTTGCATGTCTCCATAATTACCCTATAGCCACATTTTAATTATCATAATATAAAAAAGATGCTTCTTACCGCAATGCAAAAAGATTTATATTTATTATATTGATTTACTTCTTACCACGATGCAAAAAGTTTTATATTTATTATATTGATTTATTTTTACATCTCAGTCAAATTGTTTGTACTTCCAGCCAGTAAATTGATCAATAAATTGATCAAAAGTGACAGTAAAGACCTTTTCATTGTTACAAAAGGTATTCTATTTCAAATAATGCTGTTTTAAACTTACTGTTCATCAAAGAATCCTGAAAAATCCATCATGGTTTCTCTAAAAATAATATAAAGTGCAATTCTTTTCAAAAAAGAATGCTAAGAATGAGTAATAATATGAAATGCCTCGTATTTATTCAAAATCATATTAGAATGATTTCTGAAGGATCATGTGACACTGACGACTGGAGTAATGGCTGCTGAAAATTCTGTTTTTCCATCAGTTATATTAAATTGTAAAATTATTTTACAATACTACAGTTTTTACTTTATTTTTAATCAAATAAATGCAACCCCGGTGAGCATAAGAAACTTCATTCATAAATATTACAGAAAAACACTTACCAACCCCAAAGTTTTGAATGGTATACAATTATTATTTACAGTTTTTAGAATATATTAGAAAACACATTTTGAAAGATTTGAAAAAATGATCTGGTACAGTTTCCATGAGATTCACTCTGTGTAATATTCTAGAAGAATGATTTGCCTACAGGGAATGATGTAATCCAATGTAATGACATTCATCAATGTAAGATATCACAATGCAAAATTAATGATTCCAAAGTCCTGACAAATTTATACCTGCCTTAGTTCCCATGCACTGCGCACTCACATGAACATCAATTAAATCACCCCGTGTTTACATTTAGTTTTATGCATCATTTAACCCTTTTTCTCACATGATAGGTAAAAAGGAACGGAGCCTTCTAACTTCTTTTTGTCTGTGCCTTAATGCAATCACTATTCAGAAACCCTTTTATTGGGAGACCTATTGATCAGAAGAGGCGGGAATTGAGTTTGGTGAGCAACACAAACAGAGCATGAACCGATAGGCCACATTAGTGTTGCATGGTTCCTCTGTCTGCCAGGTGACATGAGTTTACAAAGGCTGAAGTGAAGTGCTGAAGCACTTTACTAAAGACTGAGTGAGCAGGAGTGCTTTTAAGAGTCTCGAATGAGGGATCATTAGCACCTGAGCGACTTCATCAGATCAGACCGTACTGCAGCTTCCTATGGCTGGAAGATGGTGTGCTTTAGTGCAGACATGAGCAAACAAAGCACTGGGAATGGCTCTTTTAGCCTATCGACTGGCAGATTAGAGCAGACCTCAACCAACACAATCTAATAATGGCTGCTCTCAGCCTCACGGGTATCGATGCCTGCGCATGGGCAAAGCCAGGTAAAATCATTACCGGTATCAAATTAGAACACAGCCTCTTCTGTATTGAGATATGCAGTCAGTTGTGTGCTTATTATGAGGAAAGGAATGAGTCGATTCATTAATAAAATAAACAAGCCTCCAGAGGCCATTTAAAACAGCATATAATACATGACCATTTACTATGCAAAGGAGCCTGCACACTTTAACCAACAGCCTACAGGAACAAACTCAGCCATTGAATGTAAAGATTAACTAAACTGTTTGTGTGATTTAGGTTGAGATGGGAAGCACCCTGCGGGAGTGTGTGGCCTCTTTTAAATGCCAGATGTGTCATTCAGAGTCTCAGTGTGTCATATTGATAACAAGGACACGCTCCAAGCCCTGCGCTGGGTGACAACACAGAGAACAGCAGTGCTGAGGTCAGTGCCAGTGCAGATGAAATTTCAAGCCCAAATAAACAAGCCTCTCCGTATCAACACTAGATTATCACTATGAGGGATCTTCTAATCAAAATATGGCATTTCCGGTCTTTGGCACACCACATCACTGATTTAATATTAGCAACTGTCAAATACAGACTGATAATGTCTTAGTTATCAAATTGTTTATCATATTATCGTGTTACAGATCTGGCTCAACATAAATTCTAAACATTCAGTAAATGGTAAAATAGCACCACCTAATGGCACACAGTTCATAATTCAATTAAAATAGTTTGTTAGTGACATGCATAATAAACAATTAATCAAAAATACTTCATAATTTAGCTAAGGATTAATATTTTAACTGTAAACCTATTAATAATTTATTTTACACTATTTTTACATAATCGCTATAGTTAATGCACATCTGTGCTTAAAAAGAATTAAAGGAGATAAGCAGGGGAAACAAACAATACATACATACATATATATATATATATATATATATACATACATACATACATATACATATATATATGTGTGTGTGTGTGTATATATGTATGTATGTACAGTGCCTTGCGAAAGTATTCATACCCCTTAATTTTTTTTTCACGTTTTGTTATGTTGCTGCCTTATGTTTAAACTGCTTTTAAATTACTATTTTTCCACATCAATCTATACTCCATACACCATAATGGTAAAGCAAAAAACAGGTTTTTAACATCTTCGCAAATTTATTAAAAATAAAAAACTTAAATGATTCCATTGCATAAGTATTCATACCCTTATCTGGGACAGTTGGAATTTAGCTCAGGAGCATTCATATTGCTTGTAGATGTTATTACACTTTGAGTGAAGTTAACCTGTGGCAAATTCAATTGAATGAGTATGATTTGGAAAAGCACACGTCTTAATAAAAGGTCTAACAGCTGATAATGCATATCAGAGCAAAAACCAAGCCTGAGGTCCAAAGAACTGCCTGTAGAGCTCAGAAACAGGGTTGCGTCAAGCCACACATCTGGGGAAGAGTTCAGAAAAAAATTCTGCTTCACTGAAGGTTCACAGAAGCATGTAATGTCTGTTACCCTTAATGGAAGACGTTTGAAACAACCAGGACTCTTCCTAGAGCTGGCCTCGTGGCCAAACTGAACAACTGATGGAGAAGGGCCTTGTCTAGACTGGTGACCAAGAACCTTATGGTCACTCTAGTTGAGCTCCATGATCATATGTGGAGACAGGAGAAACCTACAGAAGGACAAACATCACTGCAACACTCCACCGATCTGGGCTTTATGCCGGTGTGGCAAGACTCAATCCTCTCTTCAGTGTAGACACATGAAAACAAAAAAGCACCTAAAGGACCCTCAGACTGTGAGAAACAATATTCTCTGGTTTGATGAACCTCAATTCCAAGCAT
The DNA here is from genome assembly GCA_039654775.1 of Spinibarbus caldwelli. NCBI lineage: Eukaryota > Metazoa > Chordata > Actinopteri > Cypriniformes > Cyprinidae > Spinibarbus > Spinibarbus caldwelli. The sequence goes on along the minus strand of CM077252.1, from coordinate 14,357,304 downwards.
CATGTTTGAAGCAAATCAGGCACTGCTCATCACCTGCAGAGTACCATCCCAAAAGTAAAGTGTGCTGGTAGCACTGTTGCCAACTAATTTTCTGGGGAAGTTGCTAAAGGAAGGTCCATTTGTTGCTAAAAGTTGCTAAATGACATTGTGATGTCATTGCGTGATGACATCATAACTTAGTCACAACGCAAAATTGTCACTGCATCAAATCTCAGCAAAAAATATATTTTATATATACTAATTTAGGTTTGTTCGTAAATAATATAAATGCGTAATATAATATTAAAATATAAATAACTATTTTTAAATACAACATTTGAATTATTTAACATTTAAACATTTTTGAACGATTACTATTTTTTATTAATTTTTTTTAATTAGCTAGTAAACTAGTAAAACTACACATTCTGAAAAGTTAGTTTTAAGCAGTGTATTAGTTAGTATGCTACTAAAAAAAAAAAGTCTATAAAAATGGGACACAATCTACCATGTTAACATGAAGTAAAAATCCGTATTGATTTTTCACTTTTTTTTTGTTTTTGTTTTTTTTTTTTACCTGCATTTTAAATTACACATTGTATTTTGTGTTTTCGGGTTACAGCGGATAATGGATAACAGATAATGTCCTGGAAAATTACTAGCTTTTCCAATTTTTTTTTTTTTTCTAGATATTTTTATTATAGTATACTAACTGATCAACAATCACAGGTACAAGCTACTAACAAGGTGTATCATAAATGAACAATTATTCAATTATTCAGTTATTAATATTATTAAATTAAACAATAGCAAATAGCAGCTAACTTAATTCACTTGATGTGTGTACTGCTGGGCAACTTTGGTTTCCACTTTTTGTGTAATTTAGATGGAAAATGTATGCCTTTTCATCGTTTGAGACACTTATCAAAAGTTGCTAAAAGTTGCCAAATAAATTTTAAAAATAGCAAAATTTGTTGCTAGGTGCTTTTGGAAGAAAAAGCTGCTATGGTAGTCTGAAAAGTTGCTAAATTTAGCAACAAAATTGCTAAGTTGGCAACACTGGCTGGTAGCAGCCTCATGCTGTGGGGCTGTTTTTCAGCGGCAGGGACTGAGGGACTCGTCAGAGTAGAAGAAAAGCTCAATGCACCAAAATATTGAGATAGCCTTAATGAAACCCAGTCCAGAGCATTCAGAACCTCAGACTGGGCAGAAGGTTCACCTTCCAACAGGACAATGGACCTAAACTCACAGCAAGAGTGGCTTATAGACAACTCTGTGAATGTCCTTGAGTGGCCCAGCCACAGCCTGAGCTTGAACCCAATCAAATATTTCTGGAGAAACCTGAAAATGTGCATCTGCCCCCGTCCAACCTGACAGAGCTTGAGAGGTGAAGAGGTGAGGAGAAGAATGGCAGATAATTGCCAAATGCTGATGACCAAAGCTTGTCGCATCAAACAAAAAAGGCTTGAGGCGGTAAAGGTGCTTACGCTATATATTTAGTTAAGGGTTTGGATACTTATGCAATGTACTTATTTTATTTTTTAATAAATTTACGAAGTTGTGACAATTCTGTTTTTGCTTTGTCAATATGGTGTACGAAGTGTAGATTGATGTGGGGAAAAAAAGTAATTTAAAGGAGTTTAACATAACGCAGCAACATAAAAAAAAAATGAAGGGGTATGAATACTTTCGCAAGGCACTGTAAGTATGTATGTATATATATATATATATATGTATGTATGTATGTACAGGTACATCTCAATAAATTAGAATGTCGTGGAAAAGTTCATTTATTTCAGTAATTCAAATCAAATTGTGAAACTCGTGTATTAAATAAATTCAATGCACACAGACTGAAGTAATTTAAGTCTTTGGTTTGTGATGATTTTGGCTCACATTTAACAAAAACCCACCAATTCACTATCTCAACAAATTAGAATACTTAAGACCAATTTAAAAAAAAAAAAAACATTTTTAGTGAATTGTTGGCCTTCTGGAAAGTATGTTCATTTACTGTATATGTACTCAATACTTGGTAAGGGCTCCTTTTGCTTTAATTATTGCCTCAAATCGGCGTGGCATGGACGTGATCATTTTGTGGCACTGCTGAGGTGGTATGGAAGCCCAGGTTTCTTTGACAGTGGCCTTCAGCTTATCTGCATTTTTTGGTCTCTTGTTTCTCATTTTCCTCTTGACAATAGTTCAGGTCTGGTGAGTTTGCTGGCCAGTCAAGCACACCAACACCATGGTCATTAAACCAACTTTTGGTGCTTTTGGCAGTGTGGGCAGGTGCCAAATCCTGCTGGAAAATGAAATCAGCATCTTTAAAAAGCTGGTCAGCAGAAGGAAGCATGAAGTGCTCCAAAATTTCTTTGTAAAAGGGTGCAGTGACTTTGGTTTTCAAAAAACACAATGGACCAACACCAGCAGATGACATTGCACCCCAAATCATCACAGACTGTGGAAACTTAACACTGGACTTCAAGCAACTTGGGCTATGAGCTTCTCCACCCTTCCTCCAGACTCTAGGACCTTGGTTTCCAAATGAAATACAAAACTTGCTCTCATCTGAAAAGAGGACTTTGTCCTCTTTTCCAGTTCTTCTTCTCCTTAGCCCAGGTAAGACGCCTCTGACGTTGTCTGTGGTTCAGGAGTGGCTTAACAAGAGGAATATGACAACTGTAGCCAAATTCCTTGACACGTCTGTGTGTGGTGGCTCTTGATGCCTTGACCCCAGCCTCAGTCCATTCCTTGTGAAGTTCACCCAAATTCCTGGACAACTGTCAGATCAGCAGTCTTCCCCATGATTGTGTAGCTTAGTGAACCAAACTGAGAGACCATTTTGAAGGCTCAGGAAACCTTTGCAGGTGTTTTGAGTTGATTAGCTGATTGGCATGTCACCATATTCTAATTTGTTGAGATAGTGAATTGGTGGGTTTTTGTTAAATGTGAGCCAAAATCATCACAATTAAAAGAACCAAAGACCTAAACTACTTCAGTCTGTGTGCACTGAATTTATTTAATACACGAGTTTCACAATTTGAGTTGAATTACTGAAATAAATGTACTTTTCCACAACATTCTAATTTATTGAGATGCACCTGTATATGGGATTCTATTTCATTAATTTTATGACTATTATTATTATTATTATTATAAAGATAATTAAAATGTATTTTAATTTGAGAATTTCTGTATGCAATTTGTTCACTTCAAATGTATTATGTATTTATCAGCATTATATCAGCCACACTTGACTGAAGTTATCGTCGACTGAAAAACACATATCCGTTCCACTAGTGACAAACTTCTTAATGCACACAAAGTGTGGAAGCTTTCAGCTTGCTTCCATTAAAAAGCCATTCTAATCAAAAAATGCATTATGCATTATATAATGCATTATGAATTCACAACGCTTCACTAACAGTCATTATAGAGCTGCACAATAACATTCACACAATATACGCGCATTTAAATCTGTGAGACTTAGTACACATAAGACAATAATAAAAGTATAAAAGTTAATAACATGACAAAAATAGTCGTCACAAACAACGATTTACATTTACATTTACATTTAGTCATTTAGCAGACGCTTTTATCCAAAGCGACTTACAAATGAGGACAATAGAAGCAATCAAAACCAACAAAAGAGCAACAACATGCAAGCGATATGACAAGTCTCGGTTAGCCTAACGCAGTACACGTAGCAAGGTTTTTTTTTTTTTTTTTTTAACAAGTAGATAGAATATAGAAAAGAAAGCTAGTGTTTTAGTTTTTTTAAGAAAAGCTAGCAGTTAGAGAATAAATATGCAATTGATAGAGGGTCAAGTGTGTGTGTGTGTGTGTGTGTGTGTTTTGTTTTGTTTTTTTTAATAAAAAGAAAGGAGATAGATAAAATAAAATTAGAAAAGAGAATGCTAGAGTTAGAGGGTCAAATAAAGTAAAAAAAAAAACTAAAAAAAAAAAACTAAAACTAAAAGTAAAAAAACTATTTGTATTATCTGTAAAATGCTGAATCATGAGCTAGCATGATCTGCTTGTTGGTCAGATACTTGCAATCTATTCTTTGTCCAATCACAAGTTTGTTCATGAAGGCATGATTTACATTTCCAGGCCTCTTCTATGTCCACCCCTTTGGGTTCCCTCTGACCTCTCCAGTAGGCCAGATGACCCTGAAGCTCTCCCCGTAGTTGGGCTTCATCAAAAGAAGCGACTCTGGTCCCAATGGTTCCACTAGAGCCTTGGTGATAGTATTCAATCTGAAGCAGGTCAATGCATGGAAGATCAGACCAAGACACCGTTATTAGCAGAGCATCAACCAGCTCCTCAAAGGTAGTCAACAGGACCCCAATGCTTTTAGCATGGGCCTGGACTCCTGCTCCAAGTACTTGACCTGAACGCAGTTTAAGGTGAGTTAAAACATGGTCTTTCTTCACTTCTCCTTTCACCAGTCCATCAAATAGTAATTTATACATGCCAACCTGAAGAACAGATGGATAGTTTAAAGAACAGATAAAATGATCCAATATATACAGTATGAGTCAATGATGTATTAAGGAGTGCATAATACAGAAAAGGAAAAGGGGAGGGAAAAATCTGTGCCAAAAAACATATGCCAAGTTCTCAGAAATGTATTTATTTTTTATTCATGTTTATTTCATATGATTCTCAAAAACTTTTTATGCCATTTCCAACATTTTTAAAAATACTTCTCATGGTGAAAAGTATTTTTGCTAATATCTTCAATTATTATTTCATTAATATCATTAATATTATTTCATTATGGGGAGTCACACCACAAGATGACACAAGATGGAAAAAAATTGCTCACATTTTAATATGCAGTTGAGTTAAAATATTTTGTTGTTACTGTTCACTAAAACTGAAATTAAAACTTTTTTTAATAATTTAAATAAAACTGAAATATAAATAAAAAATAATAAACCACATAACCAAATTATTTAAAAAAAAATAATAAAATAAAATGAAAACTAAAAATACAAAAATAAAAGCTAATTCAAACAATACTATAATAGTAGTTAAATAATTCAACAATACTCTAAACAGATTTTTTCTTCAAAGATAATTGTAAACAATTTCACCAAACTACTTTTTCGAATTTCATTCTTTCATGAGGCTTTTTATTATGATATCAGGACAGTTGTATTACCCTAACATTTCTGACTTTATGCCCCCCAAAATAAAAATTAAATATTTTTTTTATAGTGTGAACAGCATTGTTATTCTCAGGATTCCATCATTCTAAATGTATTAGAAATTTGTATTTTAATAAATTAATAGAAAGGACATAAAATGAGCCCACACTCCTGTATACGGACAAATGTATGTGAATGAAGTTCAGTGAGAACAAGGCAGCTGTTCACAAAAGCACAGTGCAATGATTTACTGCTATATGAGTGAGGACAAAGGCCATACCTGCAATAAATAACCCCAACTCACCTGGAAGCAGTTGACTTTATCTTGTGCAGAACTAGGCAAGGAGTTCTGTTTGCGTGTCTTGAGCTCATTTAGGACCAGCTCCCCCTTCTGGTTATACATGAGTTCATCAATGACCCCCATGACAAAAATACCTTCCAGCACACCAAACACAGGAAACTCTCGCACACGTTCTCCTGAAACAAAATATTTGAAAATGAAATGTTTAAAACTGATCTGAGTACCAAACCTAACACTGTTTTAACATTGTAAACTCACCTGCTTCCAACAGTGAAATCATGTGCAACATGTTGAGAAGTTTGACTGCTTCTGCATCTTCTCTAGTCCAGATATCTACAGGGACAACGTCCTGAATCTCCCGTTCTGGAGATGAAAGTCATGAAATCGGATTACTGAATGTGATTGAAATTATGTTGCACTATGTTCAAATGCGTATCAGTGTTCACCTCTCGATAAATGAATTTTCTTTCCGATCTGCACCTCAGCACGTTGCATTTCCTTTCTCTTGACAAATGGCTTTAAAAGATTGTAAACAGTCTTCATCTCACACCAAGACTGGTCGCACAGGAGGGTCACACTCAGATGCCGCTTGAAGAAGCGTTGCATTGGGCTGTTTTCATTAAGGCTCTTTCTCTTTAAGCCCCTCACATTTTCTGTTTTTACAGTCTCTTGTCCCAAAGCCTCTTCGTTCCTGCTGAATAGAAGAACAATGTTATGTGACAAAACAAAGAAATAACAAATGCTGCAGTTCAGCAGAATAACTTGGGTTCCATGTCTGCACACAATATCTAACAATTTTCCACAAACCATCATCCAGATGACTTACTTGTGCACTGATGAAGTGGACGCACAGGGGCTATCAAAGTTCCCTGAGTGTTTACCATCAGATTCACTACTGAGATGACACTGGGGCTCTCAAAAGACATAAAAACATACATTGTTTATATATATAAACTTTAACAACTATGTACAAGTTGTATCATATTATTTTCAATGGAAAAATAGACAGGTAAAAAGATATCAGATGATAAACAAACAATGATATAATACGACAGTGCCATCCTGTGTCCAAAATTAAAAGCATGACTAAATTCCCAAAAACAAATTACCAAAATTACACAATATTTTACCGATGTTTTGTTGCTCGGAAGGGATGTTGAGAAATTCCGAGTCGCTAATATCGTCCCAGTCATCGAACAGTTGTTGTGATCCAGACGCATCCATCTGAAAACGAAACGAAACTCACGATTCTCTGCCCATTCTAATCTTTACACCAACGTTTCAGAAACATAATATAATAATGTATAGAAAATATTCACGTTTGTATAGTTGTTGTAGCTGTTTTACATTATATTGCGAAGTTACATTATTTGAAATACGACATTCTCGAACTTTTCCCCACAAGATCCCGCCCCCTTTAACAGCTTTGTTTTCTACAAAAACAAAAAAATTCTGTATTCGATTGGCTAATACTCTATGCCCCGCCCACTTCAATGCTTTCATTGGAAAGCCAAATCCGATAAAACCAGACGTTTTGCGCGGATAAACAAAAACGCTTCCCATGAATTCTGCAGAGCACATTTTAAATGAAAAATTAACCATAATGAAATCGATCAAATTTATTTATATTTCCACTAGGAAATGTATTGTATATTGTATATTTCATTTCCGGTATAGTTGCCATGGAGACATATTTAGTATACAATAGTTGTAGTTGTTTCTAGTATTTAAATAAAATTAGCATATTAACTCTCTAATAAAACAACAATCAAGAAGCATAACACGTCAGATCAGACCATCTCATTCCCATATTAATATTAATACAGGTGGGTAGTTTAACTCAGGAATATAGGAAAGATGCTGTACAATCACAATAATAATGATCTAAATCACAGGACTTTTGACATTGTCACCTTCTCAGCGGAAAACAACACTAGATGAAACCCCTATAAAAGACAAAAAGCCTCTATACAGTCTAAACAAGCAACACATGAGACCATGAGGATGCTGAAGAACAAGCATGGAGGACACACATGCTCCCAAAAGACCTGGAAACAGCAAAAAGGGAGTAGACAACCAAAAACAACCATGAGCCAGTCCCAGGAGAGTCTGAGGTGGGTGGGAGTGCTGGCCGACCCTGTGGAAGAAGAAAAGAGGATTGAGATTTATAAAGCCAACAGAAGGAAACGCTATCTGGCCGCTCAAGAAGATCTCATGAAGAGCTTGAACCTGCCCTGACGGCCAGTAAAGTTCTTGTATTAATTAAACTTATACATAATAGTATGTAGACTTGAAAACAATTGTGTTCATATTTAATCTGAATTTAAGGCCATATTTGTAATGCTACATCTGTAAAACTTACTCATACCTCTAGGGGGCTCTCAATAACAACAAATGAGAAGATTACTAGTTGCACTACTTTGTGTTTGAAGTAGGGTCTTTTTTTAAACATGATGCAAAAATTCAAACATTAAGGACAATGCACATTTTATTACAAAAGAAACCCCCAACATGTCACTTTAAAATGTATTTATTTCATTTTAACAGTTAATAACCATCTTAAAGGAATTTGAGTTAAAAGAATAATTTTACACAGCACAGCAACAGATTTTAAACTCAGCACTTGATCAATGACTGTGCACAGAATTAAAGAAAATTAAAACAAGAACAAGAAATAAATAGGGAAAGTGCTACTGATAAAAACATTTTAAACTGAAATGCTGTTATTTACATTATAATTTATTTCAAACACTGGTCTACAGATATCTTTAGTCTGCAGTATTAGGTATGATTGAGTTTAGTTCTAATGTGACCCCACTTCTAATTTTTCCTTCACAAGTAACAACACAGAGAATGACTTACTGAAACCAAGCAGAGCTGTGGAAGTTAGTTAGCCTTTACATAAAGAAAATATGGATAACAGCATAAGTGTCCTAATGGAGACTTACAGTAGTAAAAAATATGCAGATAAGGTTAGTTTAAGATAGAGTTAATGTTTTAACCCAGATACACTCACCACCCTTGTGCAAAAACACACTAACATACTGTTTTTTTCTGAAAACACTTTTTAGGCCCTAATATATGAACATAACCCTTTTAACAGCTCAGTGAGATTGAACCTGTTAAATAGAAACATGTGTAAGATATGTACTGAAACTCCACCTTTGTATCGCAGCCCTAAAATGCTATTTTATTATTCTAATACTCAATTTATGATGGGGTAAATAAGTTTGCTCTCTAGTAAATCACATCTCTATATCGTTCAACTATGTGTCAACATTAAATCTAACCTTCAAACCAATGATGGTCCGAGATCAGCTCAGAATATCTAAAACTTGAATCTCACTATTAAATAATCAACCACATTCCTACATACAATTAAAAACCTTTTTTTTTTTTTACATTACCATTGAGAACTGATGGAGAAAACCCATACAAATCTCCATACGCTGCTCCTAACCAAACCTTCAAACAGAGCAACACAGTTGCTTACTCTCCTTATAACAAACTAAAACTGCACATCTGTCTAGGGATCCCCTTTCCAACTGGCAACAATTTCAGTCCAAGTTTCCTTTTTTTCCTCTTGGGACTCAATGAATGCAGGCGGTGGTTTATAATTGGTGCATATGGGGGTGTAATGTCAGGCACAGATGCCCATGTGTCTTTCAAAGACCAGCCTGGCAATCAGAAGCCTGCAGCTCTACAGCAGAGAAGAAGCGCTTGGTCAGCTTGTGCCCGTCATAATTGAGCCGGGTAGTGTAGAAGGTCCGGGTGTGTTTGGGGTACACTATAGTGGTGCTCTGGTAGCGCTGCACCCGCTGACGGGGCTGGAACTCCAGCTGGGTCTTGTAATGTCTCCAGGTGCTCTGAGGCAGAGCCAACACCGTCTGGCTGCACATCTCCAGACCCAAACCCTTGGGCTGCAGGGTCACGTCCTGGATGAAGTGCCGATCTGAATCATAACGCACTGAAGACGTGTATCTGTAAGAACACGTGTAACAAGTCAGTGCTACATCTGAACTGCAC